>JAGDQO010000769.1:0-423885 GCA_018342035.1 Solanum appendiculatum | reverse complement strand
AGAAAAATGAAAGGATCTTTCCATACGGATGTTCCTCCTTCATATATGGATTATGTAGAAAATCGAGTAGTTGAGAATCTCGGGCTAGAATATGTGCAACGGAAAGAACTATACTATGTTAAGGTATATACTACTTTCAAGCTTCTCAAAATTGTCTCCGTCCTACTGTATTGAATTCTTTATTTATCCGTATGTTTTGTAGCTGTCCGATAACTTGAGGACTGAATCAACTGTTTCCTGCAAATGTACTGTGGCAAAAGATCATAATAAGATTCAGCTCTATAAGGTTAGTACTCTAAACCTTTTATGCCTGCAATTTCGCGTAAATGTCATTAACATATTTATACCTATCTCCTTTTTTTTAAAGATTGAGTTGAACCGAGTACGCCACATGGTTGCAGACATGAGCTGTCTTGGAAAGAGCTCAGACCTAAGATTGTTTGTATATAGCAAGAAAATCAAGATGGCTTTATCTGTAAGTTATTTACTCCATTCAAATACAGAGATGTTGATTAATAGTTTATATCGAAAGCTCTTTTTTGTCCTATATATATATAAGGATTGAACTCTTGATTTCAAGCTTCTCACGATTGTCGTATCTAATTCTCTTATTTGGGTGTTTACTGTAGTATTACATCTTTCTATGAGTACATTCTTGACATTTTTCAGGATGAGGAGATAAATGAAATTAAGGATCTTGTTGGTTCTGCCATTTTGAACTCAGAAGCACCGGGTGGTTTAAGATGGCCTTTAGACAAGCGTCATTCTTCAGGGGGTCGATATGTTGTTAATGCTATTGGTCACACAACTGCAAAATCATATACGAATTCATCAATCAGGTTTAAGTTTCGACATGCTGATCGATCTAAATTCAAATCTTCAACTGGTGAGGTTACACGGGAGATTTTCCTGAAAATGCCTGGAATTGTATCAGAGTTACGCGTAGGTTCTCTTTTCCTGATGACCAGCAATTACGTTTCTCATTTTCTTTTATGTTTTTTGATTCTGGATGTCTCTGCTTGCTATGGATGTCTCGAAACCATAACATAGTATTCATAGCATAAGTATTGACTTGATTTAATGCAGAAGCAAACAATGGACGAAGATCTGGTGTTTGAAATGCTGAAAAACAACTTGAAGTTAATCTGGGATCTGTGTTTGTTAGATGGTTCTTCAGGCTGACCATGTTTCGTTGCCCCTTCACTTTTTGTAAACTGACTATGTGTATTGGAATGGCATGAACTGAGCAGGACCTAAGAACATTGGATGAGACTGTAATTAGCTTTGTTTTTTAAGTTTGTTTTCCCCTAGGCTCCCAACTTTTTGTTCCCTTGATGGCTCGAACTCACAATCTTAGGATTGGAAGTGAGAGGTGCTTACCATCCGAGCAACTCCTTCTTGTCTGTAATTAGCCTATTTGTTATGCTGTAATGAATAGGAACATCTTACTTGAGTTGTCACATTTCGTTTTACATATGATGTTGGCCACTAATAACTCATTGAATAGTTAACAACCTAAGTTGCTCGGACTCTTCAAACAACATAGATAGCAACTATGTATGTTTCTAGCTTTCTACTTAATTAGGTGTCTCAATATCATTTAAAGCAAAATCTGGATACAACATCGATCCCTTTTTATTCTAACTTGGTTATCCTCTTGGTGTTAATGGGTGATGGGTCCATGAATACAAGCCTGAAATCTTTTTCTAGAAAAGAAAAACTTGTAAAACGAACATATATATATATATATTATTTTTCTCAATGTTGTTGATTTTTAACAAATTTTTAATTGTATAGGTTTTCAGCAAAGGGTTTTGATCAAATATGTTGTAAGTCCTACTCAGTACTCTCTCTTTCTTTGTTCCTCTAACAAATAAATAGTTTTTTAGCTTTCATGTTTTTAGTAACTTCTCCCAAATTTATTTATTTTTTTTTTATTTTTTTTTTAACCTTTTTCCCTTCTTCTTTACAGCTTGATTTTTAACAGTGATCGTCTCTAACCACACCCTGGATAACTATGTCCTAACAGCACAACTGGCTTCAGCAGACATTCAACAATTCCTAGGACTTTACATGTTAGTCCATTAATACTGTTAAAAACTGTTCAGAGAACCAATTACTTCAAGGTTAAATAATTATAACTTAAACAATATGTAAACAAACATATTTACTTTGATAAAAACATAAAACATAATTATTCATAAAGGGAGAAGATAACATAAACCTTTAAGCATAAACTACTTACATGTCTTAGGTAGAAAGAGATTTCCCTTTCGGGAGTCCTCGGTGAGCTGAACAAAAACTGGAAAGTAAACTTTACAAACTTTCTCTCACTCTAACACTCTTTTTTTTTTTTTTTTTAACTTTTAAAAACTAAAAATTTAAAAACTTTCTCACAAATTTTCTCACTATGCTCTCTTATTTGCTCTTAATCTTGTTTGCTCTTCTTTTCTCTCTATCTTCTCTTCTTTGGAATGAAGTATATATAGACAATTTTTTTGGACTTCAACTCCGGATTTCAAATTGCAAAAGAAAATCTGCCGGGTGCGCTTTGGGCCCCATCGTCACATGCTCTTCTTTATCAATTTGTCGTTTCCTTTAGTGCTTGCTGACCTCATCCCTTACGTATTTAAATGTTGTCTGACCTCATTGCTTACATATTAAAATGCTGTCTGATCTCATTACATATTAAACTACTTGACACAGTATTTATCAATTCTTCTTCTGATTCTAATTGTTCCTGTTCTAATTCTTCTTCTATTTTTTCTTTTCCTTTATCTATCTTTTCTATTTTATTTTCAAAAATTTCTACTCTTTTTCTTATCTTTCTTATTTCTTCTTCTAAATCTATTGTTGTGGTTGTTTTACCAATTTCTATAGGTTTATTTTTTATGGTAGTTTTTTCTTCTTTTATTGTTGTCATTTTTTCTATGCATGGTAAACATCCTTCAATATAACATTTTCTACACTTTGCTCTTCTATTTCTTCCAGGATACCAATGACATATATAACATTGGTTACTGTCTAATCCTTTTCCTTGTTCAAATCCATGTTCACAAGCTAAAGATATATATATATATATATATATATTAATACTCCTAAAGGTAAAGTGACCAATTTATATATAAGATTTGACTCCTCTTCATTTTCTCAAATTCTTGTTTGAATTGGAGACACATGACATAGATTAGATTTAATGGCTAAGATTTAATTAAGTAAAGAAAGTTCCTAATCATGAGTTGTATATTAAATATAGGAAAAAAGCTCAAATATGTCATCGAACTTTGTGAAAAGGCTCATCTATGTCATTCGTTTAAAGTTTGGCTCATCTATGCCATTACCGTTTGAGAAAAGACTCATCTATGCCATTATTTGTTAACTGAAAATAATTTTGAAATTGCCAAACCATTTTTTACACGTGATCAATTATGATTAGGCCAAGTCATTAATTAAATCATTTTTTAAAAGAGAAAAAGCGCAAATATGCCATCGAATTTTGAGAAAAGGCTTATCTATGCCATCAGTTAATAGTTTGACTCATCTATATCATTTTAGTTAACAAATAATGACATGGATAAACCTTTTCTCAAACAGAAATGACATAGATGAGCCAAACTTTTAACGGATGGCATAGATGAACCTTTTCTCAAAATTTAATAGCATATTTGAGTTTTTTTCCTTTAAATATATTATATTTGGTTTCAAAAATTGTTGCTATCTTAACCATATATTATTTTGTTCATAAATATAGTAAAAGTAATTCTCTCTTCCTTTTTTTTTTGGGGGAAATTCAATCTCTTGAATAAAGTGTCCTATGGGAAATTCATTTTCTTGAATAAAGGATCCTAAAATTAGTCTTGAGTTCTACTTCAAAGTGTTGGGCATATTGTAAGTCTTGTATCTATTTCAAATGTTTGTTATGCTTGTTAAATTTTCTTTTTAATCATCTTCGATACTTTTGCATATATATTGCTAGAAATGTCAGTTCAAATATTAGTTTTAAAAAACTTTACTATACAAAATAAGCATCTAAATTACCATTGTATAACCGTAGTTTTACTTTTCATCAATATAGCAATAAAATTTTTGCAAAACACAAAAATAATAATAAATAAAAACGGAAAATCAAAAATGGAAAACATACTATTCAATATTTAGTAATATTCTAATTCCCTTAATTTGCTCCTTTTGTTATTTACCTTCCACAAATATCTCAAATATTAGTTAATATTGTTGAATTTTTATTTATTTATTTAAAACAATGTTTTTTGCAATTGAATATTTAATGGTATTAACGATTTTATTATTCGTGAATGGTATTCGTTCTAGTGTTGAAACATTAGTTTACCCATTAACAAAAGTTATAAGTTTACTTCATGGTATAAAATATTTTTTTTGGGAAAAAGTCGATGTTAAAACTGTTTCTTATACAATGGTATATCTAAAGGTATATATAACAATAATTGTTGGTATAGTGTTGATTTTATAGTTGGTTAAAATATTTGTATATTAAATAGTTGAATATTGGTTAAAAATATATTATAAATTTGTGATATTTATTGACATATATGAGTTATATTTGTTAGATTAACACATGTGGTAGTTCTCTTAAAAACATAATTACCTTAAAATTACTATGGGGCATTTAATGGTATAAAATTACCTATTAATATAAAAGTGGTGTTATATTTCAATTTAAATATATCAAATTTTATACCAACTTTAAAAATGGTTTTGTAATGCTTACTAATTCAAAATGGTAAGATTATGCCTTCCATATTGTCAAACCACCGTCAAAAAGTTGATTTTCTTCATGGTATAAAATGATTTTTTGAAAAAAAATTAATTGTTAAAATGGTTTCATATATATATATATATATTGGTATATTGGTATATTTAAAGGTATATATTATATTATAATAATTGTTGGTATAATGTTGGTTCTATAATTGGTATAAATGTTTGTATATTAAATGGTTGAATATTTATTAAAAATATGGTATAATTTATTAACACATGGTATAATCCTCTAAAAATAGAATTACTAAAGAATTCCAATGGGGCATTAAATGGTATAAAAATACCTATTAATATTCTCACTAAAACAACCAACACAAACATTCATTTTCACTACTCTACACCATAATATGTACATCTCCACAACTCAACACACCATATTAATTATAAACAAGAAATCACAAAAATCATCAACATAATAATTTAATATCACATTTAATACCATAACATCAACACCTCCACAATTCATCAAACCATATTAATTAATTAATAGACAAATAACATGCATCCCCTCCTTTTTATCTATTTGGAGTAACATTGGGAGGATTTTTCGTCCATAGAAGTTTTTCTCTAACACCTTCACTAATCAGAGATGGAGTGAATGCATTCAACTCAAAATTTGACCTTGATAATATAATGGAGTTGTTTGAATGGCTATTACACTTCTTAAATCTTGGACTCTTTATAAGAATCGATTCCGCCAGAATTTTTCCACTCATAATTTTATAAAATCAAATAAAATAACTTTAAAATCATAGATTTTATGGGACTTTGAAATCACTGTTTTGAAGATAAAAATCAAGGAGGAGAAGAAAGTAAAGATGAGAAGAAATCGTTGTTCTTATAAGATAACAATGGAGTATTGTTCTCTTGAAGAAGATGAAAATAAAAGATGAGAGAGAGAATATATTTTTCATATAAATTGAATAAAAGAAGAAGACAGAGAATACAGATTACCATAGTAAGAGGGAAGAGAAAGATTTCTTTTTTACATAGATTGAATAAAATAAGTAGAGAGACAAAATTAATATATGTACAAAATAGGTAACGTATATGACTAAAATTGTGGTTGAAAAAATAAAAAGTAATACGATAATTATCAATCCCATTAAATTTGTACATAACCCCAAAAAAGAAGGAAAAAATACTACTAAATATTTATTTAATTAAATCTCAAAAATTAATTTTTTTTATTATGTTTGTAATTAAAAAGGAGTATATGTATTTATTGTTAATTAAGATCTTAAATAGTATATTCTTGTAATTTTCACTTTATTTTCTCTATAATATATTGTGTTTTGCAAATGCTTATGTTAGTAAAAAAAAACAATTTAATAGAACTTAGTGTGATGTTATTATAGGAGTTTGATTTGTATAGTGTTCGATCAAGTTATGAAAGCTCTTGCTTGATGATGTTAAGTCAAAAATATATATATTTAATTATTTTTTATTTCACATTACAGTATTTTTTTATTATCTTTTGAGCACTAATTATATTGATTTATGTTTAATATTTTATTTTTATGATATAAAAATAAAATAATGTGAAGATGAAGAAATTGAAGCAAAAATGAATTAAAACGAAAAGAAACTAAAAGAAAAGGAAAAAGTGGAGGACACAATGATTGTTCCTAAAAGAAAGTTAATCAAAGTGTCGATAGACTGCATAAACATGGCCCTTAAAACTTAGCTTGAGCGGATAACTATGCCCTCTAACTTGGAACATGTACAAGTAGATACTTAAATTTGTATAAAATTAAACAAGTAGGCACATGTGTCCTACATGGCATAATACACATAGGACGTCCGTAGGATACAAAATTGTCATGTATAGTGCCATGTAGGACAAATGTGTCTATTTATTCAATTTTATACAAATTTAAATACTTATTTATGCACACTCAAAATTAAAGATCATAGTCATCAGCTGACACCAAGGTTAAAAGTTATGTTTATGTATTATGCCTTCTCTTTTCTTTTGAGATTATTTTGCGTTGTTGTCTTTTTGTTTTGTTGTCAGGCCTATTTTTTGAGGCAGGGCCATTGTTTTCTTTTGTTAATAAAGCAGCCTGATGGCCTTTTTGAAAAAAAAGAAAGAAAATCAGCGATCCGGCCTTAACTGAGGTTTGATAAAGCAATTGTCACTAGAATTTTTGGTCGTGCACGGTGCTGCGGTGCTATCCGGCCTGTGTCGCGCCAAGCTAATTCTAAATTTATTTTTTTTCAAATTATTTTGGATTTAGTTATTTTATTTGAGAAATTTCTTATATCTATAAATAGTTCAAAACACATTTTAAAAGAGGAGTTCGACCTAAGGAGAGAGCAAGGAGCCGCAGTGGAGCAAGGCAAAAAAATTTGGCAACGAGTTTTTCTTTTCTTCTTTCTAGTTTCCATTATTTGTTATTAATTTTAGTAATGTGTTTTCACATATTTTTATGAGTAGCTAATTTTCTATCTGGGGTTTTCATAGAACCTTTTGTAGGATGAATTCTCATTATGTGTTTGTATAATTGAGTCATTCTTTTATTTTTATTTGTTCAACTACACAATGATTATAGTTAATTGACTGACCAACAATTAACGGTTAGATTTTTAGTTGAGCAACATCTTTTTGAAGCATTAAGAGATTAATGAATGAGATTTAAAAGCGGAGATTAGAGATAACATGTCACGATCTAGACCGTCGTGAGTGACACTCACATAACCACCTAGTGGGAGAACCAACTATCAACCCAAAGTTAACCCAACACGCCATTTCTAAAGCCAAGTCATAATATAACATAATAAGAAAACAATTCAAGAACAACTAAAGGATTGAGTCTCCATAAACTCAACCAATAGTCAAAATAATTGCGGAAAAATAACCCCTAAAAGTTGAAAGTCGTGGTACCAAAACTCTATTTAGTCAATAATGGGGATGCAACCCTGAAAACTTAGAAAACATGAACTAATAGTTTAATGAATTTTCCTGAAAAGATAGGCAAGAAGATGTAGAGGAACCCATGGCAGCCTAGAAGAGTAGTTCACCTTTGGGTTCGAAATCAAGCGTCCCTTAACTGAGGTTTCGTATCAGCCGCTGGAAGATGCCCTGTACTCAACAAGAAAAGAGCAAGTGCAATATCAGTACACAACCACAGTGTACTGGTAGAATCACACGACCAGTTCCAAATCATGAATGTAAACATATAACCACAACACAGTAAACACAGGTCAACACATATAACAACAATCACGACCATATAGACTCCCAGTTACAATATCCTGAATCAATCCATGCATGAAACATGTCTCACATGATCACAATGCACATACCTGGTCCTCTCATGGAACTCACACACAAACTGTTAGTGTACTGGCATGGTACCCAAGCCAATCAGTGTTAGTAATTATACCAAGTGTGGTATCCGAGCCAACCGTTAGTATTCTTGTACCGGTGTGGTACCCAAACCAACCAGCAATCACAACAACATGCACAATCACAATCATAATGAACAATAACACTTGGAGCCACAAGTAAAGTAAACAAGTTCATTGCATGAGATTATTAACGTGATGTCATTTCATATCATTCCCCATGTTTTCTCTAGCATGCATCTCACAAGTGATACCATAAAGCAGTAGACATGCATACATCCATAAGTTGGAAAACACACAATCATCACCTAGCTCGAATCAAGCCTGAATGCTCTAAAGAACCCAAGCTTTCCCCTTTTTAGGTGTCTTCGCTTGTTCTTGGTCTAAACAATAATAAAATACAATAATCAATCAAAACTGGCCTGATTTTACCCGAATTATAACCAAATCTTCATCCCAGGCCAATTCATGATTATTCTATCCATTTCAGGGCTTTTCCCACCATTAAATCAAGTCAAAACCCTCTCCCAAGAGTAATATCCTATATTCTAAAGCTTAAGAATCGATTTACAAGGTAGGGGAGTAATTTACTTACCTTTATCGACGAATTTGGTGGATAATTGAGGAGAAATTGTCCTAATTCTCCCCTCTCAAACTCAAGAACAATGATGCAGAAAATAGGACGTTTCGGAACCTTTTCTGCATAAAATCCCGACTTACCCCGCTATAGCGGCTATCAGCCCGCTATAGCGCCTGCACACTCCCGCTATAGCTGCATGTCGCCCGCTATAGCAGATTGCATGAACTTCAGAGACTCGAAAACCCCTGAAAAGTCTATTTTTCACAACATACCTTCTTCCCTTGACGTCCCGAACTATCCCCTTCACGCCAAGTTTGATTTTGAGAGTTTTACTCACTCGAATTTGATTCCGTAAAGCCCCACGAGTTCCTTAATGTCTTGGCTACTAGAAAATATAATCCAACCCTAGACATTTCACCCCATCCATTCTCGTATGTCCCTAGACCTTACCTCACCCAGATTTCATCTGAGACTGGCGTAGCCTAAAATTTTTAACTCACTACCCAAAAAGTTTTCTGACCTAATTTTTTTCACCATTGATTTAGTCATAACGACCGGGATGGGTCGTTACATAACAAACCTTTGATTCAATCTAAATGAATAGATTAACTAGGGTTCATTCGAGAGAATAAAATTGAGATATATTTGTAGTAAGAGAAGATTCATGATCGATAGAGATTAGTTCGACGAGATTATAGCTAACATAGCAAGAAGGAATCTGACAATTGGAAAAATCATAACTCTACGACTCCTTAATCTTGAACTCAACCTATTCTTTTTAGTTGATAATTTTTAAAGCTTTATCATTATTTGTTAGTTAATTTGTTAGAAATTATAAGAATCTTAAATATTTAAAACTAAATAATTACTTAGGCCTATTTTCTTATGGGGCTGTGAGTTGTCTGAACTCTCCCCTATATCGGTGCTTAATTCTACTCCCAATGATATATATATACTATTGCTCAAATGTATAAAAACATTATTTTTTCTCTGGTTTGAGGTAATTACTCAAACTATCCTCTTAAAAGAGGTAACTGATCTGAAGTATCTTAGTACTCATAAATCAATTAGAAAGAAAAGTTTCTCTTTTCTCAATTTAAAACTGTTATCTTAGGGATTTACTTAGTTCCCTATACTTTTCTTGAAACTCATCTTTTACTCTTTCTCAGAATCAATTTTAAAGACAAAACATTTGTTCTAAAAAGATTCTTAAACTTCTCTTTACTTTCTCAATAATAGCTCTTGACTCTTCTCTTAAACTCACTTTAGTTTTGAAAATGCATTAATACATATGAGTAGGATAATGCATGAATTTTCAATGATAAATGGAGCCTATAGGAGTTAATATAGAGTGGGAATATAGTCAGAACTCAAAGGAACACGTTCGGAAAGAAACACAAAAGGAAAAAGACATGGAGACCCTGATGTACTGCTGGCGTGGGGCGCCAGGCCCCAAACTACTGACTAGAGTTTTGGGCTTACTGTTGGCGTGGCACGCCAGGCCCCAAACTGCTGATCAGAAATCCTGGCGTTATGGTGGCGTGCCCTGCCAGTCCCCTACCCAGAAACCCGATGAATTTTCTTGCTCAATTTCGGGTACTAACTCATCTAGAATCGATTGGTTTCTTCTAAACTCTCTTTGATTCACAAACCCAACATGAAATTATCGAAATCCCACTGAAATTCTATCAAGAAACACCACTCATTCTCAAAACCCTCACCTCAAGAACTCAAAACCTCCATTGTTAAATAATGAAGCTTAAAACTCAAGAACTCTTCAAGAATACTTACATAAACAATTATACGGGCGAATTAACGAAAGAATTACATGCTTGGTGTGAGGATGAACAAATTCATCGCTATGGAAAGTCTTACATACCTGGAAAGAACAAAGTTTTTGGCGAAATCAACGAATCTTGAAGAACGCTTGAACTTAGCCATTTTTCTCTTCTTGAAACCTCGCTCTAAAATCCTAAGTGTTTAGGAACGTGAATAGGTGACTTAGAATCTGATTAGACCCTTAATTAGGCCAGGAAAAACGTGCTAAGACTAGTGGAAAAAAAGGAAAAGACCAAAATACCGTTTCCTAAAACGAATGAAGTGCTTTAAATAGAGAGGCTTCACTCAAACGGGTATAACTCTTTACTTCGAGCTTTAAATGGAGCAAACTTGGTGGCGTTGGAAATAGGACTCAAAGTCCTTCGATTTGATAGCTTATGGGCCACCTAATTCTTTATGTGCTGAAAGATATGATCATTTGAAGTTGACCTAAGTAGAATCTTAGGTCAAAACTCACTCGGTAGGGAAGCTTTCAACTCAACTTTGTGCTAGGGGAATCTAGTTACCTTAATTGATATCCAAAATCATTACCACACTAATGAATTGACTTAGAATCTAAGAAAAAAATTTAGAATCACTCGGTACGACCTTATACGGAAATTCAAGAACGATTCAGGTCTTAACTTAAAAATTTTCGGGGTGTTACAATATCTCCCCCTTGGGATCATTCGTCCTTGAATGATGGTTAACTAAGCATGAAAGGTAAGTGAGTTACTATCACTATCTCTCTTGACTTCTGAACTTGCCTACTAACATAGGCGGAAATGATTCATACTGAGAGTTTTGAAACTGGACTAGAGCACATAAGTCATGGACGATATGAGTTTGAACATAGTCACACTCTATCTTAAATTATTTGACATGAAACAAGGATATCCAGGCACAAAGTAAGAATATGACTTCTATGCCTCGAGTGATATAACTGGTCATTTTTAAGCTTAGCAACACTTCTCAACTATACTCTCCTTTCTGATTACAACACTTTATAAGCTGCAACTCATAGCTCCCACTAAAGCATACTACTACTCTTACAACTATCTAAATCAAATTGCTTGCTCTTATTGTTCAAGCCTAATCTCTAAGTCACAAGGTGCTACACATGAGATGTTTATACTAATCTAAATCACAAGATTCAGGTTTTTATACCTCTATAGGGAATCTCATCCCAAGAATATTTCTCCATAAAACTGCATTCAACCAACCTTGAGCCTATATCAAGAAACACCTAATGCATCATGCATTATCCACATGTTAACAACACCACATTCAAATGGAACAAACTTGGTGGCTTTGAAAAGAGGACTCAAAGACCTTTAATTTGATAGGCCATGGGCCACCTAATTCATTTTGTACTAAAAGATATGATTGTTTGAAGTTGATCCTAAACTCAAGATCTGAAGGATGCCTTGTACGGACCACTATACGGGCCGTACAATGCACCACGGGCCGTTTAGTGGCTCGTGGTGAGTGACTTTACCTTGGCTGCCTTGGGCAGTCCTTCACGATTCCCTATATGGGCCGTGGTCCCCTCCACGAGCCGTCTAAGGTCTCGTGAAGGGTCCATTTTGGGTTCGTGGACCTTTCCCGTTTCCCCTTTTTCAAATCCAAGATGTTACAAAGAGAAAGAGAAAGAAAAAGAGAGAGAGAGAGAGAGAGTAAGAGACTATTTCTTGTAAGAAAAATAAGGCTAATTTATGTAAAAGTAAAAAATGTGCTATAACTCGTAAATAAGGACATATAATATATTATCTATGTAAATAGGCCTTATCATTATCATTATCATAACTTTGAGACCTAAATTTGATATACTTTTGTTAAATAAAGTAGTTCACATATACCTACTTTTGCACAAATAGTTCAGCTAGCTTTTTTGCTTGATGGAAGTGAAAATATTGATTTTTTGAAATTTATTTGTTTTAATTTTTTATTAAAACAAAATTCATATAGGATTATATGATCCATCTCACAAAGTTCAGTAATATATTTGATACTTTGCGACCTAAATTTGATATACTTTTGTTAAATAAAGTGGTTCACATATACCTATTGTTACACAAATAGTTCAGATAGCTTTTTCGCTTGATAGAAGTGAAAATATTGATTTTTTGAAATTTATTTGTTTTAATTTTTTACTAAAACAAAATTCATATAGGAATATATGACCCATCTCACAAAGTTCAGTAATATATTTGATACTTCTCACAAGTGATTTTTTTTTACTTTTTTATTTCAACGATTAATTTCATCTTAAATATCTTATTCATGGATTATTTGCTTATCATTATCTGAATATTTTATTTTTATTTAATTTTTTATTTGAAAAATAAAAAAAGAGTGAGAATGGAATAAAAGAGAGAAAAGAAAAAAATTAAAATTATTTTCTTTTGCGGTCATATTTGTAATTTATTTTTTTGTAGTAGTAAAAAAATCGACGCATCTATGATAAATTTTACAAGAAGATGAATGTGAGTTAAAATTATTTTGAATTTAATTTTATGAGTGAGCTTATTTTGTAATTAAATTTTAAAAAAAAATTATTTTCTAATTATCAATTTAAACTTTGTATTCTTTATAGATTTTTTATTAGAAAAAGAAGAAGAAAAAACCACATACATATTGGCCTTTGGCCATTTTACAACATTTCTAAAAGAAATTAAAAGCGATGTATGTATGGAAGTTAGAGAAATCTAAAAATTAGTCAATTTAACATGTATATGAAAGCTTTCTCATTTATTGAAACATAATTAAGAGTCTGTTTGGCATTGTTGTTGGGAGGCCAAAAGTATTTTTTTGAGAAAAAACATTTTTTTTAAAAATTAAGTGTTTGGCAAAATCTTAAAAGTGCTTTTAAATAGAAGCAGAAGCAGTTTTTCTGTTGTTGGGAAGAAGCTAAAAATTTCTGCTTCTTAAAAAAAGCAGAAGCAGAAGTAGAAAATTATTTTTTTGAAGACTAAAATATATACATATTTACCAATATATCTCTTATTAATTAAATAGAAGCAGAAGCAGTTTTTCTGTTGTTGGAAAGAAGCTTAAAATTTCTGCTTCTTAAAAAAAAGCAGAAGCAGAAAATTATTTTTTTGAAGACTAAAATATCCCTTACATATATACATATTTATCAATATATCTCTTATTAATTAATTAGCATATCTCATAAGTTTGATTAAGTTTCATTCAAGAATTTTATTTTTTTGAAAAACACTTTTCAGAAAAGCTATTTTTAAAAAAAGCACTTCTAGAAATAAACAGTTTTTTGCATCAATGGCAAACAGGCTCTAATACTCTCTCTGTCCAATAATACTTGTCCACTATTGACTTTGCAGACTTATTAAAAAATTATAAATAGAAGGGTAACTTTATTATATCACCATTTGAATATAATAAATACAATGCTTTGAAAAATATAATAGAGAAATAACTATAATTGATGATAAGGGTAAATTAGGAACCAAGTGTAAAATTATCCATTGATTTCACAAAGTGGACAATTATTGTTGGACATCTCAAAATAGTATAGTGAATAACTATTGTTGAACAAAGAAGTAAATAAATTGATAAGAAAAATGTAAATTTGACAAAGAATGTATAATTGTCAAAAAGAAAACCAAATTATTATGGCCTAAAGAATTTTTTGTTAAATGAACTTTTTAACTTTTAAAATTAAATCAAATTTAGTACTCGTAATTCAATGAACCATTGTAGAACTGAGTAATTAGCAGAAGCTCAAAGGCCGTCAATCGAGATGTAAATGCTCATTAATATAATGCGTCTGTTCAAGTATTCCAGCAAGCAGTTTAACATATTATTTATAGTGAGAAAATGTTCCATGATCACAAACAGAGCAACTCAATTTTCACCTAAAGTGCAAAGCAACTGATCAAATATAATGGCTTACATTCTGCCGCACAAGAGGCAAACAAAGGGCTCGCCATCATTGAATCCAACTCCGGCACCGGATTTTCTTACACCTAAATTCAGAAAGAGCCTTAATCTCAAGTCGGTTGGGGAGCAGAACATTTTTCGAGGGAAGACCATTATTTACAGGAAAAATTCCGTTTCGAAATAGTTTTCCATTGGCTTGGCTGATTATTCTCGATTTTCGTCTCTTGTTAGCCTCCAACCTTTCGAATATGTGCAAGAGAAAGAATTGTACAACGTAGAGGTATGATTTTCAAGCTTCAAACAAACGTCTCCCTCCTACTATATTGTTTCCTTTAGCTCTATCCTTTTGTTTTTGTAGCTTTCTGATAGGTTGCGACCTAATTCAACTGTTTCCTGCAAATGTACTGTGGCGAAAGATTATAATAAGATTGAGATTTATAAGGTTAGTACTTTGTTCCTGCTGATTCTTGATTAAGCATATTCTAGTATCTTGTAAAATACCTAATTAACTACTTATTTATATGGTTCGGAAAACAATAACAATTATCACCATCATTCGTTAACAAAACGAGTCCTTTTGACATGAACCCTTTTTTATTAAGATTGAGTTGAACAGAGTACGGCACATGGTAGCAGATATGAGCTGTCTTGGAAAGAGTTCAGATCTGAGATTGATACTATATACCAAGAAAATCAAGATGATTTTATCTGTAAGTTGTTCAGTTAACTTTTCTATGTTTCCTTCTAGAATTTAAAGAGTGTTGTGATTTACAAGTTTTTTTTTTTTGCATTTTCCCAGGATGAGGAGATTAATGGAATTAAAGATCTTATTTGGTTCCGCTATTTTGGACTCAGAAGTTCAGGGCAGCTTGAGATGGCCAATTGGAAAGGATTCTTCAGGGGTCGATATGCTGTTATTGGTATCGGTCACACAACTGCAAAATCATATGGAAATTCATCAATTAGATTTAAGCTCCGCTATGCAGATCGATTTAATTTAAGATCTTCAACTGGTGAGGTTAAACGGGAAATTTTCATGAAAATGCCTGGAATTATATCAGAGTTACGAGTATGTTTTCTTTCCGTACAGGGAATAACATTTCCTTTTTTTTATTTTTTCTTTCTAATTTTGAATTTCAGTGCATGAAGCATGGTATGATGTTACTCCAAACCATAATTTGTGAATTTCCGCTTCATTGCTGAAATAATTGATTTGATTTTCGTTCTCTTCCCAAAAATGCAGAAGCAAACTATGGACGAAGATCTGATGTTTAAAATGCTGGAAAACAACTTGAAGTTAATTTGGGATGTTTGTTTGTTAGATGGTTCTTCAAGCTGACCATGTTTGGTGCCCCTTCACTTTCTATGGATCTGCTGAAGTAAGAACTAGAGATGAACGAAAACACTGAAATTAATGTTATTGCACTATATGTGTAGTTTTCTCTAGAGAAATTGAGCTGTAAAATGATTCTTTCTTTCTCATAGCTTTGTCTACTCTTTTTATTCTTGTTTCTAACATTTGGTATCCAAGAAATTAAAAGAGAGAGTCATTTCTCTCAAAGCAGGTTAAGTTCATATTAAATGGGTGATATATAATGAGGAACCAATGATAGGAAAATGTTAGTTATGAAACTAAGGAGTTGAGAAGTTTAACAAAAGGGTTTGAATTTTGTTATTGTTGCAACAGAAGAATCTAAGGACCTTTCTACTTATAATTTTGATGAATCAATAAGTTCATTGCTAACTAATGAAATTCGGATCAATAGGTCATATGAGAAACTAGAGGAGAAGGCTTTTCAAGCGAAGGGGAACCTTACTACAAAGGAAAAACATAATATTCAGGTGGTCAAGACAAAGGAAGAGACATATTTTATGGTCGAGGTTGTGTTAGAGGTAAAGGACAATTCAGTTAGTCACTTCAGCTAGAGAATGACATGTCATGCTGGCATTGCAAGAAGTTCGGTCACACTAAAGCATATTACAGGACTAAGGAAAGATATGCACAGAAACACGCCACTCTGAGAAAGAAGAGGATGAAAATAAGTTGTTCATTGCTCATTCTCCAATTACTAACAATTCTAATGGTGCTTAGATTATTGATAGTGAATGCTCGAATTATATAACTGACATAAGGTCTCTATTTAGAGACCTTGATAAGTTAAAAAATAGTGAAGTTCGATTCAGTGATGATAAGCAAGTACCAATTGAAGGCAAAAGTACTATAACTATAAAATTATTACGATTTATAGTATTTTAAATGCAAATATATAAATTATTTGAAATGCCTTTTTAATTATTGAAAATAGTTTTACTCTCCTTGTTTCAATTTATGTAGTACGAATGAAACACAGAGAGTCGCATCAAATTTTTATTTGACCATACATTATTTATATAATTTCTTTAAAAAAAGTTAAACTGTTAATTATTGTCATTTATAATACTTTTACCTAATTTCTAAATATATAAATTATTAAAAATTGATTTTAATATATATTTTACCATATAAATGACCAAAATAACCTTTAACTTAATTTAGATTCCACAAAGTCCACACATGTCGACCATGACATGTGTGATTATAGACCCTTCTACTATATAGTAATACGTTGTCATCCGTTAAAAAGTTTGACTCATGCTGTGATTTGAATTAACAAATAATGTTATAGATGAAGATTTTCTCAAAGTTCGATTACATATATAAATGAGATTTTTTTTCTATTTGAAAAAGGTGTAAGAGAAAATATAGTACAATTTTTTTTTTAAAAAGTTAGATTCTTTATCATGAATAGTTACACTATTGACAGATGCCTTATTTCCTTTGCCATAAGAGCCCTGAATTTACGGTATAGTTCAATTACATTTCTTCTTTTGCAGTAAAGCTAGCTTTCATAGTCGTTGTTGTGCTCTAAAGCACTGATCAGAATATAATGTCTTACATTCCGCCACACAAGAGGGAAACAAAGGGCTCACCATCGCTTGAACCAACTCCGGCACCGGAGTCTCTCATGAGATCTGCTTTCAACAAGAGAAAGGATAAGAATTCCCGCATTCAGAACATTGGTTATACAGATCATACTGTCTTAAAATGGTTCTCAGTAGGTTTGGCTAATGAATTGAGATTTTCATCTCTTGTGAGCTTCCAACCTCTTTCACCAGAGTCCTTTGAGACAAAAGCATGCCTAGAGCCTCTATCTTTGGTTTCAACTCATCAAGGTATACTACTTTTTATACCACAAGAGTACGTAGTTAAATATTGAAAAAAAAATTGGTTGATTAGATGCTATATATATATATGTGGTTTAATTTAACCCGATCATCGTTATTGATGACAAATTTGGTTGAGTGATTTTATAAGATAAAAAATACTAAATTGAGTAACTTTATTGATACAAAACAAGTTAAATGACTTTGCTATGTAATTTGTCGGAGTTAGAGTGACATTTGAGATATTTACTCAATTTGCTTCTTATGATGTTTTTTTTTTGGGGCAAATGCTTCATTAATTTTTTCTAGTTTTGTACCTTTATAGTGTTTTCAACTTGACGTACAAGGATGAATTCAATTTTGGTTGATCTAATATGTGAGAAAACCTAGAAAAAAAACTATTATTCCTAACGGAGGTAAAGGGGGGGAAAATAGAGAAATCATTTTTTCAGATGATTTTTCTATTTTTATGTTGTTTTCATTGATACAACTGTTGGTTTTTTTCTTTATATATAAAAATAGTGCAGCAAAATGATTGGAAATATAGATTGAAATGTCTCTCAATAATTTTATTAAGCAAGGGAATCTGCATAATGTAAAATTCAAAAATAGTGCAGCATAATTTATATGTATACTTTTCTAGGTTGCAGTGAAGGAATAAAGAATGAGCTTATAGATACACCATGGCTTTTGATTGCTGCAAATGTGAAGAAGGATTTACTTTTGTCATTTCAACATATGAAGCGTGAGATGGAGGAATCTGATATGGCACAAGTAAAGCCATCTGTAGTTGCTCGTTTTGGAAAAGTTCTCTTTTATGGGTCAGTCGATCTTCTTCATTTAATTCACATGTGTTATGCTTTTATCGTAACATTTTTCTGTTCTGAGAAACAACATTTCGTATCTTTTATAGCATGTATCAAACACCTTATATATTATATGTATCATGCTGCTTACTTTGTTGTGTTTGAAGCATTATTTTGTTAGGTTATTCGTATACAAATGCGTGTTTCAAAATACTTGTCATATTCTTTGTGATGCAGGATTTCTTCAAGTTGTAAAGATAGCCTAAAACTTAACTCATTGACTGAAACTACTTTGAGAAAAATGAAAGGATCTTTCCATACGGATGTTCCTCCTTCATATATGGATTATGTAGAAAATCGAGTAGTTGAGAATCTCGGGCTAGAATATGTGCAACGGAAAGAACTATACTATGTTAAGGTATATACTACTTTCAAGCTTCTCAAAATTGTCTCCGTCCTACTGTATTGTATTCTTTATTTATCCGTATGTTTTGTAGCTGTCCGATAACTTGAGGACTGAATCAACTGTTTCCTGCAAATGTACTGTGGCAAAAGATCATAATAAGATTCAGCTCTATAAGGTTAGTACTCTAAACCTTTTATGCCTGCAATTTCGCGTAAATGTCATTAACATATTTATACCTATCTCCTTTTTTTTAAAGATTGAGTTGAACCGAGTACGCCACATGGTTGCAGACATGAGCTGTCTTGGAAAGAGCTCAGACCTAAGATTGTTTGTATATAGCAAGAAAATCAAGATGGCTTTATCTGTAAGTTATTTACTCCATTCAAATACAGAGATGTTGATTAATATTTTATATCGAAAGCTCTTTTTTGTCCTATATATATATAAGGATTGAACTCTTGATTTCAAGCTTCTCACGATTGTCGTATCTAATTCTCTTATTTGGGTGTTTACTGTAGTATTACATCTTTCTATGAGTACATTCTTGACATTTTTCAGGATGAGGAGATAAATGAAATTAAGGATCTTGTTGGTTCTGCCATTTTGAACTCAGAAGCACCGGGTGGTTTAAGATGGCCTTTAGACAAGCGTCATTCTTCAGGGGGTCGATATGTTGTTAATGCTATTGGTCACACAACTGCAAAATCATATACGAATTCATCAATCAGGTTTAAGTTTCGACATGCTGATCGATCTAAATTCAAATCTTCAACTGGTGAGGTTACACGGGAGATTTTCCTGAAAATGCCTGGAATTGTATCAGAGTTACGCGTAGGTTCTCTTTTCGTGATGACCAGCAATTACGTTTCTCATTTTCTTTTATGTTTTTTGATTCTGGATGTCTCTGCTTGCTATGGATGTCTCGAAACCATAACATAGTATTCATAGCATAAGTATTGACTTGATTTAATGCAGAAGCAAACAATGGACGAAGATCTGGTGTTTGAAATGCTGAAAAACAACTTGAAGTTAATCTGGGATCTTTGTTTGTTAGATGGTTCTTCAGGCTGACCATGTTTCGTTGCCCCTTCACTTTTTGTAAACTGACTATGTGTATTGGAATGGCATGAACTGAGCAGGACCTAAGAACATTGGATGAGACTGTAATTAGCTTTGTTTTTTAAGTTTGTTTTCCCCTAGGCTCCCAACTTTTTGTTCCCTTGATGGCTCGAACTCACAATCTTAGGATTGGAAGTGAGAGGTGCTTACCATCCGAGCAACTCCTTCTTGTCTGTAATTAGCCTTGTTGTTATGCTGTAATGAATAGGAACATCTTACTTGAGTTGTCACATTTCGTTTTACATATGATGTTGGCCACTAATAACTCATTGAATAGTTAACAACCTAAGTTGCTCGGACTCTTCAAACAACATAGATAGCAACTATGTATGTTTCTAGCTTTCTACTTAATTAGGTGTCTCAATATCATTTAAAGCAAAATCTGGATACAACATCGATCCCTTTTTATTCTAACTTGGTTATCCTCTTGGTGTTAATGGGTGATGGGTCCATGAATACAAGCCTGAAATCTTTTTCTAGAAAAGAAAAACTTGTAAAACGAACATATATATTATTTTTCTCAATGTTGTTGATTTTTAACAAATTTTTAATTGTATAGGTTTTCAGCAAAGGGTTTTGATCAAATATGTTGTAAGTCCTACTCAGTACTCTCTCTTTCTTTGTTCCTTTAACAAATAAATAGTTTTTTAGCTTTCACGTTTTTAGTAACTTCTCCCAAAGTTTTTTTTTTTTTTTTTTTTAACCTTTTTCACTTCTTCTTTACAACTTGATTTTTAACAGTGATCGTCTCTAACCACACCCTGGATAACTATGTCCTAACAGCACAACTGGCTTCAGCGGACATTCAACAATTCCTAGGACTTTACATGTTAGTCCATTAATACTGTTAAAAACTGTTCAGAGAACCAATTACTTCAAGGTTAAATAATTATAACTTAAACAATATGTAAACAAACATATTTACTTTGATAAAAACATAAAACATAATTATTCATAAAGGGAGAAGATTACATAAACCTTTAAGCATAAACTACTTACATGTCTTAGGTAGAAAGAGATTTCCCTTTCGGGAGTCCCCGGTGAGCTGAACAAAAACTGGAAAGTAAACTTTACAAACTTTCTCTCACTCTAACACTCTTTTTTTTTTTTTTTTTTAACTTTTAAAAACTAAAAATTTAAAAACTTTCTCACAAATTTTCTCACTATGCTCTCTTATTTGCTCTTAATCTTGTTTGCTCTTCTTTTCTCTCTATCTTCTCTTCTTTGGAATGAAGTATATATAGACAATTTTTTCGGACTTCAACTGCGGATTTCAAATTGCAAAAGAAAATCTGCCGGGTGCGCTTTGGGCCCCATCGTCACATGCTCATCTTTATCAATTTGCCGTTTCCTTTAGTGCTTGCTGACCTCATCCCTTATGTATTTAAATGTTGTCTGACCTCATTGCTTACATATTAAAATGTTGTCTGATCTCATTGCTTACGTATCTAAATTATGTAAAGCCACTGAATCAAAACTCATGCCCGAGTCATCAATTTCATTAGGATCTTGGGCAAATTGTTCCATGGCCGGATTATACCCTGAACTCTCGGAACTTTCTGATTCTTGTCTTGGATGTTCTAGTATTACTTCTTTTGTATTTTCTTTTAAAACCTTTTTTACTGCAGTCTCAATCATATTTTCTATTTTTTTTTGTCTTGTTTTTCTTAAACTGATTCCTTTGTTCTTTGTCTGTGTGGGTTTTGAGGATGATTCCCCTGTCTGGAAACTCGCAGGGAGTATCCTTACACTTTTTGGCAAAGTGTCAGCCATAAACGGATTTGATTTGTCTTTACCAGTTACCGTTTGAACTGGACTAGCTATATCTCTATCCGCTATAGTGGATTTCTTTACATTCGTTGGGGAATGTACACCCATCTTATCCATTTTTATAGGAGATGGAGAACTCTGATTTTGGCTTAACTGGTATAATTCAAAATAAAGAGTTTTTTCTTTTTCTTGAAGTGAATGGATTTTTTCTAATAACTTGTCTTTTTCTGTTTTGAGTCTCTCATTTTCACTGTTTGGACGTTTAAAAGCTTCCGTCATAGTTGAACAATGATCACAAAAAATAATTTTATCTGTATCTTTTTGTATACGGTATTGATGAATGTTTGTATTTTGTTGTCTGATAGAGGGAGTGATATAGAAATTTGGACCTAATTCTCCTCTTGCATAATCAAGAGCTTCAGTTAAGTCATTAAACCCTTTGAATAAAGGGATAGGAGTATTCTTTATAGCATCAACAACTTCTATCCAGGTCTGAAACACCCCTTGTCTTTGTCCTTTGACTACTGCATAAAACTTGAATTTCTTGTCTTGGTTTTTATCAGTAAAGTAATGACTTAGAGCGTTTAAAGTAGAAATAAAATAACTGTTATTTCTAGGATGCTTGTTGTAAGCTATCCATAGATTATCTATCAAACATTTCTGCGGTTTGTCAATCCTGGTCTCTGGCTTGAGTCTGAAAGTCATGTTACATGTTGGATAGTTTAACATACTTTCTGGGCCAAAATGTATTCTTTCTAAGTTTTGTCTTTCCAACATAGCTTGAGGCTTATATTGGGTATTTTGTAATAAACTCTTCAAGTATAAGTCTTTGTATTTGTCTGAAGATTCTCCCATCTTATCTTTGTCTTTTCCTGCATTCATGTTGTAAAAACATGGTTAGTTCATTTCTTGATAATTCTACTCAATTGATCAGCCAAGTTGTTGTCTTTTCCTGATATATGTTCTATTTTTATGTTATAAACGGAAGTAGCATCTAAAAAATTTAACCATCTTCGCTTACTGCTCTTTTTATCATTTATTTTTTGATAAAACTTTGCTATTGTTTCACAATAAGTTCTTATTAAAATTTCTGGTTTATTTAATATGTATAATCTAAAACTATCTAGCCCATATATTATTGCTAAAATTTCTGCATCTATGCTTTTGAGATTTCCTTTTTCTTTGTACTTTCCACTTTGGTAAGCACAAATTCTTTCTTCAGTTTTATTACTATATTTATTTGGTCTAGTTTTCAGGACAGCTCCCCATCCTTCTAAACTTCCATCAGTTTCGACTATCAAATAATCAGTTTCTAAAGGTAAAGCAAGGTCTGGAATGTTTTTTATCATTTCTTTTAATTGCTTTTACTAATTTTATATCTTCTATGTTAAAAGTCTTTTGACCTTTTGACCCCGTTTTTGAATACAAAGATCCTGCTACTTTTCCTAAATCTTTTATAAAAGTTCTAGCATAATTTAAAATTCCTAAGAATTTCTGTAATTCTTTTGTTTTATCTAATCTGTCTGGCATTTCTAAAATCTTTTTTGCTATATGTGGTTGCAAACTTATTTTTCCTTCATCTATTATTACTCCTAAGAATTTAATGTGAGTCTTACATAATTCCATTTTCTTTTTACTTATAATTATCCCATTTTCTACAAATAATTTAAACACTTTCTGTAAATGTCCTAAATGTTCTCTCATATTTTTACTAAATACCAATATATCATCTACATAGACAATAATAAAACTTTTATATTCTCTAAAGATATTATCCATTTTTCTCTGGAATATTGAAGGAGCCGTTTTTAAACCAAAAGGCATTACCAACCATTCGAATTGTCCTTCTGGACAAGTAAACGCTGTTCATTCTATACTTTCTTCTTCCATTCTTATTTGCCAGTATCCTGATTTACAGTCAAATTTGCTAAATATTTTTCTTCCTTGTATTCTATTTATTAATTCTGTTTTGTCTGGTAATTTATAACCATCCATTCTAGTATTATCATTTAGTCTTTTATAATTTATTATCATTCTTGCCTTTCCTCTAACTATTTCGCTATGATTCCTTACCATAAAGGCTGCAGATCTATGTTTTGATTTAAATATTCTTATTACACCTAAGTTCATTAATTCTTTTATTTGGGTTTCAAATTCTATTAAGTCTTGATTTGTTGATTCTATTGAAGCTGTTTTTACAATATATTCTGGGTTTATTATATTTAGTTTACATTTTATTTTATTTGCTTCCCAATGTTTTTAAGGTTTTTCTCCTATAATTTCTAGTTCATCTAGTATTTGTATTATTCTTTCTAAATCCTTTTGATCTTTTATTATTCCTATTTGTTGTATTCCTTTCTTAAAGTCATATAACTCCGTATTTATTTCTATCAATGTATATTCTTTCTCATTTTCTTCTATTGCTATTAATTCTAAATCTTCATTTAATTTTTCGCATGTATCACATTTACAATCTTCTTTATTGCATTTATTTTTTACTTGTTCTTCTTTTGGTTTAATATATCTAAACCTATTTTCTACAGGTATGGTTACCACTGCTGTCTGAGTGATATGTTTTGATAGGATTACTCCATCTCTGGTTAATAGGCAGCTTCCATTATTATGTAATAAAAAATCTAGTCCTAATACAAAATCTACTTTTATATTTAACTATCTTACCCAAATTTTTTCTAATTTGTATGTTGGTTTATAAAAATCTGTACAAGTATTTATAAAACTTATTGTTGCTTTATTCACATAATGTTTGTATGTATTATAAGATCCATCCATTTGCAAGGATATTTTTGGATTTGGTAATTCTTTAATTAAATTTGGTGGTATAATTTTCTTGTTTATTATACTTTTCGTACATCCAGAATCTACTAAAGCTAAAGTTTCTATTTCATAGTCCTGAATTCTTATTCTTGCTAAGATTTTTATAGTGCTTATCTTTTTGTCTTCATTACATATTAAACTACTTGACACAGTATTTATCAATTCTTCTTCTGATTCTAATTGTTCCTGTTCTAATTCTTCTTCTATTTTTTCTTTTCCTTTATCTATCTTTTCTATTTTATTTTCTAAAATTTCTACTCTTTTTCTTATCTTTCTTATTTCTTCTTCTAAATCTATTGTTGTGGTTGTTTTACCAATTTCTATAGGTTTATTTTTTATGGTAGTTTTTTCTTCTTTTATTGTTGTCATTTTTTCTATGCATGGTAAACATCCTTCAATATAACATTTTTACACTTTGCTCTTCTATTTCTTCCAGGATACCAATGACATATATAACATTGGTTACTGTCTAATCCTTTTCCTTGTTCAAATTCATGTTCACAAGCTAAAATATATATATTAATACTCCTAAAGGTAAAGTGACCAATTTATATATAAGATTTGACTCCTCTTCAGTTTCTCAAATTCTTGTTTGAATTGGAGACACATGACATAGATTAGATTTAATGGCTAAGATTTAATTAAGTAAAGAAAGTTCCTAATCATGAGTTGTATATTAAATATAGGAAAAAAGCTCAAATATGTCATCGAACTTTGTGAAAAGGCTCATCTATGTCATTCGTTTAAAGTTTGGCTCATCTATGCCATTACCGTTTGAGAAAAGACTCATCTATGCCATTATTTGTTAACTGAAAATAATTTCGAAATTGCCAAACCATTTTTTACACGTGATCAATTATGATTAGGCCAAGTCATTAATTAAATCATTTTTTAAAAGAGAAAAAGCGCAAATATGCCATCGAATTTTGAGAAAAGGCTTATCTATGCCATCAGTTAATAGTTTGACTCATCTATATCATTTTAGTTAACAAATAATGACATGGATAAACCTTTTCTCAAACAGAAATGACATAGATGAGCCAAACTTTTAACGGATGGCATAGATGAACCTTTTCTCAAAATTTAATAGCATATTTGAGTTTTTTTCCTTTAAATATATTATATCTTAACCATATATTATTTTGTTCAGAAATATAGTAAAAGTAATTCTCTCTTCCTTTTTTTTTTGGGGAAATTCAATCTCTTGAATAAAGTGTCCTATGGGAAATTCATTTTCTTGAATAAAGGATCCTAAAATTAGTCTTGAGTTCTACTTCAAAGTGTTGGGCATATTGTAAGTCTTGTATCTATTTCAAATGTTTGTTATGCTTGTTAAATTTTCTTTTTAATCATATTCGATACTTTTGCATATATATTGCTAGAAATGTCAGTTCAAATATTAGTTTTAAGAAACTTTACTATACAAAATAAGCATCTAAATTACCATTGTATAACCGTAGTTTTACTTTTCATCAATATAGCAATAAATTTTTTGCAAAACACAAAAATAATAATAAATAATAAATAAAAAGGGAAAATCAAAAATGGAAAACATACTATTCAATATTTAGTAATATTCTAATTCCCTTAATTTGCTCCTTTTGTAATTTACCTTCCACAAATATCTCAAATATTAGTTAATATTGTTGAATTTTTATTTATTTATTTAAAACAATGTTTTTTTGCAATTGAATATTTAATGGTATTAACGATTTTATTATTCGTGAATGGTATTCGTTCTAGTGTTGAAACATTAGTTTACCCATTATCAAAAGTTATAAGTTTACTTCATGGTATAAAATATTTTTTTTGGGAAAAAGTCGATGTTAAAACCATTTCTTATACAATGGTATATCTAAAGGTATATATAACAATAATTGTTGGTATAGTGTTGATTTTATAGTTGGTTAAAATATTTGTATATTAAATAGTTGAATATTGGTTAAAAATATAGTATAAATTTGTGATATTTATTGACATATATGAGTTATATTTGTTAGATTAACACATGTGGTAGTTCTCTTAAAAACATAATTACCTTAAAATTACTATGGGGCATTTAATGGTATAAAATTACCTATTAATATAAAAGTGGTGTCATATTTCAATTTAAATATATCAAATTTTATACCAACTTTAAAAATGGTTTTGTAATGCTTACTAATTCAAAATGGTAAGATTATGCCTTCCATATTGTCAAACCACCGTCAAAAAGTTGATTTTCTTCATGGTATAAAATGATTTTTTGAAAAAAAATTAATTGTTAAAATGGTTTCATATATATATATATATATTGGTATATTGGTATATTTAAAGGTATATATTATATTATAATAATTGTTGGTATAATGTTGGTTCTATAATTGGTATAAATGTTTGTATATTAAATGGTTGAATATTTATTAAAAATATGGTATAATTTATTAACACATGGTATAATCCTCTAAAAATAGAATTACTAAAGAATTCCTATGGGGCATTAAATGGTATAAAAATACCTATTAATATTCTCACTAAAACAACCAACACAAACATTCATTTTCACTACTCTACACCATAATATGTACATCTCCACAACTCAACACACCATATTAATTATAAACAAGAAATCACAAAAATCATCAACATAATAATTTAATATCACATTTAATACCATAAGATCAACACCTCCACAATTCATCAAACCATATTAATTAATTAATAGACAAATAACATGCATCCCCTCCTTTTTATCTATTTGGAGTAACATTGGGAGGATTTTTCGTCCATAGAAGTTTTTCTCTAACACCTTCACTAATCAGAGATGGAGTGAATGCATTCAACTCAAAATTTGACCTTGATAATATAATGGAGTTGTTTGAATGGCTATTACACTTCTTAAATCTTGGACTCTTTATAAGAATCGATTCCGCCAGAATTTTTCCACTCATAATTTTATAAAATCAAATAAAATAACTTTAAAATCATAGATTTTATGGGACTTTGAAATCACTGTTTTGAAGATAAAAATCAAGGAGGAGAAGAAAGTAAAGATGAGAAGAAATCGTTGTTCTTATAAGATAACAATGGAGTATTGTTCTCTTGAAGAAGATGAAAATAAAAGATGAGAGAGAGAATATATTTTTCATATAAATTGAATAAAAGAAGAAGAGAGAGAATACAGATTACCATAGTAAGAGGGAAGAGAAAGATTTCTTTTTTACATAGATTGAATAAAATAAGTGGAGAGACAAAATTAATATATGTACAAAATAGGTAACGTATATGACTAAAATTGTGGTTGAAAAATAAAAAGTAATACGATAATTATCAATCCCATTAAATTTGTACATAACCCCAAAAAAGAAGGAAAAAATACTACTAAATATTTATTTAATTAAATCTCGAAAATTAATTTTTTTTATTATGTTTGTAATTAAAAAACTAGTTTTGTAATTAAAAAGGAGTATATGTATTTATTGTTAATTAAGATCTTAAATAGTATATTCTTGTAATTTTCACTTTATTTTCTCTCTAATATATTGTGTTTTGCAAATGCTTATGTTAGTAAAAAAAAACAATTTAATAGAACTTAGTGTGATGTTATTATAGGAGTTTGATTTGTATAGTGTTCGATCAAGTTATGAAAGCTCTTGCTTGATGATGTTAAGTCAAAAATATACATATTTAATTATTTTTTATTTCACATTACAGTATTTTTTTATTATCTTTTGAGCACTAATTATATTGATTTATGTTTAATATTATATTTTTATGATATAAAAATAAAATAATGTGAAGATGAAGAAATTGAAGCAAAAATGAATTAAAACGAAAAGAAACTAAAAGAAAAGGAAAAAGTGGAGGACACAGTGATTGTTCCTAAAAGAAAGTTAATCAAAGTGTCGATAGACTGCATAAACATGGCCCTTAAAACTTAGCTTGAGCGGATAACTAAGCCCTCTAACTTGGAACATGTACAAGTAGATACTTAAATTTGTATAAAATTAAACAAGTAGGCACATGTGTCCTACATGGCATAATACACATAGGACGTCCGTAGGATACAAAATTGTCATGTATAGTGCCATGTAGGACAAATGTGTCTATTTATTCAATTTTATACAAATTTAAATACTTATTTATGCACACTCAAAATTAAAGATCATAGTCATCAGCTGACACCAAGGTTAAAAGTTATGTTTATGTATTATGCCTTCTCTTTTCTTTTGAGATTATTTTGCGTTGTTGTCTTTTTGTTTTGTTGTCAGGCCTATTTTTTGAGGCAGGGCCATTGTTTTCTTTTGTTAATAAAGCAGCCTGATGGCCTTTTTGACAAAAAAGAAAGAAAATCAGCGATCCGGCCTTAACTGAGGTTTGATAAAGCAATTGTCACTAGAAATTTTGGTCGTGCACGGTGCTGCGGTGCTATCCGGCCTGTGTCGCGCCAAGCTAATTCTAAATTTATTTTTTTTCAAATTATTTTGGATTTAGTTATTTTATTTGAGAAATTTCTTATATCTATAAATAGTTCAAAACACATTTTAAAAGAGGAGTTCGACCTAAGGAGAGAGCAAGGAGCTGCAGTGGAGCAAGGCAAAAAAATTTGGCAACGAGATTTTCTTTTCTTCTTTCTAGTTTCCATTATTTGTTTTTAATTTTAGTAATGTGTTTTCACATATTTTTATGAGTAGCTAATTTTCTATCTGGGGTTTTCATAGAACCTTTTGTAGGATGAATTCTCATTATGTGTTTGTATAATTGAGTCATTCTTTTATTTTTATTTGTTCAACTACACAATGATTATAGTTAATTGACTGACCAACAATTAACGGTTAGATTTTTAGTTGAGCAACATTTTTTTGAAGCATTAAGAGATTAATGAATGAGATTTAAAAGCGGAGATTAGAGATAACATGTCACGATCTAGACCGTCGTGAGTGACACTCACATAACCACCTAGTGGGAGAACCAACTATCAACCCAAAGTTAACCCAACACACCATTTCTAAAGCCAAGTCATAATATAACATAATAAGAAAACAATTCAAGAACAACTAAAGGATTGAGTCTCCATAAACTCAACCAATAGTCAAAATAATTGCAGAAAAATAACCCCTAAAAGTTGAAAGTCGTGGTACCAAAACTCTATTTAGTCAATAATGGGGATGCAACCCTGAAAACTTAGAAAACATGAACTAATAGTTTAATGAATTTTCCTAAAAAGATAGACAAGAAGATGTAGAGGAACCCATGGCAGCCTAGAAGAGTAGTTCACCTTTGGGTTCGAAATCAAGCGTCCCTTAACTAAGGTTTCGTATCAGCCACTGGAAGATGCCCTGTACTCAACAAGAAAAGAGCAAGTGCAATATCAGTACACAACCACAGTGTACTGGTAGAATCACACGACCAGTTCCAAATCATGAATGTAAACATATAACCACAACACAGTAAACACAGGTCAACACATATAACAACAATCACGACCATATAGACTCCCAGTTACAATATCCTGAATCAATCCATGCATGAAACATGTCTCACATGATCACAATGCACATACCTGGTCCTCTCATGGAACTCACACACAAACTGTTAGTGTACTGGCATGGTACCCAAGCCAATCAGTGTTAGTAATTATACCAAGTGTGGTATCCGAGCCAACCGTTAGTATTCTTGTACCGGTGTGGTACCCAAACCAACCAGCAATCACAACAACATGCACAATCACAATCATAATGAACAATAACACTTGGAGCCACAAGTAAAGTAAACAAGTTCATTGCATGAGATTATTAACGTGATGTCATTTCATATCATTCCCCATGTTTTCTCTAGCATGCATCTCACAAGTGATACCATAAAGCAGTAGACATGCATACATCCATAAGTTGGAAAACACACAATCATCACCTAGCTCGAATCAAGCCTGAATGCTCTAAAGAACCCAAGCTTTCCCCTTTTTAGGTGTCTTCGCTTGTTCTTGGTCTAAACAATAATAAAATACAATTATCAATCAAAACTGGCCTGATTTTACCCGAATTATAACCAAATCTTCATCCCAGGCCAATTCATGATTATTCTATCCATTTCAGGGCTTTTCCCACCATTAAATCAAGTCAAAACCCTCTCCCAAGAGTAATATCCTATATTCTAAAGCTTAAGAATCGATTTACAAGGTAGGGGAGTAATTTACTTACCTTTATCGACGAATTTGGTGGAAAATTGAGGAGAAATTGTCCTAATTCTCCCCTCTCAAACTCAAGAACAATGATGCAGAAAATAGGACGTTTCGGAACCTTTTCTGCATAAAATCCCGACTTACCCCACTGTAGCGGCTATCAGCCCGCTATAGCGCCTGCACACTCCCGCTATAGCTGCATGTCACCCGCTATAGCAGATTGCATGAACTTCAGAGACTCGAAAACCCCTGAAAAGTCTATTTTTCACAACATACCTTCTTCCCTTGACGTCCCGAACTATCCCCTTCACGCCAAGTTTGATTTTGAGAGTTTTACTCACTCGAATTTGATTCCGTAAAGCCCCACGAGTTCCTTAATGTCTTGGCTACTAGAAAATATAATCCAACCCTAGACATTTCACCCCATCCATTCTCGTATGTCCCTAGACCTTACCTCACCCAGATTTCATCTGAGACTGGCGTAGCCTAAAATTTTTAACTCACTACCCAAAAAGTTTTCTGACCTGATTTTTTTCACCATTGATTTAGTCATAACGACCGGGATGGGTCGTTACATAACAAACCTTTGATTCAATCTAAATGAATAGATTAACTAGGGTTCATTCGAGAGAATAAAATTGAGATATATTTGTAGTAAGAGAAGATTCATGATCGATAGAGATTAGTTCGACGAGATTATAGCTAACATAGCAAGAAGGAATCTGACAATTGGAAAAATCATAACTCTACGACTCCTTAATCTTGAACTCAACCTATTCTTTTTAGTTGATAATTTTTAAAGCTTTATCATTATTTGTTAGTTAATTTGTTAGAAATTATAAGAATCTTAAATATTTAAAACTAAATAATTACTTAGGCCTATTTTCTTAGCGATATTGAATAGTTATAGCTAAACCTTAGTTCTCTGTGGACTTCGATTCCATACTTAAAATTTACAGCGATCGCTTATCCTTTTTAAGACGATTTTGAAATATTTAAAACTAAATATATTTATCTTTATTTTTATTACTCTCGTGACTTTTGATGATCATAACTCCTAAATTATATTAATAATTATTTTTATCATATAATTTGATATTCCATATTGTTGTCCTATAAATAGAGGCATTATAAAATTTTGTTACCAAAAAAAAGATCAAATACCCTAAGGTTGTGAGTTCGAGTCACCAAGAGAGCAAAAAGATGGGAGCTTCTAGTAAGGGATAAAAAAAAAGAAGCTAGGGATTCATTAGGTGAAGCTGATTTTTCTTCTCTATCATCATAATATTATTTCGAGCTTATGATATTTATTTGATTTGGTTATAGGCAGGCATTGAAAAGACACGAAAAAGATATATGGATTGATAATTAATAAGAAGTTATAAGCAATACTTCTCTAGCTCTTTTTTATATTCCTTTCCTTTTTTTTCTTTGTATGTTTAATAATATACTCATTGATTGCAAGTTACGTTTTTGATAAGCAATGAACATATTAAGTATTCAATTTTACTCTTATTGTTATAAGTATTTTTCTGTCAAATCTCGCATGAAGCAATTCTTCTCTAGCTCTCTTTTATATTTCTTTCTTTTCTTTAATAATAGAAGTTATATTCATTGATTGTAAATTTTTGCTAAGCAATGAACATATCAAATATTTAAGTGTACTCTTACTTCTCGAAGAAGAAGACGCGGGGTGGGGAGAGTAATTCAAAACAATAATTTTTAAATAATTTTTATTTTCTTAAAAATTATTTTGGATTATTTAATAGAGATTTTTAAAAAGTTGGATCCAATGCCACGTGTCATCATTTTATTGGTATATTTGTTATCTACAGGCGTTTGAAATTCACGCATCTTAATTTGTCAATTAATTATCATTTTATGTTAAATAGGTATAAATTTTTTAAGGTTAAAGTGTTCAATAGGTACAAATCTAAATTAAGGTGTCTAAGTGAAATATGCGGACAACTTTAAGAGGCCGCATATAACTTAAGTCAAAATAAAAATATTAATAATAAGAGATAAATGAACTATATGAGCACTAACTGGCTTCAGGGCAATAAGAAACGTTTGTGTGTTTCATATTACTCCCATCATTCTATATTAACTGAATTTTTAGGGTTTTTTTCATTATTCAAAGTTCAAGATGGATGTTAAATTTTTTTTTTTCATATTTATCCTTTCCTTTAATGAAGTTTGATACTCCGTCCGTTCCATATTAGTTGATCATCTTACTAAAAATAATTGCCCCATATTAGTTGATCACCTCATTAAATCAAGAAAATATTAATTAATTTTTTCTATATTACCCATGCAATTAATTCTTTTTGAAAGTGCTCACATTTGTTTGTAAAATACCCAAGAAGTTTTTTAAGGGGTGAATTAGTAAATTATTTTCTTATTTATAATTTCTTAATATGCAAATGATCAACTAATATGGGACGGATGGAGTATTTTCAACGAGATGAATTTCACTACTTACAAAGTTACATTTATGATTTCACAAAGGACAATAGGGGAAAATATGATTTAAATTATGTCCTTGAATGTTTTTCTTAATAAGTGTGCATTGCCTCACAAATTCAGTTAATATGGAATAGACATTCAATGCACACTTGTTAAGAAAAACATTCAAGGACATAATTTAAACCATATTTTTCACTATTGTTCTTTGTGAAATCATAAATGTAACTTTGTAAGTAGTGCAATTCATCTCCTAGAAAATATCAAACTTCATTAAAGGAAAGGAAAAATATGAAAAAAGTTTCAAACATCTATCTTCATTTTGAACAATTTAATTATTTTGAATAATAAAAAAAGCCTCAAAAATTCAGTTAATATGAAACAGAGGGAGCAATAGTTATTGGTATTCATTGTATTTAATTAAGAGTGTGATTTTTGATTTTTTTCTAACCTAACACATAATTTTTAAATTTCAAAAAATTCAAAAAAAGATAAGTAGAATTTTTGGCCAGGTGTTAAATCATTCCTTTTTTTAAATCTAATTTAATATTATACCTAGAGAAGATAAATTTTACAAAAAAATCTTCTTTAATATAGTGCAACATTTCTAATATTGACAAGTATAGAAAAATATTTATGATTTTTTTCCAGAAGAATTATGAAGTAAAAGAAAAAAAATTTAGTGTGGTGATTGTGCTTTTATGACTACTTTTTTGTTACTTTTCATAAGATTATGTTTAATATTAATTTTTAGTTTTGATTTTAAATAATGTTTATAAAATATTTTGAAGTTGAAATGATAGATTCAATAAAAGAATGTAATTAGTGTTTTGCAACCAAAACTTCAATATTCTTCTATTGTAACATAATAATTTACTTATTTTTTTAATTATTGCAAATTTATATTTTTGGTTTATTTTATTAAAAAAATTTCCTAAAATAAGTTTTATTTTAAACCAATCCACTTTCATTTTTTTTTTCCCTTTATAAGCAGAGTGTAGTCTTCAACTGAACAGTCCCTCTTAGCAGCAGAGTGAAGCAACTGATCAGTGATCATAGTGAGCCATGTCTTACATACCACCACACAAGAGGCACACAAAGGGTTCGCCTTCGCCGGAACCAACTCCGGCACCGGAATCCCTGATTCCTGCCTTCAGAAAAAACCTGAATTTCAAGAGAAAGGAAAAGCTTCGGTTCGAGATCCGTTATTCTCATGCTGCAGTTAGGAAATGGTTCCCTGTTGGTTTGACCGATGATTCTCACTTTTCATCTCTTGTGAAGCTCCAACCTGTTTCTATGCACCGAAAATCGGACGAAAATCCTCTTTGTTTGGTCCTAATGCAAGGTACTAATTTTTTGTTTTTTTCTGGAAAATCTGAATTTATATGTGCTGTTTGGCTTCTAATGTATTTGATAAAATGCTTCTGTAAGTATTTGTACTTTTATGCTGGATTTTCTAGTTTGGTAGATCAGGGTTTGAAACAAGGAGATATGCATCTGTAAAATCCTTTTATCTGTTTCTGAGATCTTAAATCTGTAATGTATGTACTTTTTTAGGTACTAGTGAAGGAAAGAATGAGCTTATGGATGAGCCATGGCGTATGGTGGCTAAAAGTGTGATAGATGACTTACTTTTGTCATTTCAACAACTGAAATGTGAAATTGAGGAATCTAAAATGGAATTATCAAAGCCGAGTCTAGTTGCTCGTTTTGGAAGAATTCTCTTTGTTGGGTTAGTATTGTTCATTTCGGTGTTATAATGTTTCTTCTTTTGCGGTGTCTGAGGCACTACTTTGTTGAGTCGATTAAATCCGTGCTTGTTTAACATGTAATCATCCTCAAATTCTCTGTGATGTAGGATTTCTGCGAATAATCAGGAATCCCTGAAAAGTAACCCATTGAGTGAAACTACGTTGAGGCAAATGAGGAAATCTTTCTATACAAGTGTTCCTCTTTCATATATAGAATATATACGAAACCTTGCAGTTGAAAAACTTGGCTTAGAATATGTGGAGGAGAAGGAATTATACTACATCAAGGTAATACTTTCATGTTTCTAACAAATTTCTTTCTCTTTATGCGTTGTGGTTCTTTTAGTACTGTCCCTTGTGCTTTGTAGCTTTCAGACAACATGCGCGCTGATTCAACTGTCACCTGCAAATGTACGGTGGTCAAGGATCAGGAGAAAATTCAGCTGCACAAGGTTAGTTCTCAGTTCCCTGCTTCTTAATGAACTTGTAAGATGCCCAATTAACTGTTTATTTTCCAACTTTAGCAAAACAAAGTTAATTGTTGTCATGAACGTATTTACCTCCTCTTACCTATCTCTTTGCATGCTTTACTTCTTGCAGTTTGTTGTCATTCCTTAACCATCTTCTGACGCTACACTTTTTCTTTTAGATTGAGCTGAACCAAGTACGCAACATGGTTGCAGACATGAGCTGTCTTGGCAAAAGTTTAGACCTGAGGTTGATGTTACATACCAAGAAAATCATAATGGTTTTATCTGTAAGTTACTTCATTGAGTATCAAATGACTTCTTCACTCTCAAATGGAAGGACACAAGTAGTGCTATCTCTATAGCTTAAGAGTGTGTTCTTAATTATATTACTTTCTGCTTTTTTCCAGGATGAGGAGATCAATGAAATTAAAAATCTTATTGGTTCTGCCGTTTTGGACTCAGAAGTTAAGGGTGGGTTGAGATGGCCCTTTGGCGAGGATTCTTCAGGGAGTCAATATGCTGTTACCGGTATCTGGCACACAACTGCAAAATCATATGGAAATTCGTCAATTAGGTTTAAGCTTCGACATGCAGATCGATTTGATTTCAGATCTTCAACTGGTGAGGTTGAACAGGAAGCTAACCTGAAAATGCCTGGGATTTTTTCCCAATTGCAGGCAGGTTTTCTTTTCCTAATGAGCAATTATGTATATTTCTGTTGGTAATACATCTGTGCATGATTGTATTTGGTATGATAACACCAAACCATAGCATAATATCAAATAAGATTTGAATATTGTATTCTGTACCCACTGAATGACTACATGCTCCAAATTGGGCAAAATATCATCCAGAGTAGCTGGAGCAACAAAATTTTATCACTGATTCCAATCTAGTTCATTTCTGTTGGAAATTATCCAACTTTTTGTATGTCTTCAAAGAATTTACATTAAAAAGTTATAATTTGGATTTAGAGTAGCTCGTGTTAGCGAATGGTTACATAATTGGCATGTGCTAAGGAAACACAAAGAAAAATCATGCAGTGTCTCTTCATTGTTGAATTGATAAGCCTTCCTATTTTGCCCCTTCACTACTGAAATAATTAATTTAATTACATTTTCTTACCGGAAATGCAGGAGCAAACGATTGATGAAAACCTGGTGCTTAAAATGCTTGAAGACAACTTGAAGTTAATCTGGGATCACTGTTTACCTGATGGTTCTTCAAGCTGATCATGATTCGTGGTCCTTCACATTTTTTTTTTGCAAAATATCTGCAGAAACTGCTCGACTTACAAGCTATGTTTGGTTGGTGAAGAAAGTTGACCTTGTATTTTGCGGTGGTGGAATGTATTGATGTAAATAAATGAATTGTTAAACTCAAAATGTTGAATGCTGTTTGCACTATATAGTTTTGTGTATGGAATGAAATGAACCATGGCCTCTGATGTTAGCGGCATCGGTAAGGAACACTATATGAGATTGTAAATAGTTCTGTTGTGTAATGGATCGAACTTCCTATATATATGAACGTACTGTTGAGTTCACATATTTGATTTTACTGAATGTTGGGAAATGTAAATAGCATATTGATGCATAGAGGAAAAATCTTACAATGTCTGCAGTTAAACACCAGAAAGGGATTTTAAAGGAGAAAATATATTATTTGGAGCATTACATGATATATGAGCAATCTATTCCAGGCAAAAAGATAAAATAAATTAAATACAAACTATACATTCTGTATATAGATAGTTTCTAATATTACTCTCTTAACAATATTTACCTTAATTTCCTTATTGGTAATGCATTTCCAAAGAGTTTTTCCACTTCAGTTGCTTCCATTTTAAGTCCATCCAAAATATCCATTTCTTCTTTGCTGAGCTCTCTTATGAAGTTTTCTTCATCTTGTTGCAGCTCTTTGAAACCTTCAAACAGTCTACTGAATAAGCTGACTTCTTTATCTCTCACTTTCTCAACTTCTTCTTCTATTTCCTCGACTTCTTTTATGATTGTCTGCTCTCCTTCTTCCACTTTCTTCTCCAACCGCTCAACAAGGGGTGGTTCAGGGCCACAAGTATTGTCTGTTTTTATGAGCGTGTTGAAATCACGACCAACTTTTTGAGCTGCAGTTTGCAACTCAGGTATAATGCTTTCAGGCAAAACTGAGCTTCTTGTGTAAAGTACAGAACCGCCATATCCATCCCATGCATCATTTCTGCCCTTATAGTACACAAATATGTAGTCATCTGGACTGTTTTCTACTTTGGATGACAAAATATACCTGCAGAGAAAATCATTTCACATGTTTAGATGAGTACAAACATCTCTCCCCGAGCCTAAATATTTGTCTATCAGCATGGTTTAGGCCAGTATGGAGACACGATATCAAAGAGGTATGAAAGGAAATACCAATCGTCTTGGTAGTGAAGATACTCATTATCATGATTGTAGAGTATCCCGGGATACTTTGGATCTTGCACGAATTTTTGCACTGCTGATCGAGTGAAAAATCCTCCATCAGGTGTAGCTATTCTCCAAGTCAGATTTCCCACAAGTTTGTTTCCTTCTGTATGGAACTCATGCAATTGACAATCAAAAACATCAAATGTGGGATTTAAACCGCGAGTGATGTACCATTTTCCACTAAAATCATTCATGTCAAACTTTTGGACGAGAACACTTGGATCAGGTACAGGAAAGTCACCAACATCAGATTTACGAGGTACACATTTCTTCCGGGAGACTGCACACTCATTGAACTCGTCTACAATACTGTTTTCAAACAAATCACCGCATTTTATCTGCACCCATATTCCAGCATATTAATATTCCACAAATGTGATCAAATCAATATTCAGTTTTAGTAAGATGTTAGTAGATACCTGACATTCCGTTTCATCAGGTCTATTGTTGCAAGTCTGGAGACAGGCAACATTAGCTGCACATGCAGGGTTTGCTATACACTTCGCAAGCTCTATCCTGAAAGCATAATACTTCGATAAGTCACCTAAGAGTGTCAGACATGCATGCTGGAATGAAGGATAGAAACTCATCAATACTAATAAAGCATTGCTCTTCTAGTGGCCAGGTGAGACAAGGAAAACAATTTTTGAAGAAGTTTTGGATAATCAAATTCATAAAATATTGACATATTCATCGAAACAAATTAAGCTATCTTTTGAGCTTCAGGAACAAATGGAATACTGGCAAAAACTACGGTTGGGATTGTGGTTCACTTTGAACATGCTTAAAACTTGATTTCATTAATAATAACGACTAGAATCGAGGACTCATGGGCGGTGGATCATAAAAAGCTAGAGACAGTCTATGTCAACTCAACATCTTTCAGAGTGTGGAGGTTAAGATAAGATTGCTCCATCGAAACTGAATTTTACATTTTTACCACTCAATTATTAAGCCAGGATGATAATCTACAGAGTACAAACAAGAACCAATTTCACATTCCTTATGTATTTTTATATGGGATAGAAGTAAACAAGCTCAGAACTCTTGAAGGAAACATACAAGGGGTAGCAAAACAAAATGTATTGGTAGCTCAGTATGATATTTTAGTAACATCTGCACAATTACCTGCACTCTTTCAGTAAGCAAGTACAAGTTTTGAGAGCATCAACGGCATCAGCCTTTGAAGCAACTGACAAAATGAATATAGTTACAATTGCTGTTTTGGCCATTTGGCCCCATTTCTTCCAGACCATCAAACCTACATCTTCTGGAAATTTGCATATTGTATTTCCCTAAATAGAGGACTTTTGTCAGCAAAGAGAAAGAAGAGAATGAAAAGGATGCAGAGGACTGAGCTATATCCCCACATTCCTTCGGAAGTAGTAAACGAGAAGCAACAGAATAAAGTTTTATCAAAAGTCACCTTAGGTACTTTCTGGTTAACACTATGTGCAGAAGAAAGATTTTGTTTCCTCCGTGATGATAGCTGCAGACCTCTAGAATCCAAACCACAGCGTATTCTAGGAGATTTCTGCAAGCATGTAGGTATCTGCCTTCTGGAACAAATTTTCACTATGACTATACTACCAAAGTAATCTGCTCTACCCCAGCTAAATCTTGTATGACTGTGAAGCTTTGACCCAACTTGACATTTGATGGTTTCATGATTGCACAGAAAGTTTGAATGAGGGGAAAGCGCCATTATTCAACCGGATGACCACCAACTCCAACCTATAGAAATGAAGTATATCAGATTGTGCTATCTTCAAAATATTTTTGATTGATATCTACTGATCTTGCAACGCATGCGCACATAATAGGTTGATTGGTCAAAGATGCATATTCTACATGTGTGCGCACGTGTGTTGCACGCCAGTACATATCAAATCTTATTATCAGATTCACAGCCAAGAATTTTGCCACATTCACAAGTAGATTGAAATTCTATTATACATAAGTAGGAGTTAAGGTCAAATACTGAAATGCAGATAAATTTTGAACTCATCAAGATTAAAGGCTGATCCAATGATGAAATATTTATGAAAAAGTTGTAGCTATCACCTATGAAACACCTGAAAGATAAAGTTTGTCATTACCTCTAGAAGGAAAAAGCTTGTAATTAACAAATACAACTACTACGAAGCCAACAACCCTCTTAAAATAAAACTTATAAAGCAATCAAAAACTATATTCCATTTCCTAACACTTCCAATCTTGCTCCAAATATAGATCAGTTAAATTAGTCTCCTATAGCCCGGAGCTTGTTACATAAATCTGTGGGGTTGCATAAAGATTAGAGTAATCATTCTAAGGTCAAGGGACTAACTTTCCTGGAACAAATATCTTTTGATGAAACCCGCGATAAATACTAGGTGTTTCTTTTCCCTATTCTGTGGGATGAGCTCCAGACCATGACAAAGCAGATCTATCAGGGAATTTGGTTCATGTATGAGGTTATTTTTGTTAAGATGAGATTAATAAAGAACCACATTGTTGGATTCACAACAATCTTGTCCTGAGACCAGGCTTTACTTAACCAATCCAATCCCCAGTCAAATTCATATGTTCACTTTGCGCTTCTTCTTCGAGCGTTCTGCTTCAATTATTTGGCATTGAGAATTCACTTAAACTATCCAAAAGTTATCCTTTTCATACTTATCTATTTACTCATAACATTATTGTTAGAGTGGTTAAAGTCCCACATTGGTTGGAGAATGGACTGACGGTCTGCTTATATGGACTTGAACAATCCTCCCTTCACTAGCTAGCTTTTGGAGTTGAGTTAGGCTCAGGTATCATGTCTTTACAATAATTAAGCTAAGGTCTTGATTTATTCCCTCTCACCGGCAACGTCTGACTTGCCACACATTTTTTTTTAAAAATGCTATAAATTGTTTCCAAAGATATATTCTTTTTGGGACAAAAACTGGGTCACATGAATCAAGAGGGAGTAGTTAAAAAATTGAAAAGGAGTAGCACATTTACAAAGCTAAACATTCATAAGCTTGATTGATAGAATCTTTTTTAGAATGTTCTAAGCTTAACTGAAGATACAATATATAATAAGCACACCATATAAGTGATAAGTCAAATTGTCAATGCAGAATCATGAAGAAGTGAATTAAATAGAAATCTCAATAACTAACCTCATGTAGATAGAGTGCTATGAAAATTGAACATTGAGTATAAAGAGTTGTTGTGGATTTTGTATCTTTTTTTATGAATTTTGGGTGCTTTAGGTGTGAAATAGTTGAGTGAAGGGGAAATGGATGGAGAAGGATAAGACATCTTGTGATAATTAGCTTAGCAACGTCACCAGTCGCGCTCCATTTTGCTCAAAATGGGATAGCAATGACGTGGCAATTCCATTTTAGGATTTTTAAAAAAGACAAGAGTCGTCATCTAACGAATTAAATGTGCGTTAGGGAACCATTTTATGCTAATTACAAATAAAATTAATTTAACGGTCTGAGCAACCAAAGATCGGATAAGAGTTCAAATTACCTCAAAAGAAAAGTGTTAGCACCTTTCGAGGTCCATGAATGTGAGTCCCGGTTGAATCTTATAAAATTATAAGGGGTAAAACGTGACAAATAAGATCTAGTTTATTTAATTAGTTAAAGAAAAACTAAGTGATAAGAGATATATAATATGAAAAGATTGTAATACAAAATAAGTAAAAAGAGTAACAACTTAGTATTATCTAACATGAAACATGAATAAAAATAGATTAGCGAGAAGATATTTAATTTACAGAAATAAACATAGAAGACCAATATTTTTTTTAGTTAATTAAGATATCCCAAAACAATTACAAATGAAAATATTTAAAGAAAGAAAAGAATTAAAAGGTCAAAAGATAAATTGAACTAAAATTAAATTTATCCTATTCGGAGCAGCGCCCGACTTATTAACGAAAGACAGTTACAGAGTTTGTCATTTTTCTGCTCAGATCAACTTACATCATTTCTGATTATCTACTCCTACCCCTCCTAGGTTCATTTATTATTAGCCTAAAAGCGATCTGAAAGAAATAAAAATTAACGTCGTAGAAGGTGTCTACCGTCCCAACTTAATGTCCAAGAGACATTCAACTTATTATCTGAATAGGTTCTAGACTAAAGAAATCTAAGGCTCTTAATTAGACACATCATCAAACTAACCAAATAGGGCAAACAATTAGCACATAAAGTCTCAAATATACCTTTAGATTAATTATTAGCATGTTTGAAAACACAAACAAATTGTGAAGGTCATAACAAATTATGTGTGCATACATAATCAAACAAATAAGTCATAATGCAAAACTTGAATAAAATGAAAGCGCAATTCAATTATTAGACATATGTGGACAATTTTAATTACTAGGCTGATTGCAATAAAGAAAAGACATTTACAACAATTTTAGTTATTACCATGCTAATCGTTTTTAAAAAAACTTATAGGCATATGATGTCTATATGATGATATATGCTGAAAATTTAAATATGCTATAAACGGAATTTCAAAATAATTATATACATATACTAATAATAAATATATGTGTGCACCAACTTACGTAATATGAAATCCATTTTAAATTAATTGAGTGATATCCTATTAGTATGATGTCTATATGAAGTAACATGATGAGCTAAACTTAAATAAATTATGGTCATGATTTTAAGTTAGACATGCTGAAGGTTAATGGATTTTAAGGATATGATATCTAAGCGAGAAAGTGAAAAACTTGATTAGCATGTAAGAAATTAGGCTGATTAACAAGCTGAAAATATTTACTAACTCCTAACAACATGCTGAAAATATATATTAGATCCTATAGACATGATTTTTATGTGGAATAATATATTGAAAATTATTTTTTAAATCTAAATATGGTATCTAACTCAATTAGTATGCCGATAATCTATATATATATATATATACATAAAGGAGGAAATGGAAAAGCTGATATAGCATACTTCTTTGATCAGAATTTCTAATTATATTTTTTTTCGGATTTTTTGAGAATTTTCCCTTTATTTTAGAATTTAAAATATTATATTAAATTAATGGTGATCTATTTATATTATTTCTTATTATTACTATTGATATAAATGTATCAATCAATGTAATAATTATAAAAAAAATTGGTTGGTTTCTTCTTCATTGAAACATAAGCGTTATTTTCTTTCTTTAATTAGACCTAATTATGCTATCATCATTTAATTAATTATTAATCAGCTTTATCCTTTAAAATTTTCCACTTTTTTAATATTTATTTTTGTGGTTTGAAGAAGTGTAGACAGAACATACATACCCATATTTAGGATATTTTTCACCATTACTATTTATCTCTTTTCCTAAAATTCATTTATACATTTCTTGTATTGCATACGTTTCTATAAGGAAATGTAGAAATCAATGTAGTAGTTGTGAAATTTAAAAGGTAAGTTTCATTAAAAATTAATAAATGCAAAACTGCGAAAAGTCATTATATTTAATGGCATTTACCATGCGGGTTATTATGCTTTGCAGTTACATCATATTTGGACATATGAATATAAGAAACATTGCAAATGATGGAGAAGCTCAGTTAACGTTGGATGATGGTGACATTTCACTAGCTATTTTTAGAGGTGAGATTTTCTATTTTCTTTTATATGAATTGATGGTAAGAATATTTGTCTTTTTTAATTTATGCATTTTTCAAAAGGAATTTATTAAAAGACATGAGTGTTTACGAAATGTGAATCCTGAATTGTGATTTTATATTTTGCAGGAGGAAGTATTACTTGGAGTCTTAAATCTATTTTCTTTTATATAATAATTTTTAAAGGTGATATTATCTATTTTTTTAAATGCATTGATGGTAAGAATATCTATCTTCTTTTATTTATGCATTTTTCATAAGGAATTTATTAAAAGATATGAGTGTTTATGAATGTGAACCCTGAATTATGATTTTATATTTGCAAGAGAAAGTGTTACTCGGAGTCTCAACCTAAAAAGGTTGCTAAAAAACTCACACATACCAAAAGAAGTGAGAATATCTATTTTCTTTTCTATATAAAATTTTCAAAAGTAGCATATTAAAAGACGCGAGAATCTATAAAATGTGAACTATAAACCATAATTTATACTTTGCAGGAGGAAGTGTTATTTGGAATCTAAGCCTAAAAGACACATTTTGAAAGTCAATAACAAAAAAAGGTTGCTCAAAAATTCACACATACCAAAAGAAGTGAGAATATCTATTTTCTTTTTTGTATACATTTTTCAAAAGTAACATATTAAAAGACGTGAGTATCTATAAAATGTGAACCGTAAACTATAATTTTAAATATTTTAAGGAACAAATGTAAATTCAAGTTCAAAGAAAACGTTTAAGAAGCCAATAAACAAGAAAAGGTTGCTAAAAAATTCACATAGAAAAAGTGGTTATTCGTTAATTATATTATGAAGTGTTGTTCTTTTAATTATGCATTTATCTTTTACTGTTTTTAATTGTTAGAGAAAAAGGAAGTCATATTTGGAGGGAAGGCAATGTGAACAGAGAACAAGACACCAAAGAGTTTGCTTCAATATTTTTTTTATTATATAATTTCATAAGGCAATATAAATATGATCATAATGAGAAAACTTAGTAGGAATTTGGTCACTTTCATATACAATTTCTAAAAAATAATTGTTATTTTCAAAATGAAAAATAATTTATGAAAACTGGAGTTTTGTAATGCAAATTCTAATCTTTTTTTTTTTTACCTTTTCTCAACAATTTGAAGTGAAAACATATTTTTATTATTTTTCAAAATTTTGAAAATTCTGAGTTGAATTTTAAAATTTTGTAGTCAAAATGTCTTTTTCAAAGTTGAAATTCAAATAATAATAATAATAATAATAATAATAATAATGATCAAACGCATCCTTCAATAACTTATGATTGGATAGGCATGAGAGAGATATGAATTTGCAAAGAAATGAAAATATAGATATTTTAATTTTTTAAATTATTTATACCGTATGATATACATTCATTATTTTTCTAATAAAAGTTTAATTTCTTATTGTTTGTTGTTTTTCTGTTTCTTTTTTAAATTTAAGTCATGAAAACTTAAAATGGTAGAATGGTCAAAATGAAGATCTAATGATAAATTGAGTTTTCACAATTCAACGATATTTGATGAAATCATAAGAAAATTGATATTTTCGAACTTGAGGCACGTAAAACAAAGAGAATATGTCTTAAAATAATTATTAGCCACCTTGTATTCTAAGTACAACTTTAATTTTCACAATTATTTCTTTCTTATGTTTCTTTGATTTTTATTTTTTGTTTTTCAAGTTTAAATAGCTAATTTAAATAGATTGTTTTGTGTTTATATTGAAATGTTTTTCACCAATATTTCGAGATAAATTTTTGTATAGAATGTTAAAAAGAATTATAAAAAAAATGATAGAATCATTAATGATATTTTCTACATAGTATTTTTTGTAGTGACTCTAGAAGTAATTATTTATACACATTATGATTTAGCTAAAATTTACACCTTATTTAGACAAGCAAAAGTAATTATTTTATAAATTTCAAAATAAATGAAAGGAAAAATTATGTATAGATAAACATGTATATAAAAAATTCAACTTATTGAATCAAATTTTCTTTTTGTTACAAAAATAAGGAGCATAAGTTTAGCGATATAAATTTTTTTTCGGAAGATAAATGACTCCTAAGCGATTTAAAATTATAAATGATATAAAACTTAAGTACTAATAATAAACTTAATTTAAACTTGAAATCTCAAATATTTATTCATTAGGATGACACTACAAAAAATATATAAAATATTTCAAATTGTCAATTATTCTAAAGAGTTATTTAGTGAATTTAACGAGCTATTATGACCCCGCGAAGCTAAATTTACTAATTATTTAATAAATGCCTATGAACATGCTATCTAAGGAGTCAACATGCTGAATTTATTATGCAACATCTATAGACATGATTTCTAATACAAAACTGAACATTAACATTGATGTTTAATAACATAACAATTGGTGGTTTAATTTAAACAAGACAAAAATAAAAATATAAAATTTAGGCAAATAATTTGATATATATTAAATAGATATTTTAGATGTTAAAGCTAGATGACATGTTTGAATACATAATGATGTTAGATGATTAGGCAATATTCATGATAATAACAATAGGCAAAATTCTTTTAATTAAAAAGATACTTGTGAAAATCGCACTTACATTAAAAATTAAATCAAGCATGGTATCTAAAGCATGAATTTTGATAGATATGATTAACTAAACAAGTCTTATAGGTATATTCTCTAATATAAATAAGTATAACATGATAATAAAAATAACCCAAGTAGCACAAAAGATTTTCCCTCCCTCTTTAGACAGCCCCCAAGTGTTAACATAAATTATTAAAAATCGAGGAGAAGCAAATAGTAAACAAAATAATACATATTCAAAAGTACAAATCTAAACAAAACTAATTCCGTTCAGAATCTCAGATGAACTCTTCGACATTTTGAACTTAAGTTCAAAACCTATTAAACCAAAGGGATAGTATAGACAACACATATATGAATAATATACAGGACAAGCGTAATATCAATTACTACATACACGAAACAGACACTACTATATTTAGATGTTAAACGAGAACTCAAATGTATCAAACATAAATCAAATGGTTACGGAGAAGGGCACACATTCTAAAAGCAACAAATATTACAGAGTAAGGGATAAGGACAATATTTTTAAAAAATGTATAATAAAGTACGCAAAATTAAATAATACACTAATACAAGAACATAAATTAAATTAATAAAGAAACTAACCAGATAAACAATGCTTATTATAAACAAATACAAAATTTTAATAAATCAAGACTAAATCAAAGATTTAATTAATAAGGGAAGGTTGTTTGAATTAATCAAAGGGAATACTCAATTAGAGATGACTAAAATTAAGAAAATCAAACAAACATAACAAATCTACCATAATTATACAAGTAACAGTAACTCTTAACAGTTTAAGGATAGATTAACTTAAAACACAAGAAAGAAACGATATTCAACCCAATAGAAGAATTACTTGGGTGGCTGCTCTTCGCTGGAGTGGCGACGTAGAAGAGAAAAACGGCGGAGGGAGAGAGGAGTAGGTGTTGTGCGGCGATGGTCTTAGAAGATGGGAGAAAAAGTGAAATGTAGTAGAGTATAGGAGTAAGAACATATTAAAAACATGAAAGAAATGGATGATTTGATCTTAACCATTGGATCAAGTGAGATAGAGGGCTGAGATTAAAAGGGATGAGTGGGTCGGATTCGGATTAGGGAACTGGTTATTTGGATTTAGGTATAATTGGGGTTGGGTTTGGGAATTTAGAATTGGGCCAATTTTGATTCAAATGAGCTAGTATTGATAAGATTTGTATGATATTTTGCTAGAAATTAAATAATAAATGCTAGAATTGAAATAAATTGGAAAGAATTGAAATAGATTGCTACTTAATTAATAAAAATACTACATGTATATTAATTAATAATTACATAATAGCTTTCTCCATATATAAAAGAAAATACACTTCATTATTTATTATATTTTATACAAATATTATATACTAAATAGATACGTAAAATCTTGAAAGTATGAAAAATCATTATTTAAAATTTAACAATAATAATAATTGTGTAAATTATATATACCAAAATATATAGTTAATTGGATAAAATTAAATATAATTTCAAGCATATAATAAAAGAAAAAAGTTTTAAAATACATATTTAATCAAATAGCAATCTAAAAATGAGTTATAGGTCGGTAAAAATTGGATCTCCATAGCTTTCCATCTTTGCTCGAGAATGAATGATAAATTGGCGGGCAAAGAACATTGACAGACTAGCCGATTTTGTCTGATTAACAGAATGGTGTTAGTGAGACCAAATAAAATGATATGGGATTGCGAAAATGGTTTGGCTGAGACTTTGTTTCAAGTCGCCTACATATCTCTGATTTTACGAGAATCAGGTCATGTGTAATTCTAGATTTAGGAACAGATTAAGTTCCTAAAACTGAAATAACGGTGTAAGATTCGAATAGAAGCAATATCAACTTGAATAAATAAGAGTGGAGCATAAGGTGATATGAATAGTATAAAAGATAGAACGACTAAAATTATGGAAATATATGAGAGCAAAAGATCATATGAATAGCGCGAAGAAGATGAAACGACTTTTCTTGCGACAAAATACATAACCATGGAAGTCGTATCTGAGAGAGAAATTGATCTAGTCTTTCTCTGTAATCTGTCAATCTTTGCAAATTTGTAACTAATGACATGACTAAATAAGCTGATTAGAGCATATATATATCAAAATAAAAACATAATGCAAGACGGTAAGGATGCCGTCTTAAGCTATGATGTATTAGGGCCATGATACGTAAAATCGAATCCTTAGGTCATGAAATGATTCAGTGGGCCATGAAAATTTGTCACGATAAAAAACTGGGTGTAATGGCACTTGTCCTATCCCACTAGGACAAGTCAGCCGAAACCCAACAAGATCGAAACAAAAGCTGAAATAAGCAAATCACGGAGAATAACAATAAGAGGAAGACTTCAAAACTTAACAAACCATTCCAAGACTGGTTGTCACATGTACAAGCCACTAATATATAATTGAAATGAAATTACAAGTCTCAATGTCTTTGTGTCTCGAATAGAACAAGACATAAGTGAAAAGGGCAAGAGAGATCGCCAACATTGAACAGGTATCTCTCAAATTTCCTCAAAAGCCTCGGAGTAAGAAGAAGAAGAGAGAACTAGATCACGATCCGGGCTCGTAACCTACACAAGTGTAGAAGCAAGGGTGAGTACCAAACAACACGGTACCCAGCAAATCGACTAATAAAACAAGGTAAATCTAATAAAATTTATGAATCCCTGACTTCCAAGCGAACGTCCAGTAACTACAACCTGCACAGAAGATCAACCCAACCTAACAGATTCCAATTTACAGTTCATATAACACATAGTCACTAACAACTCAATAACATCACCGAAATAACTCACATCCGAATCAACTATACAATTATCAAAGTCTCAAGGCATAAATACAAATCCACAATGACAAGAATGAAATAATGCAATGCAATGCAATTTCACGTAGCGTGATGCATTTCTGTCCTATGATACACATCCACTGAATCTCAGACTGGAACCCATGGGGGCCACACATGGACCATGTATCCGCTGGAACCATTTCCCATCGGCATAATCATCAATCGTCGGATCCATTTTCCATCGGCATAATCATCACTTGCCGGAACCATTTCCCATCGGCATAATCATCACTCGCCGGAACCATTTCCCATTGGCATAATCATCATAGTGTCTCATTATAGTGTTTCAGAACCAATGCACATAATAATATATCAACACCAACAATTAAAACATTTATAACAAGATCAATTGCCTAGTCTCCGATTCACTACTCCTTTCATCACAAGTAGGATCAATCGCTAAGCAAGAATTTCAAGTCTAGTCTCATAATCCATAATGAACAAAAGACATAATCATCAATTTTACAACCACATCGAGGTTATTATAACATTTCATCAATTACACATCAATATCAAGATCACGGCCCAACACGCTTTTGCCTAACACTTTAGCACACATAGCCATTTTTATTGAACCCGCCGATTAGATTAGATTGATTCATACAAGAACTCAACCCATACCTCAATCCCATTACTCCCCAACACAATCAAGAAGGAGGAATCCGAAATATTACAAGATTCGCAAAGTTTTAGAAGTCCACTTGCCTTAACCGAAATCACAATCAATCCACGACCGGAGCTTTTCCCTTCCGAGAGCAATCCAAAGCAACACAATCTAATCAAATTATGAATCACAATCAAGTTTTGGAACCAACAACACTAAGAACATGAAAATCGGGCAAAGGGGTCCAAATGACAAAAAAAATTGAATTTCGAAAACAAGGTTTGAATCCGGAAATTTTCACATGGAAATGCTCTTCAAAGCCTTAGGAAATCATTAGTGAAAACCATTTTGAAAACGAAAATCAAACCAGTCCACAATCACCATTTGATCAAAAATTTGGAGTTCATGCAAAACCCCCAAAATCCAACTCCAAAATCCCAATTTTCAAATTGAAATCATAATAGAATCAAAGGGTAATCAAGGTTTAGAGTTAAAATCAGTTACCCAAAGTTTCCACGAAAAACTCTCTTTCAAATCGCCTCCCCAAGCTTTAAAATGATGAAAATGGTGAAAATAAGCAATTTTCCGACTTTACACTATTTCAGGCAAAATTAACCCTCCATGAATGTGGCTCACTTAGCCGGCGAACGCGGAGGTTAAGGGAAGTTACTCTCCGTGAACAAGCCATTACCCCGCGAACGCGGAGGTCAAGGGAAAGCCACTCTCCACGACCGCGCCATTACCCCACGAACGTGGAGGCCAAAGCACTACAAGATCCATGAACGCGCTCAACAATCCTCCGCGACGCGGAGGTTAAAATACACCAGATACAGAAACCAGAAATTCAGCAATTTAACAAGTCTCCGAAAGGACCCTCGTGATTCGTTCAGAACCCCGTGCACATAAACCGGATACGCCACCCTACTAAATTCGACGTTCCGGACTCAATGGAATCTTCAGAATTCAAATTCGAGGGCTCCTTGACCCGAAACCCGATAAACACAACAAAACTAACTTAAGTCTCAAAAATTCAAATCAAGCTCGGGACCTATAAAAATTCAATCAAGGTCACTCCCAAGCCTAAAATCATCCCTCGAATCCAACAGAGTTGTCAAAAATTCGATCCGAGCATTCGATCTCCGAATGTTGACCAAAGTTAATTCTATGATCAAAATTTTACAATTTTCCAACTCAAGGCCTCAAATCCACAATACAACCTCAAATCTGATTCCGTCAACTCTCCTAGAACCAATTCCACATTTTGAAGCTGATGGAATCGACGAAATCCCCATCCGAGACCCGAAACTCTGAATGAACCCAAAAACCACACTTCGACAACTTAAGCCTTTAGAATTCAAAACTTTCCAAAAATTAACAAGAACTTCACAAAACTAACTTTAGATATCAGTCAAACATGACTCGGGGCAATTCTTGGGTGGGGTAAAACGGTTATTTAATAAAACTTACCAAAAATGACCTTCAAGGTCGTTACATCATCCACCACTAAACATCATGTTCGTCCTCGAACATAAAGTAAAAGAAAGTACCTGGAGTCTAAAAAAGCTGAGGATATCTAGCACGCATGTCAGACTCGGACTCCCAAGTAACCTCTCCAACTGAATGGTGACCCCACTGCAACTTCACTGAAGCAATCTCCTTGGCCTTAATAATCTTACGGACATGCCTATCCAGAATGGTTGTAGGCTCCTCCTCATAAGTCAAATCAGGATTCAACTCCACCGAATTGAGCATAATCACATGAGACTCATCCAGGGTGTACTTCCGAAGCATAGAAACATGATACACATGATGCACAGCTGACAAGCTAGGTGACAAAGCCAACCTATAGGCCACCTCTCCCACTCGGTCCAAAATCTCAAAAGGACTAATGAATCTAGGATTAAGCTTGCCCTTCTTTCCAAACCGCATAACACCCTTCATGGGTGATACTCAGAGCCAAACATGATCACTCTTCATGGGTGATACTCGGAGCCAAACATGATCTCCCTTCATGAATACCAAGTCTCGAACTCTCCGATCCGTATAACTCTTCTGCCGACTCTGAGCAGTCAACAACCTACTCTGAATCAAACGAACCTGATCCATGGCATCTCTAAGCAAGACAGTGTCTAAGGAATCCATCTCCGCGGAATCAAACCATCCAATCGGCGATCTACACCATCTATCATACAACGCCTCAAATGGGGCCATATGAATGATGGAATGATAGCTGTTGTTGTAGGAAAACTCCACTAGGGGAAAATGTTGATCCCACCTAGCACCAAAGTCAATCACACAAGCACGAAGCATGTCCTCAAGCACCTGAATCATCCTCTTGGACTGACCATCTGTCTGAGGGTGAAATGGTATACTTATATCCAACTGAGTACCCAAACCATGCTGTAAGGCCCTCCAAAAATGCGAAGTGAACAAGGAACCCCGATCCGAGACTATAGATATCGGCACCCCGTGAAGCATAGCAATTTGATTGATGTAGAGTTGGGCTAACTTTTCCAATGTGTAATTCACCCAAATTGGAATGAAATGAGAGGACTTAGTCAGCCTATCCACAACCACCCAAATAGAATCATAACCACCCACGGTGGTAGGTAAACCCACAACAAAGTCCATAGTGATCTGCTCCTACTTCCAAGTAGGAATGAGCATTATCTGAGACACACCTCCGGGCCGTGTTTTATGATAAAAAAAAGAAGAGTTGCCACTTAATTTTTAAAGAAAAATCAAGAAAACTTAATTTCAAAAAGATTTAAAACAGAAAATCAATTTGAAATAACAAAAGGGGTACGGGGGTTCAATGTACATTTCAAGAAGGTGTTAGGCACTCGAAATGTTCGCTAACTTGTGATTGACTGACAATTAGAAAATATTTGGCTAATTTTGAAAATAGGCATTATTAATTTAAAGAGATGAACACTTTATTCTTGAACAAAATTCTTTAATGTAAAAGACATTTATCTAAAAGACTAAGTAAATGATTTAGATACCTTGAAAATTGATTGAATATGAATTGTAAATAACTCAAAATGGGCATCTTTTAAGGATTATGAATTAAGTTTTAACTTTAAAATTGAAAAACAAATAAGCAAGCAAACAAAATATAGAGTATAATAGAGAGGGAAAGAGATGTGGGCCCAAATCTGGATTCTGTCCACCTGGGTCAGTACTTGGGCCTAATTTCTGACTTGGACCTTTGGCCCAACCCTTTGTGTACCTGTCCTAAACTAAAGAAATCTGCCAACAAATAAATGTGCCTTTAGCCCAATTCACATGACCTAAATCTAAGTAAATCAAACAAAATAAGTGGGCCTTAGGCCCAATCACACCTGTCCTAGACTAGCAAAATATATACAAATATGGGCTTTTAGCCCAATCGAATTACATAAAAAAACTGCTGAAACTTGGAAGGCCTTTTGGGCCTGTTTCTGCCTTTGTATATAGTGTATACAGTGAGTGTATATCAATATATATTTCCCGTATACTGCTGTATATGCTGCTGTATATTATGTATACAGCCCTTTTTCCAGCTTCCGAACACCTGTACACTGGTCTTCCATCCCTATTCTTCGATTTTGAGGAAAGCTGACTCGATAAAGGACGGGTTTGGGCCCTCATGGCCCAATTGGAAAATGCAAAGAGGAGATGGAGTCCAAGAGGACTCGGGGCAAATTTTATGCAAAAGAAGAACATAAATAACAAACATTAGCACTTATTTACAATGAAGTTAACAAGATAAACACCCAAATATTTTAACTAATATAAATTTGTCCTTAAAAATTCCAACAACAGTAAACTTAAGGTGGGATAAGCCCAATCTTCATGAAAACCACAATTATAATAACGAGAATTCAAACCAAACATGTATGATTGATTCAAAATAGACAAGCAACGATCACAACTAAACAAATACACACAGGATAAGAGAGTCAAGAAGCAAGGAATTGAACTGTCAAAATGGGTCATCAATGCTCGGAGCTAAATGCTAAACAGTCAGGTCTCATGCTCACATTTACATCCTTTTTGACAAAGATGAGAATAAGCAGTGAAGAAATCAAACAACATCGCAGGCACATTCACAACTAAGATAAATGAGTGTTAAAATGATTTTAAGCAAAGAAGATATATTCATTTGGAGGTATGCATTGAAACAATCACTCTCCCAAACTACCATCACAAATCGAAAGAACCCAATTACAATTCAATTAACGAATGATGACTTCATTTAGCATCGATGAATCACTGTCTTAAAGAATCAGAACACTTATGGTTACCATATGTTTAACCAAATCATGCTCGATTTAAAAACACAAGCAGGCTAATATAACTTTCAAGAAATTGGAACCATACTAATGAAGTAACAGCAACCAGAAGAGCAATGCATTGTAAGTACTTGTCTAGAACAGAAACTAGTGATGAAACTAGTGATGCCAAATAGAAACTAACAGAGAGTAATGAAAAGCATTGGAATAAGCCAACACACAGAGATTATTATAGGCAAAAGGTTGACAAAGAATCAGATTTCTTACCAAAACATACTTCAATAATAGATAAAGACGAAAATTGCATTGAGATGCCTTAAGAAACATGTTAATACCTGATTGAACTAATCTGAATAGCCAAGACACACTACCACACAAGAATGAAGCAGGATGGCAACCAACATGTACTTTACATACGAATGAATCACAACACTTTATGCACTTAAAGAGACCTCACATCCATTTTTAGGACAAACAACTTCAAGAACGGACCATATTGCTCAAAAGGTCGACTTCATCGAGACTCTATAACAACGAGTCAAAACGAAATAAAAGACAACCAAGATGGATAATGAGCAGTAAAGAAAAACAGAATCATACAGCTAGTGTATTCACAAAGGAAATTGAACAAACATCAAACCATTTCAAGCAAACAAAATAGAGATTCAACCAATTTTAGAGAATCAAAATCGAATCAACGACTCCAACTAACAACATGTGACATCAAGCGAAGAAATCCCCTGATGCTTGACTCATGCTTACTACCTAGACACCCATATGAAAACGAAACCAAAATAAGGACTAAACAAAGGAACCAAACACTCTCAAATAACAGAACTCAAACAAGTTAAAACAAACAACAGACCGTATCGAAAATGAAATACAATAGGAAGATGAAATTACCTTTCTTGAGGCAGCAAACTGAGAACCAAACGAGCAGGAATGAACTACAACACCACAATAAGGATCCAACCAGCTTCAGTAGACACAGAATGAGCAAGAAAACTCAAAGATTCAGACTCCGAGTCCCTATAGTATACCTTTAGCCTATTTGTATATATTTCTTACGTATGTATATGTTTGTTCCCTCTTACTTTTCATTGCCTTTTTATATCACTCCCTCTATATCAGTCCAAATGCTAATTAAAATTTCTCAACCAAAAATTCCAAACCAAGAAATTCCAATCTAATAATTTCCAACCCCTCAGAATGAAGAGAAGAGAGCTTTATATAGAGGAGGATTCGGGTTGATGATTTTGGGGGGAAAAGGGAGTGAGAATCGGATAGGAATTCAGGGGAATTTTTGAATTCCAAAATCAATTCAAACTAATTGGATAAGGCATAATCCAAATTCAAGGTGAGGTGGACGATTCCGATCAATTTCGTCGTCTTTGAGTGCTACGTGTTGCAATCTTGAACAATCAAGGACGAATATGCAGACTGTCATCTTACAAATCACAGGAGAACGTTGAGGAAGAAGACAAGGCTTGTGTACTGTTGTACGTGTTTTGACACTGCTGTGGATTGGAATTGACGTCGCTTGCCTTCCGTGAAGATGTTGTGAGTGAAATCGTTATTGTATTGAATTTGTCGTGATTTGGCGCCGTATGTATTGTTGTTGATGTCGTGTATTGCTCCCTTTGCAATCGATGATGCCGTAATGGAATTTTCGTTCATGGTAGACGTTGTGTATCATTGATGTGTTCACGACGTTGCTGCTGATGTTAACGTCGTTGTTGTTGCTTTTAAGGTTGGAATGGAATTGGAATTGTTGTGTATTGTTCTGTTGAAATTGTTGAAGTTGTTGCCGTATATTGCTGTTGTCGGTTGTTGATGTTGATGTTGGAGTTGGATGAGTTGGGCCGGGTTTTTGCATGAAAGAAATGGGCTGAAAATTGAAAGAAGTGGGTCGGTTGAAATCGGATAAAAGACAAGGCCCAAAAAATTGGTCCTAATAAAGAGGTAATGAGAAGGGTTATATTTGTAATAAAGGGCTAGGTGAGAAATTGAGGATTTGGCCCAATTGATTGCAATTAAAATTAATTTAAGTTTAAAATTTAGCCAAATCGGATTCAAATTGCAAATTCAGCTAAAATTAAATAAGATGAATTTATATAAATTAATTAATGAGCTTCTTAATTTAAACGAAATAAAATAATAATATTTATTATAACTTGATAACCATAATTTGAACTAAACTAAAATAATAAAATATTTAATAAAAATGCAAAATCTTTTGAAATGATTTTCAAATATTTTATAAAATATACTAATTATGTACAAAATTAGATAAAAATATATTTAATATTTAAAACATTATAAAAATAGCTAGAAACACTTCAAAACTTGAAAAATATTTTGAATTTTTTTATAAAACTAATTATTCTAAATCGTTTGAAACTTAGAAGTTCGAAAGTTAATTCATATTGTGGAGGGTCAAAATTGGGTGTGAACAACTGTCCCTCGTTTGACTTGGACTGATGAAAGAAATTCGAGGCAAATGAAATTGACAAAACCAATTTTGACCGACCACATCTTCATTTTTAAGAATGGGATTTTGAACGGACTTTAGAAATTATTGCCGAACCCCGGAGTTAGGTTTTCTACATATCTCAGGCTATATGAGAATTCAGGCCACTTGTAGTTCAATACGCTTGATTTAGCGCATGATTTTGAAAGAATTCATAAGCTATCCTGGTATCGAACTATGAAGAGACCAGAATGCTCGAGAATAAGATTTAAGAGAGAACGGAATACAACTGAGTTTTCAACACTGATCCCACCTACCTATCCCTCAACTTAGGAAATCAAGTTTTTTGTAGTTCGACTTGATCGGTTGACAAGGAAATCTATTATGCAAGATAACATTTGTTTTTAGAAAAGTGACAAAAGAATCGAGTATGAAAAGAAGTCTTGCAACCTCTTAGCCATGAATGTGGCGTGCTTCACACCCATAAATAAGAACTTACACGGACATAATTTCCAAAACTCTTGGTGCATTGTCACTCAGTATTAGAAGGTTGCCTCCGGTGAGAATTGAAGTTCCCCGGATGCGAAACTAAAATCGACAAACTCAAAGAAAAACCCACATACCTTCTGATAGGGGTGTGGTTTGATTGTGGGGGAAGTCGCTCCTCAGCTCTCGTCTTAAGAGTTTGATACTCCTCTTTGGACTATGTCCCAGTTCGCTGCTAAGAAAAAGTTCCACATTGTGCTGCATCCTTTTTTATGTCGCCCGCACCTATGGTTTGTTTGAGAACTCATCCTCTCGGATGCTCTCGACAAAGACTAGGATAAAACTCATTAGTATAAAATGTAATTCAAATGGAGAGATAGTGTCTTTTACCATGCTGACACTTAGTTGCTCTCTTTGAGATGAGTTGTTCTAATTTGCCGATGATATCATGGTAATAACGTTCTCGCATTAGAGATGATGATGCCTCACTGAGCAATGAAGATGATGCTGATTTTCTTGAAATGAGATAGAGATGGTGCCTCACTGGGCAATGAAGAATGAGTTCCTTACAATGACATCGAAACGAGGCCTCACTGGGCAATGAAGATGATGCTGCTTCGTTGGCAAGACGATGTTGCTTCGTTGATGCTGATTTTCTTGAAATGAGATAGAGATGATGCTTCACTGGGCAATGAAGAATGACTTCCTTGTAATAACATCAACACGAGGCCTCACTGGGCAATAAAGATGATGCTGCTTCGTTGATGTTGATTTCCTTGAAATGAGATAGAGATGGTGCCTCACTGGGCAATGAAGAATGGCTTCCTTTCAATGACACTGAAACGAGGCCTCACTGAGCAACGAAGATGATGATGCTTCTGTGTGATTGTCTCCTTTGAAAATGCGACATGAATGTCCCTCTGGGTGGTGGTATTATCTCATTTGATAATACGGTAGAAATGACCCTCTGGGTAGTGGTATCATCTCATTTGACGATACAATATAAATGACCCTCTGGGTAGTGGTATAAACTCATTTGACGATACAACATAAATGACCCTCTTCCAAATATTTTCAGATGCTGGAAAATGACAATGTTGTTTTTCCTCGAGGTTTTTACTGCTCCATCTTCAAAACCTGCATGTTTATTGTGGATCTCGCCTTGATGGGGATTTGAGCGAAATAATGTTACTCGCATCCTAAATTGTTTCTTTGGTATCATAAGCACTGAAACTTTTCCTGCATCCATAGAAAAATTATTAGTTTTAAGTGAACTGATTTGTGTTGATTTCTTCACTTGCTTGATCCTTGTCTTGCTATCTCTGGTTGATTGCTCTGATAACTCGCATCTTGATAGAAAAGATAAAATGCTTTATACAACAAAATATTTTGAAAGATATAGAGAAATTATTTAAGAAAAGTAGGATTTTTGAAAAGCAATTTGGGAAAAGGCTACTGCCAGGTGTCATGTCACGTCAAGCTTAAATGAACATCCTTGGTTCGAGACTTCAAGGTCTATCCAGTAAGTTGTTTGAAGATGTTGAAGATCCTTGTAGCTCTGACTCTTGAAATGTTGAAGATTTGTTGAAGTTGACTTCTGATCTTATGATAATGCTGGGGATCACTTGAAGTTAATTTCGAAGTCCTGATCATGCTGGAAATACCTGAAGTTGCTTTGAAGCCTCTGATGATATCTGATGAAATTTTTGAGGTCATCTTCAAAAATTTCTATCCCAGTTAAAGATATCTTGGCATATTCTGAACTGTCGATAGATGATTTATGGAATTTTTGAGATCATCTCAAAAACTCTATCCCAGTTGCCATTTTTCCTGTATCTTCAGTCTTGACTTGTTGGAAAAATCTTCTTATTGAGAACTTTTGAGACCCTCTCAAAAATTCTGTCCCGGTTTCTATTGTAAAGAAAAATAGAAATCTTACGGGAAATATGACTAAGCCGTTGTGGAGCCTACGTATCCCGTTGAGGCAGGAACAAACGTAGTTCCCCTCTTGAGGACTAACAGAAACAGGAAATTTAAATAAGGAAACGACCAAGGCCAACATAGGCCGCCTTCGTATCTCATTCTTGAGAATTCAGGTCGGACATAGTTCAAGCAAGAGATAATTTTCTAACTATAACATAAGATGATTACAGGCAAATGATGTGATTACAAGCAAATGATGCGATTACAGGGAAAGAAATAAAATAAACTCTGATTCTTCAAACAAACAGCTCTTGACAACATCTAAGTCGATTTACAACTTGTGAGAGACAATGTTTATGCTTTACCATGGCGTGTCAACAAACAAATGTATTGATGTATTGTCTCAGCAAATTGATGAGTTCTCTTTTCTGAGCTTCTATCAAATAAACCCTGATTCTGGCTTCTTTGACGCATTCTTCCTTTTCCAAATTCGTAGTTTCTATTTCATCTAGATTCGACTTTCTCTGATTCTCGAACTATTTCATTTCTTTGACAAGGTTTTCATATATTATGATCTCCTCATCATACTCTCAATGTCATCTGTCCCATTTTGTTTATTCAGCTTGTGACATGGCAGGATATTGACAGGTTGAAAAAATTATTTTTACTGAAATAAAAACAAAGACTGTTAAATAACATAACTAAAGCAAAGGAAATAAATTTTCGCAATAGAGGAGGTTTTCATTGGAAATAAGAAAACACAAACTTTGGAGATGACTACGAGTCATTTTACCTTTTTCAAAACATTACGAGGGAAATTGAAACATAATTAGGTAAAAATGACATAAAAAGTGGGTCTCGGGCCTCATTCGGACTACCACCGATTTTAGAAATAGCATAAAATTCTCTTTTTCTATCAAGATGAGTGAGGAATCAAGAGTGGAGTGAAAGTCCAACTAGGCACTTGCTCCATTGGCTCGGCATCTCGTATGCCTGGTGTCACGATCATCTCTTTAAGCACAACATCACCTTCTTCAAAAGGATCCCCAATTCCTTCTCCAAGACCGTTGTCATTGGCATATTCTTTTACCAGAAAAGACTGACACAAATGAGGCAAAGAGTTTGGTGGAACATGATTAATCTCCTTCTTATTCTGACCCTCTCTTGGCAATAAAGCAAAATCTTGATAAAGAGCCATGATCGCAAATTTGGGTTTCTCACTTATGCTGAGTGAAGCTACAACTTTCTCAAGGGTGACAGGGTTGGTTGGGATTATAGCTTTACCTACATACCAATCTTCTTCGACCTCAATCATGTTGATAGTAAACTCCCCATGATTCGGCTAGAGATTACTGTTGACATTAGGAGTGACAGTTTGAAGAGTGACAATCCTTTGATCAATCAAGTCCTGAATTCTATGCTTCAAATTGATGCAATTCTCCGTGGTGTGCCCAGCACCTCCTGAATGGTAAGCACAGCGATGATCGAGCCTGTAATGTTTGGAATTGATATTGACATTTTTTGGATCAATTGTTTGTATCAGACCAGTTGCTTTCAATCTCTCAAAAAGCTGGGTTCGACTTTCAACCAAATGAGTAAAGATGCGAGAAGGTTTTTTCACAAGTTTTGGACGAGGAAGATTGTAATTATTTCCTGGAAGTGGAGGTACTTGACGGTAGTTTGGAGGATTTTTATAAGTAGGTGCTGGAGTTTGAAAATTTGGGTATTGTGGAGTTTGGTAGCTAGGAGGGGCAAATTTGTAATTTTGCAATGAAGCTTGGTAATTTGGTTGAAAATTTGGATAATTTGGCAGTGGAGCTTGGTAATTTGGTTGAACATTTGGATAATTTGGCAATGGAGCTTGGTAATTTGGTTGGACATAGAAGACGGGATAAGGATTTTGCAGAGCTAAGAGGTAAGTTTCAGATAGTAAAGACTTTTGAACATTCAGTCCGGCATGTCTCTTTGATTTTGACCTCTATTCAAATGAGATAGAGGAAACATCTTCCCTTTTCCTCCTCGATGGTCTTGAGGATTCAGTTTGGGCAGTCATTCGGGTGATTTTTCCGGTCTTGAGACCGTCTTCTATAGCTTCATCAATTTTGACTATCTCAGTGAACTTCTCTCCTAAAATGAGCAACATCCTATTGTAGTACTCGGGCTCTTGTATGCGCACGAAGACTTCGATAATCTCTTTCTCGGTCATAGGAGGTCTAACCCTTGCAGCCTCTCTTCTCCAACGGTAGGCATACTCTCGATAACTTTTGGTAGACTTTTGTTTGATTCTCTCCAAAGAGTATCTATCAGGAATGATTTCTACATTGTAAGCATACCTTTCAATGAAGTCTTTAGCCAAAGCGTTCCAACTTGGCCATTGCTTGATTTCTTGAGAAATAAGCCATTCCAAAGCTTCTCCTTTCAGACTTCGACTAAAGAGCCGCATTAACAAAACATCATCTTTCCCAACTCCCACAAATAGATCGCAATAAGCCCTCAAATTACCAAAAGGATTTTCAACTCCAGTAAAAGTGTCAAATTTTGGTGTTTAAAACCTTCCGGGAGGTCCACATGTGGATGAATGCACAAGTCTTCATAGTTTAATCCCACAACCTCTGGAGTGTAATGAAACTCCTTCATTGCTTTCATAACTCCCTCCTTGATGCCTTGCTCAGTCTTTCCTTCTATGGCCTTCCACTCATTCTCCTTCTCCTCATAGTGATCGAGTTTGGAATAGGTGGTAAAAGGAGGGTATGATTCTGACGATATTGGAATATGAAAAGCGGTTTTAGAGGTATAGGTTGAGTAGTAGGTGAGCTTTGAACAATTTGTGTAGGAATTTGATCGACGGGAAGAAAAGTCTGGAGATTGTTGGTATTTGGATTTTGAGGAGTATGTAATTTTTGGTGTGAGGAGCTAGCATGATGTGAATTAGAGATGGTTAAGTCGATGATGGGAGGTTTTGGAATTGTAGCGGTGGATGAATAATTTGGAAAATGTTCCGATACTGGATTCGAAGTAGGAAAATGGAGTGGACGCCTTTCGTTATCTAGAGCATGAGTGTTGGCAATGATAGCCAGATTTGTCAAATCTGGGGTCTTATCCATTTCAGCCCTCATTTCAGCAATTTGCTGGAATAGTTGTGCAATCAACTTGTTCTGTTCAACGATGATAGGATCATTCACAGTAATTTCAGTCAAATCAGTGTTTTCAGCGTTTTCAGTCACTTGTTCTTTGCCTTTTGACAAACTTTGGTCAGAGAAGAAATCTTTGGGGTCTTTAGACCTTGTGAAGTATGGATGTTCTGCCATTTTTCTCAACACAGATCAGTTTTGAGTACCTGACAAAGAAAAATAACTCAAAAGACAAACGTGTTAGTCTGTGTAGATGATACAAAATATCACACACATAGTTGCAAACACATAAGAGTTACTTCACTTGAAGATAAACTAGGCCACGGGTATAGGAAAATGATTAAATAGACAGGAATTTGTCTATTTGATTTTGGGATTAGTGAATCAGGAAGGTTGACTTGAGCCAAGGTCTTTTTGTATCTTTCAGCATGGTACTTCTGTTTTTTGATTGAGATGAAACTCTAATTTCCTTGCGAGGGTGGGAAAAATAGAATTTCTCAAAATGGGGATCGAGCCTTGAAAGGGGCCTATGTATCTCACGGAGGATAAAGTAGACCATGAATAGCTTGAATCATTTTCTAATTTGAGATGGTGCATTGACTTTTTCCTGAAATGAGAGAGCAAGGTTTATGATTTGAAAGTGAAGTTCGGATTTTGTTGGGAAACTAAAGACTCAAGGAGTATTTGGGCGCACTTTTGATAGTGACTTGGTATTTGTGCTTAAGGGGTTCTAAAAAAGAAGAGTAGGCTCTTCGAATATCTCCAAATAAAGCAACACATTCACACAAGCAGTTATAGCATATAGCGTTCTAAACAAATATGTGACCCTTTTGTGCCAAGGGTAGGCCTAACGATTCAAAGGATGTATAACGTCATTTGAAACATTTCATTGCCCCAAAACCCAAATTTATACAAGTTTTATGAATAAACTGAACGGGGATACATAGTAGAGAAATGGGATACAAATCATCAGTCCCACGCAGGGGCACAATCCTAAACTATGCTTCCATCGAAAGTCCTTCCTTCTTGAGCTTCTTGCAATCTCTGAATGTCCACGCCTTTTGGATAGTAGCTCGTGAAGATCCTCTTTCGACTAGAACAAACTAATAAACTCCCAACCCCAAGAGACAATGGTTTGCCAAATGGTGTATACATCCTTCAAATTTACACACATAAGCATGATCGTCCATTTAGGCCGTGGTCCATTTTGGACTCAAGGTGGTCTAACTAATGGGCCCAACACACCTTGGGTATGAATCGTCTTAGGTCAATGCGCTAAAAAGAGATTTGGTTTCGCTCTACACTATGTAAACTAGAGTTGGTTTTAAAATGAGACTTGGTTACTCGAGTCGGACAAACATCGAGGTGAATGAAATAAACGGCGTTGAATGACCACATGCCAACTATCCGTTTATCACTTCAAAAATTAAAGGGTTATTTTTTGAAGGGACAGCTGTGGATAACCACGTAATCGCCCTTTTTCTAATGCATTCTATTTGCCGTGTGACGGAGTTCAATGCCATGAAGTGTAACACTTATAATTTACAAAATTTAAACAAGTAAACAACTATACAATTTAGCAAAATAAATCAAATTTTAAGGTTAGAACAATTCAAAATCCCCGGCGGAGTCGCCATTCTGTTTTATTATAAAATAAAAACAAGAGTCGCCACTTACTTTTTAAAGAAAAATCAAGAAAACTTAATTTCAAAAAGATTTAAAACAGAAAATCAATTTGAAATAACAAAAGGGGTTCAGGGGTTCAATGTACATTTCGAAAAGGTGTTAGGCACTCGAAATGTCCGCTAACTTGCGGTTGACCGACAATTATAAAATATTTGGCTAATTTTGAAAATAGGCATTTTTAATTTAAAGAGATGAACACTTTATTCTTGAACAAAATTCTTTAATGTAAAAGACATTTATCTAAAATACTAAGTAAATGATTTAGACATCTTGAAAATTGATTGAGTATGAATTGTAAATAACTCAAAATGGACCTCTTTTGGGGATTATGAATTAAGTTTTAACTTTAAAATTAACAAACAAATAAGCAAGCAAACAAAACATAGAGTATAATAGAGAAGGAAAGATATTTGGGCCCAAGTCTAGATTCTGTCCACCTAGGCCCGTACTTGGGCCTAATTTTTGACTTGGACCTTTGGCCCAACCTTTTGTGTACCTATCCTAAACTAAAGAAATCTGCCAACAAATAAATGGCCTTTAGCCCAATTCACATGTCCTAAATCTAAGTAAATCAAAAAAATAAGTGGGTCTTAGGCCCAATCACACCTGTCCTAGACTAGGAAAATATATACAAATATGGGCTTTTAGCCCAATGGAATTATATAAAAAGATTGCTGAAACTTGGAAGGCCTTTTGGGCCTGTTTCTGCCTTTGTATACAATGTATACATTGAGTGTATATCACTATATATTCCCCGTGTACAGATGTATATGATGTTGTATATTATATATACTCCCCCCTTTTTCCAGCTTCCGAACACCTGTACACCAGTCTTCCAGCCCTATTCTTCGATTGTGAGGCAGGCTGACTCGATAAAGGACGGGTTTGGGCCCTCATGGCCCAATTGGAAAATGCAAAGATGAGATAGAGTCCAAGAGGACTCGGGGAAAATTTCATGCAAAAGAAGAACATAAATAACAAACATTAGCACTTATTTACAATGAAGTTAACAAGATAAACACCCAAATGTTTTGACTAATATAAATTTGTCCTTAAAAAATTCCAACAATTGTAAACTTAAGGTGGGATAAGCCCAATCTTCATGAAAACCACAATTATAATAACGAGAATTCTAACCAAACATGTATAACTGATTCAAAATAGACAAGCAATGATTATAACTAAACAAATACACACAGGATAAGAGAGTCAAGAAGCAAGGAATTGAACTGTCAAAATGGGTCATCAATGCTCGGAGCTAAATGCTAAATAGTCAGGCCTCATGCTCACATTTACATCCTTTTTGACAAAGATGAGAATAAGCAGTGAAGAAATCAAACAACATCGCAGGCACATTCACAACTAAGATAAATGAGTGTTAAAATTATTTTAAGCAAAGAAGATATATTCATTTGGAGGTATGCATTGAAACAATCACTCTCCCACACTACCATCAGAAACTGAAAGAGCCCAATTACAATTCAATTAACGAATGATGACTTCATTTAGCATCAATGAATCACTATCTTAAAGAATCAGAACACTTATGGTTACCATATGTTTAACCAAATCATGCTCGATTTAAAAACACAAGCAGGCTAATATAACTTTCAAGAAATTGGAACCATACTAATGAAGTAACAGCAACCAGAAGAGCAATGCATTGTAAGTACTTGTCTAGAACAGAAACTAGTGATGAAACTAGTGATGCCAAATAGAAACTAACAGAGAGTAATGAAAAGCATTAGAATAAGCCAACACACAGAGATTATTATAGGCAAAAGGTTGACAAAGAATCAGATTTCTTACCAAAATATACTTCAATAATAGATAAAGACGAAAACTGCATTGAGATGCCTTAAGAAACATGTTAATACCTGATTGAACTAATCTGAATAGCCAAGACACACCACCACACAAGAATGAAGCAGGATGGCAACCAACATGTACTTTACATACGAATGAATCACAACACTTTATGCACTTAAAGAGACCTCACATCCATTTTTAGGAAAAACAACTTCAAAAACAGACCATATTGCTCAAAAGGCCGACTTCCACGAGACTCTATAACAACGAGTCAAAACGAAATAAAAGAAAATCAACGACTCCAACTAACAATATGTGACATCAAGCGAAGAAATCCCCTGATGAGTGACTCATGCTTACTACCTAGAGACCCATATGAAAACGAAACCAAAATAAGGACTAAACAAAGGAACCAAACACTCTCAAATAACAGAACTCATATCAAGTTAAAACAAACAACAGACCGTATCGAAAATGAAATACAATAGGAAGATGAAATTTCCTTTCTTGAGGCAGAAAACTAGAACCAAACGAGAAGGAACGAGCTACAACACCACAATGAGGATCCAACCAGCTTCAGTGGACACATAATGAGCAAGAAAACTCAAAGATTCAGACTCCGAGTCCCTATAGTATAACTTTAGCCTATTTGTATATATTTCTTACTTATGTATATGTTTGTTCCCTCTTACTTTTCACTGCCTTTTTATATCACTCCCTCTATATCAGTCCAAATGCCAATTAAAATTTCTCAACCCAGAAATTCCGACCTAAAAATTTCCAACGCCTCAGAATGAAGAGAAGAGAGCTTTATATAGAGGAGGATTCGGGTTGATGATTTTGGGGGGGAAAGGGAGTGAGAATCGGATAGGAATTCAGGGGATTTTTTGAATTCCAAAATCAATTCAAACTAATTGGATAAGGCATCATCCAAATTCAAGGTGAGGTGGACGATTCTGATCAATTCCGTCGTCCTTGAGTGCTACGTGTTGCAATCTTGAACAATCAAGGACGAATATGCAGACTGTCATCGTACATATCGCAGGAGAACGTTGAGGAAGAAGACAAGGCTTGTTCACTGTTGTACGCGTTTTGACACTGTTGTGGATTGGAATTGACGCCGCTTGCCTTCCGTGAAGATGTTGTGAGTGAAATCGTTGTTGTATTGAATTTGTCGTGATTTGGCGTCGTATGTATTGTTCTTGATGTCGTGTATTGCTCCGTTTGCAATCGATGACGCCGTGATGGAATTTTCGTTCCTGGTAGACATCGTGTATCGTTGTTGTGCTCACGCCGTTGCTTCTGATGTTAACGCTGTTGCTGTTGCTATTAACGTTGGAATTGAATGGGAATTGCTGTGTATTTTTCTGTTGAAATTGTTGAAGTTGTTGCCGTATATTGCTGTTGTCGTTTGCTGATGTTGATGTTGTAGTTGGATGAGATGGGCCGGGTTTCTGCATGAAAGAAATAGGCTGAAAATTGAAAGAAGTGGGTCGGTTGTCGAATGGAAGACAAGGCCCAAAAATTGGTCCTAATAAAGAGGTAATGAGAAGGATTATATTTGTAATAAGGGCTAGGTTAGAAATTGAAGATTTGGCCTAATTGATTGCAATCAAGGCCAATTTAAGTTTAAAATTTAGCCAAATCGGATTCAAATTGCAAATTCAGCTAAAATTAAATAAGATGAATTTATATAAATTAATTAATGAGCTTCTTAATTTAAATGAAATAAAATAATAATCTTAATTATAAAATTATAATTATAACTTTATAACCATAATTTGAACTAAACTAAAATAATAAAATATTTAATAAAAATGCAAAATCTTTTGAGATGATTTTCAAATATTTTATAAAATATACTAATTATGTACAAAATTAGATAAAAATATATTTATTATTTAAAACATTATTAAAATGGCTAGAAAAACCTCAAAACTTGAAAAATATTTTGAATTTTTTATAAAACTAATTATTCTAAATCGTTTGAAACTTAGAAGCTCGAAAGCTAATTCATATTATGGAGGGTCAAAATTGGGTGTCAACAGGCCGCTGGTGCTCATACTTGACTTGTTGACAGGTAAACATCTAGATACGAAGTTTGCAATATCCCTCTTCATACCACACCACCAGTAATGCTGACTCAGATCATCATATATCTTCGTTGTCCCTGGATGAATAGAATATCTAGAGCAATGGGCCTCCTCTAGAATCAGTCTAACAAACTCACCCACCTTGGGCACACAAATCCGACCTCCAATCCTCTAAATTCCATCAAAGTCAAGTGCAGCCTCCTTGGCTTCACCTCTCATCACCTTATCTCGAATGAGACACAACTTCTCATCCTCAAACTGGCGCTTATGAATCTGCTCAACTAAGGAAGAGCGAGCCTCAATAAACGCAATCAAACCTCCGCTCTCTTTAGAAACCTGCAACCTGACAAAGTTGTTGGCTAACCTCTGAACATCCCTAGCCAAGGGCCTCACATCAACAGTAATAGCGGCGAGACTCCCCACACTAGGAGCCTTCCTACTCAAAGCATCGGCCACCACATTGGCCTTCCAAGGATGATACAAAATAGTCATATCGTAGTCCTTCAGTAACTCAAGCCATCTACGCTGTCTCAAATTCAAATCCCTCTGACTAAAGGTGTACTGAAGACTCCGATGATCGGTAAACACCTCACAGTAAACCCCATAAAAGTAGTGCTGCCACAACTTAAGCACAAATACCACCGTATCAAGCTCTAGGTCATGGGTAGGATAGTTCTTCTCATGAGCCTTCAACTGTCTAGAAGAATAGGCAATAATCTTCCCTTTCTGCATCAACACACCTCCCAAACCGACTTCGGAGGCATCACACTACATGGTAAAACCCACACCCTCCTCGGGCAAAGTCAACACAGGAGATGAAGTCAACAAAGTCTTGAGCTTTTGAAAGCTCACCTCACACTCATCGGACCAATGAAATCCACAGTCTTCTAAGTCAATCTAGTCAAAGGCGCTGCGATAGTAGAGATGCTCTGCACAAACCGTCTGTAGTAGCCTGCCAACCCTACAAAACCCCCAATCTTGGTAGGGGAAGTAGGTCTCGTCCAGCCCTTAACTGCCTCAATCTTAGTCGGATCAACCCTAATACCCTCCTTGGACACCACATGTCCTAAGAATGCCATAGAATCAAGCCAAAACTTACACTTGGAGAACTTGGCATACAACTTTGGCTCCCTAAAAGTTTGAAGTACCAACCTCAAGTGACGTACATGATCCTCCTCAGTCTTGGAATATATACAAATGTCATCAATGAACACAATGACAAAGGAATCCAAGTACGGACGGAACACTCCGTTCATCAACTCCATAAATGCCGCAGGAGCGTTAGTCAATCCAAAACACATCACTAAGAACTCATATTGGCCATAACGAGTCCGGAGAGATGTCTTAGGAATATCCGATGGCCTAATCTTCAACTGATGATAACCGGACCTCAAGTCAATCTTAGAAAACAACACCGCACCCTAAAGCTGATCAAACAAATCATCAATGCGAGGAAGATGATACTTGTTCTTAATAGTCACCTTGTTCAACTGCCTATAATCAATACACATCCTCATAGAGCCATCTTTCTTCTTTACAAAAAGGACCGGTGCGCCCCAAGGCGATACACTAGGGCGAATAAACCCTTCGATCAACAAGTCCTGCAACTGGTCCTTCAACTCAGCTGGAGCTATACGATACGGGGCAATAGAGATGGGCTTGGTGCCCAGCTCCAAGTCAATAGCAAAATCAATGTCCCGATCAGGAGGAACACCAGGAAGATCAGTAGGAAACACATCAGCAAACTCCTGAATCACGGGAATGGACTCCATGGAAGATGACTCAACACTGGTATCCCGAATAAAAGCCAAATAGGACAAACCCCCTCTATCAATCAACCTTTGGGCTCGGATGTCGGAGATAGGGTAAGAACCACTACTACCCTTCCACTGTACACTCAGAACACCAGGCATCGCTAAAGTGACAGTCTTAGCATGACAATCAAGGATCGCATGATAGAGAGAAAGCCAATGCATACCCAATATTACATCGAAATCTACCATCCCAGAATAATCAAGTCCACCCAAGTGTTGCACCCAGCCACAGAAACATGACATGATCGATACACTCGATCCACCACTAAGGGATCACCCACGGGTGTAGAAACATGCACATGCATACGATCACATACCAAATCAAACTCAGATGCAAAGTAGGTAGACACATAGGAGAAAGTAGACCCTGGATCAAATAATACAGATGCATCTCGATGGCAGACTGGGACGATACCAGTGATGACGGCATCAGAAGTCTCAGCCTCGGGTCTCCCCAAAAAGCATAACAGTGGGCTCCTCTACCACTTCCTTTCTGAGCCACACCTCTACCACCACGCTGAGCCACAACACCACTACCCGAAACTCTGTCGCCTCTACCTGCTGTCTGACCCCTATCTCGACCTCTAGCCAGAGGTACTGGATCTCTCTCTGGAGCTGATGAGTAAGTACAATGGGGCCCTGAATGAGTCTGCAGAGGGCACTGTCGCATCAAATGACCCGGATCCTCACAACTATAACAAGACCTCGGAACAGAGAGTTGTTGCGACGAAGCTGGTGAGACACTATGGCCACCTCGCTAGCCCATAAGTCCCTCGGGACGACTGCGCACCCTCAGCTGCTGGCATGGAAGCATGAATAGGCCTCTGACACTGAAATGAAGTACCACCTCTCTGAGAACCTCTGCCTCTAGACGAGGCACCAGAAAACTGGCCACTAGAACGAGCCCTCTTGGAATCCCCAAACTCCTCTCAAACCAACAACTCCACCTCCCTGGCGATACTCATAATGCACTGGAAGGAAGCACCCTCACAGGATGATCTAAACACATAAGATCTGATAGAGAAAGTTAACCCCCTTACAAACCTGCGGACCCCCTCCACCTCATCTGGAACCAAAGACGTGCCATGTCACGACCCAATTTCTCAAGTCATGATGGTGCCTACCAGCCCACCAGTAGGCCAGCCAAAACCCTATCCCGGAACTAAACAGTAATGGGACTAAGGGTGGAAACTAATTCATAGCCAAGCGGAAGCATACAATAAGAGCACTCACGAAAGCTGGAACGGAACCAAAATAATATATACAACACCTCCCAAAACCTGGAAGTCACAAGTATAGAACTACTAACAAAGAGTACAAGTCCCGAAAGTGGACCACTAGAACAACTGTCTCGAAAACAAAAGACAAGTCAAAACATATAAACAGAAGGAGAATGGTAATCCCAAAACGCCAAGTGCTCACCCTCGTCTCCTGAACAGACCGTTGCAGGCTCGATATCAACACTGATAGCTGGTGCTCGGACCTGCATCACAAAAACAGATGCAGAGTATAGCATGAGTACAAAAACAACAGGTACCCAGTAGGCATCATAGGCCAACTGAGCAAGAAGGGTAAAAACAAGCGGACAAGATAGAATCAGCACAAACAGAGGTCAACAGAACAGGAAATGGAAAATCTGAAAGGAAGCAAAAAAAAAATAACTAAAATAAACCCAGCTGAGCCCCCTCATAAGACCCGCTGGGCACACTCGTGTGCAAGTTTAAATAAAACCTGAACGGACCCCCATAAGCCCGACAGGTACACAGAAGAGATATTCTACAGAAATGAAGGAATAACCAACTCAAGAACAACACCAGGGCCCCGCCCAATCATTACCATTAGAGCCCCGCTCAGTCATAAATATCATAGCCCAACTCAGTCATAAATATCAGAGCCCAGCTCAGTCATCAGTCACGATCTGGAAATGCCGGACTCTAACCGGGCAACCTCAGTCTCGGACTAGCACAAACAGCCCACACTCGACAGTCTAACGCTGGAAATATTGGTTCTACCGGATACGCCGGTGGCATAGCTGGGACTAGTAGCCTATGCTCCATGGATTCGCACTGGAAATAACGGGCTGCAATCGTGTAACGTCAGTTGCGGACCGGAGCGGGTAGCCTACCCCCGTCAGCCTAGCACTGGAAATCCTGAGTGATAACCGAGTAACGTCAGCCGCGTACTGGAGCCAGCCATCACGAAATGGATAAGCCACAAAAATAATACACTAAGAGACTAAAAATCACGGGCCGCCACCCCCACATATATACCAACCGAAGGCTCCCAGCCTAACACAATCGGCGCAACCACGGTATCTTCCGACAGCATCCAAAAAATCCCAGCGATAAGGGGCAAAGAATCAGAAGGTCTGAAAGCCACGAAAACACCTATACTAAGGCTCATAATCTGACCCAAGTCTACTATATCAGTCTACAAGGATCAAGTCCATTCGAAACGACGTCGGATACATACTCAAGTCAACGAGGTACATGAGACTATGTCAATAAATCACAACCTATTCTAAGGCAGAATCACAATAATCAGTCAATCATCAACCAGATTCACCCGGACCCACTCATGCAACATTAGATAACCACCAACAGATACCCCACAGCATGCATATCAGCAAATCAAATCAACAGCCCAACCTATAGCATGAAACTAGCTCATAACAACCCAACAGTCAACTCTAAACTGAGGAAGTCGGGGAACAAGGGAAACAATACTAACTAACCACCCCAGATTCACAAATATCAACCAACATTTACACAATCAGGCTCAGTCTAGAAAGAAGGGAAGCCGTAACCTACCAAAAAGCCGATCACACGCGCTCCAAGTCACTCAATTGGAGATTTCCCCTTCCAAACGGCCTCAGACTACTGCCACGCTACCAAAAATAGAATCACAGCGTCAATACGGTCTTTTAGACACAAAAATTAACAAATTCGGAGACAGACCAATTTTTGGGTCAAAATCGAGCAAAGTGGGACCCGCTCCGGATTTCCCGAAATTGACTTCGTCAAAAGGTCCCAAATCCTTCTCCCAACACTAATCCTAAACTAGTTTATCAAATAGGGGTCGGATCCGCTCCCAATCAACCAAACAATAACAAATCTAAAACAAACAAAATAGACCAAATAAGAGGTTTACCTCTGATTTCATGCAGAACGAGGTGCACCCATCGAACCCCAAACTCAAATATACGAAGCCAAAGAAAACTCGAACACTAGGGACTTTGAATTACCAAAAAAAGAGCTCTAGAACTCGAGATATCAAAATTTAAAATGAAGAAGAAATCATAAGTTGATGGCAACAACTTCGAGCTGAATTTCACCACAAACGAGGGTTCACCAACACATTCCGATCACTCCACTACCTAGCCACAATCTCCACAATCATACAGGACTTCGAATCACTCAAATCGGAACTCGGATGAGGGAGAAATCGGCATTTGAAAATGAGGGTGAGAGCTGAAATTTCTGAGTTATAAAACCCAAACCTCGCCGCTAAAGACCATTTCTTGTCACAAAAAGTCCAATTTCTGGTCGCTAAAGATCTGCACCAGCAACCAGATTTTAGCTATTTTTTTAAAGTCTCCGAACGGATCCTCGGAATTCGTTCGGGACCCGATAAAAATAAACCAGATATGCTACACCACTAAATTTGACATTTCGGACTCAATGGCGCAGTCAAAATTTCAATACGAGGTCGTTTCGACAAAAAGTGGGTCCCACACCCATTATGCCATTTTAGCCAAATTCTATCAAGGGCCTCGAATTTTGATCGGAAGCTCTCGGTAATTTTCGAAAGGTCGTTCTAGATCAAACTCGGCATTCTGGAACTAACCGCACTGTCGAAATTTTCATCCGAGTGCATTTTCCAAGAAAGCTGACCAAAGTCAACCTTAGTCCAATTTCCATAGGCTAAAAAGCTAATTGGCCCCAAAAATTCACACCGGAAACCTCGGGACTCATGCGAACCATGCTTCTAGCCTAATTTGGCCTTTCCAGAGCTGATGGAACCGTCAGAATTCTCATATGAGGTCGTTTACCTAAAGTTATGACCGAAGTCAACTTTTCAAGGTTCAAAAGCTCCAAAATAGAAAAATGGGCATAAAACCCAAACAAACGACCAGGCGTCCGAATCGTCAGTGCCAGCAAGTCATAAATGACTCGGGGTTGCTATGGGAACGCTCTAAATGACAGAAAGAAGGCATTAACACAGAAATGACCTGAAGGATCATTACAATATCCACTACTAAAAGTATTTTCGTCCACGAAAGTAAGGATTAAGAAGTACCTGAGGGCTCAAACAAGCTGGGGAACTGCTCTTGCATCTCCCGCTCGATCTCCCAGGTAGCCTCCTTAACTGGACGATGCCTCCAACAGACCTTAACAACAGGAATGGATCTCGACCTCAGCTGTCTCACCTCTCTGGCAAAATAGCAACTGGCTACTCAGAATAGGTCAAGCGATCATCCAACTCAACGACGTCATACTTGAGAACATGAGACTCATCTGGAACATATCGGCGCAGCATCGACACATGGAAAACTGGATGTACAGCTGAGAAAGCTAGAGGTAAGGCTAACTCATAAGCCACCTCGACAACTGCCCTCAAAATCTCAAAAGGCCCAATAAACATGGGGCTAAGCTTGCCCCGCCTCCCAAATCTCATCACGCCCTTCAAGGGCGATACTCGGAGGAATACTCTGTCACCCACAGCAAAACTCAACGGTCGACGCCTGCGGTCTGCATAACTCATCTGACTACACTGAGCCGTCCTGGATCAACCTCACATGCTCCAAGGACTCCTGAAACAAATCTGTACCATGCGGCCTAGGCTCCGTAGACTCAAACCAACCAACGGGAGTACGATAACGCTTACCATATAGGGCCTCAAACGGGGCCATCTGGATGCTGGAATGGTAGCTGTTGTTATACGCAAACTCCGCCAAGGGCAAGAAATGGTCCCACTGACCTCTAAAGTCTATAACACAGGCCCACAACATATCCCCAAGCACCTGGATAGAGCACTCTGACTGACCATCAGTCTGCGGGTGAAATGCTGTGCTAAGATCCACACGGGTGCCCAACTCTCCCTGAAATGTTCTCCGAAAGCTAGAAGTGAACTGTGGGCCCCGGTCTACAATGGTAGAAACAGGCACACCATGAAGACAGACGACCTCCCGAATGTAGATGCAGGCTAACCTCTCAGCATGGAAGGATGTATGAACGGGTATGAAGTGTACTGACTTGGTCAATCGATCCACGATGACCCAGATACTATCAACACCTCTAGGAGTTCGTGGCAATCCAACAACGAAGTCCATGGTGATGCGCTCCCACTTCCACTCAGGAATGGGCATCCTCTGCAACTCTCTCCCAAGCCTCATATGCTCGACCTTAACCTGCTGGCAACACAAACACGGGACACATAATCTGAGATGTCTCTCCTTATACCGCTCCACCAGTAATGTTGTCTCAAATCACGATACATTTTTGTTGTGCCCGGATGAATAGAATATCTGGAATCATGGGCCTCGCTAAGGTCAGCTGGATCAAATCACAAACTCTGAGAACACACAAACGGCCAACAAATCACAAAACCCCATCTGAATCTAAGGTTGCCTGCCCGGCATCACCTGCCAACACTCTATCTCTGAGTGCTATCAAAGACTCATCCTCAAACTGGCGACTACAGATCTGGTCAAATACAGATGACTGAACCACCACATAAACTAGCACCCGACTGGAATCAGAAATGTCAAGTCTGATCATCTGATTAACTAAGGACTGAATAGACAGAAAGGAAAGCTAGACTACATATGCTCACTGCCTTCCGACTCAAGGCGTCCGCTACTACATTCGCCTTGCCCGGATGGTAAAGAATAGAAAGGTCGTAGTCCTTCAGGAGCTCAATCCACCGGCGCTGCCTCGAATTAATATCCCTCTGTGTCATAATATACTGAAGGCTCCTATGATCAGTGAACAAGTCACAATGAACTCCATACAGGTAATGCCTCTAGATCTTAAGTGCGAAAACTACCGCCGCCAACTCCAAGTCATGAGTGGGGTAGTTCCGCTCATGCAGCTTAAGCTGCCTCGACGCATAAGCAATAACCCGGCCCTGCTGCATCAGAACACAACCCAAACCAACGCCGGATGCGTCACAATAGACCGTGAAGCCCTCGCCCTCAACTGGAAGAGTCAAGATATGAGCTGTAGTAAGCAACTCCTTAAGTCTCAGAAAGCTCCTCTCGCATTCTTCCGACCACACAAATAGAACATCCTGGTGAGTCAACCGCGTCAAAGGCGTTGCTAATGTGGAGAAACCCTCAACAAAGCATCTGTAATACCCCGCTAGTCCGACGAAGCTCCGAATCTCAGTCACAGAAGTGGGCCTAACCCAACCACGAATAGCCTCAATCTTCATCGGATCAACCATAATGCCATCCTTGGACACCACATGCCCCAAGAATGCTACAGACTCCAACCAAAATTTGCACTTTGAGAACTTGGCATAAAGCCGATGGTCTCTCAAAGTCTGGAGCACTGTCCTCAAGTGATGCTCATGATCACTGTGGCTCCGCGAGTATACCAAGATGTCATCGATGAAGACAATGACGAAGGAGTCTACGTACTGCCTGAACAATCGAGTCATCAGATCCATAAATGCGGTAGGGCATTAGTCAACCCAAAAGACATCACCAGGAACTTATAATGACCATAACGAGTCCTAAAGGCTGTCTTCGAGATATCCGCTGCTCTAATCCTCAGCTGATGATAACCGGAACTCAAGTCAATCTTCGAAAACACTACTGCACCCTGAAGCTGGTCAAATAAATCATCTATACGAGGCATAGGATAACGGTTCTTCACCGTCACCTTATTCAGCTGCCTTTAATCGATGTACATCCACATGGTACCGTCCTTCTTCCTCACAAACAGGACTGGGGCACCCCAAGGCGACACACTGGGTTGGATAAACCCTCTACTCAAGAGATCCTGAAGCTGATCACTGAGCTCCCTGAGCTCTGCAGGTGCCATACGATACGAAGGGATAGAAATGGGACTAGTACCCGGCTCTAAGTGTATGGCAAAATCAATGTCCCGATCTGGGGGTAGGCCAGAAAGGTCGGCGGGAAACACATCTGCGAACTCTCGGATGATAAGTACTGAGTCGATGGTAGGGCCATCCCTACTCACATCTCTAATATATGCCAAATATGTCAAACATCCGCTGTCCATCAGCCTCTGAGCCCGCATACAAGAAATCACCCCAACTGGTGTGCGACTACAAGAACCCTACCACAACACCGGCGGGATACTAGGAATAGCTAAAGTCACGATCTTGGCATAACAGTCCAAGACAGCCCGACAAGGGGACAACCAATTCATACCTAGAATCACATCAAAGTCTACCATACGCAGCACAATAAGATCGACCAGAGTGTCCTTCCCCTGAATAGTCACCACACAAGATCTACAAACCTGATCCACTACTAAAGAATCCCTAACTGGGGTCGAAACACGCAAAGCCACAGACAAAGGCTCAGGACTCACTCCCAATCGAAGAACACAATAAGCTGACACATAAGAATAGGTAGAACCTGGGTCAAATAAAGCTGAAGCGGACTGATGGCATAAGAGAACAGTACTTGTGATCACGTCATCAGATGCCTCGGCCTTTGCTCTAGCTGGAGCTGCATAACAGTGGCCCTGGGCACCTCTACCTCTCGCGTCCACTCTACCGCCTGTCCTGCCTCCCCTGGGACATCCCCGAGAACCCTGCTGCTGACCTCCTCCTCTAGCTGGAGGTGCTACCGCTGAAACCGGTCTCACCGCTAGATGAGCTGGTAAAGCTGATCTAGAAGAAGGGCACTCCCTGGCCCAATGACCAAGCTCCCCACAAGTGAAGCAACCCTGTGAAGACCTGCTAACCGCTGGAGGTCGACCACCCCGACCTAATGCACCTGACTGAAACCCACCTCGGCCCTGACTCGGACCGGTACTATACCCACTCTGACGGTGCTGATCACCATCTGAAGTCTGCAATGCTGCCTGATATGTCCGACTAGACTGCCCTGACTGAAACCTCTGATAACCCCGATCTCGGTATCCCTCGACCTACGATGGGTCCCACCGAAGCTATCATCTGACCTAGCCCTCTTACCGCTGCCCTCATGGGCCTCGCGACGAAGCTGCTCAATGGTGCGGGCATGGTCTACCACATCAAGAAAAGAACAGCTCGCTGATAACATAGACTGCAACTCAATCCTCAACTGCAGCCTCGATCCCCTAACAAAGCATTGGACCCTCTCCTCCTCCGTAGGTAGAATCATGGAGCCCTGCTCCAACCTCGAGAACTCATCACGGAGTCAATCCCTGACGCTCCTTGGAATAAATCTGGCCAGAAAAGCCTCAGAAAACTTCTCCCACAACACTGGTGGAGATCTAACTGGCCTGGTCTCAACGGAAGAGCACCACCACTGTCTAGCTGGTCCGTCTAACAAGTAGGCCATGAAGTCAGCTCCTCTAGACTCCATTAATCTCAAGGTATGCAACCTCTCCCGAGAAGTAGTCAGAAACTCATGGGAATCCTCTCCCACAGTCCCTGAGAATCTCAGCGGTGACAATCTAAGGAACACACCGAGCATCTTCTGCTCTCGCAGAGGCATAATCCCGTTCAAAGGGTCTAACTGAACCACAACTGGGGCTGGCGGCTGATGAACCTCTGGAGCCGCTACTGCATGCTGGTCCTGCTGTGCTGGAACCGACTCTGGAACTGGAGCTGGAGCTGGTTGCTGCTGTATACTACCAATAGCAGCTAAAAGCTGGGCAAGCATGCCCTGAAGATTTGGGGCGACAACTGGAGCTGGTGGTGGGTGGGCTAGTCCCGGCCCCACCGGATGAGGCAGAATCTGCTCTGCTCGAGGCTCTGGCTCCGGAGTCCTCTCTCTACCTCGGCCTGGTGCCATACCTCGACCTCGAGGTCGACCTCTACTGTGCGTACGAGCCATCATGTGACAGAAGGACACAAGCGAGATTTCAAGAAACCAACTGGACACCAACGCACGACAAAGATACAAAGATAGGACAACATCCTAAGAACATCCTGTAGCCTCCCGAAGATAGTCACGGACGTCTCCGCTGCGATCCGTAGGACTCTACTAGATGCTAGTTCTGTACAGGTGAGACCAACGAACCAAGGGATCTAATACCAATTTGTCACGAGCCAATTTCTCAAGTCATGATGGTGCCTACCAACCCACCAGTAGGCCAGCCAAAACCCTATCCCAGAACTAAACAGTAATGAGACTAAGGGTGGAAACTAATCCATAGCCAAGCGGAAGCATACAATAAGAGCACTCACGAAAGCTGGAACGGAACCAAAATAATATATACAACACCTCCCAAAACCTTGAAGTCACAAGTATAGAACTAATACAAAGAGTACAAGTCCCGAAAGTGGACCACTGGAACAACTGTCTCGAAAACAAAAGACAAGCCAAAACATATAAACAGAAGGAGAATGGTAATCCCAAAATGCCTAGTGCTCACCCTCGTCTCCTGAACAGACCGCTGCAGGCTCGATATCAACGCTGATACCTGGTGCTCGGACCTGCATCACGAAAGCAGATGCAGAGTGTAGCATGAGTACCAAAATAACAGGTACCCAGTAGGCATCATAGGCCAACTGAGCAAGAAGGGTAAAAACAAGCGGACAAGATAGAATCAGCACAAACAGAGGTCAACAGAACAGGAAATGGAAAATCTGAAAGGAAGCACAAAAAAATAAATAAAATAAACCCAACTGACCCCCCCATAAGACCCGCTGACACACTCGTGCGCAAGTTTAAATAAAACCTGAACGGACCCCCATAAGCCCGACAGGTACACAGAAGAGCTATTCTATAGAAACGAAGGAATAACCAACTCAAGAACAACACCAGGGCCCCACCCAATCATTACCATCAGAGCCCCGCTCAGTCATAAATATCATAGCCCAGCTCAGTCATAAATATCAAACCCCAGCTCAGTCATCAGTCACGAGCAGGAAATGCCTGACTCTAACCGGGCAACCTCAATCTCGGACTGGCATAAACAACCCACACTCGACAGTTTAATGCTGGAAATACTAGTTCCACCGGATACGTCGGTGGCATAGCTGGGACTAGTAGCCTATGCTCCACGGACTTGCACTGGAAATAACGGGCTGCGGACCGGAGCAGGTAGCCTACCCCCGTCAGCCTAGCACTGGAAATCCTGAGTGATAACCGAGTAACGTCAGTCGCGTACTGGAGCCAGCCGTCACGAACTGGATAAGCCACAAAAATAATACACTAAGAGACTAAAAATCATGGGCCGCCGCCCCCACATATATACCAACCGAAGGCTCCCAGCCTAACACAATCCAACCGACAATCGACGCACCCACGGTATCTTCCGGCAGAATCTCAAAAATCCCAGGAATAAGGGGTAAAGAATCGGAATGTCTGAAAGCCACGAAAATGCCTATACTAAGGCTCATAATCTGACCCAACTCTGCTATATCAGTCTACAAGGATCTATTCCATCCGAAAGGACGTCGGATACATACTCAAGTCAACGAGGTACATGAGACTATGCCAACAAATCACAACCTATTCTAAGGCAGAATCACAATAATCAGTCAATCATCAACCAGATTCACCCGGACCCACTCATGCAACATCAGATAACCACCAACAGATACCCCACAACATGCATATCAACAAATCAAATCAACAGCCCAACCTATAGCATGATATTAGCTCATAACAACCCAACAGTCAACTCTAAACTGAGGAAGTCGGGGAACAAGGGAAACAATACTAACTAACCACCCCAGATTCACAAATATCAACCAGCATTTACACAATCAGGCTCAGTCTAGAAAGAAGGGAAGCAGTAACCTACCAAAAAGTCGATCACGCGCGCTCCAAGTCACTCAATTGGAGATTTCCCCTTTCGAACGGCCTCAGACTACTGCCACGCTACCAAAAATAGAATCACAGCGTCAATACGGTCGTTTAGACACAAAAATTAACAAATTCGGAGACAGACCAATTTTTGAGTCAAAATCGGGCAAAGTGGGACCCACTCCGGATTTCTCGAAATTGACTCCGTCAAAAGGTCCCAAATCCTTCTCCCAACACTAATCCTAAACTAGTTTATCAAATAGGGGTCGGATCCGCTCCCAATCAACCAAACAATAACAAATCTAAAACTAACAAAAATAGGCCAAATAAGGGGTTTACTTCCGATTTCACGTAGAACGAGGTGCACCCATCGAACCCCAACATCAAATATACAAAGCTAAAGAAAACCGAACACTAGGGACTTTGAATTACCAAAAAAAGAGCTCTAGAACTCGAGATATCAAAATTTAAAATGAAGAAGAAATCATAAGTTGATGGCAACAACTTCGAGCTGAATTTCACCATTAACGAGGGTTCACCAACACTTTCCGATCACTCCACTGCCTAGCCACAATCTCTACGATCATACAGGACTTCGAATCACCCAAACCTCGCCGCTAAAGACAATTTCCTGTCACTAAAAGTCCAATTTCTGGTCGCTAAAAAATCTGCACCAGCAACCAGATTTTAGCTATTTTTTTAAAGTCTCCGAACGGATCCTCGGAATTCGTTCGGGACCCGATAAAAATAAATCAGATATGCTACCCCACTAAATTCGACATTCCGGACTCAATGGCACAGTCAAAATTTCCATACGAGGTCATTTTGACAAAAAGAGGGTCCCACACCCATTATGTCATTTTAGCCAAATTCTAACAAGGGCCTCGAATTTTGATCAGAAGCTCCCGGTGATTCTCGAAAGGTCTTTCTAGACCAAACTCGGCATTCTGGAACTAACTGCGCTGTCAGAATTTTCATCCGAGTGCGTTTTCCAAGAAAGTTGACCAAAGTCAACCTTAAGCCAATTTCCAAAGGCGAAAGAGCTAATCGGCCCCAAAAATTCACACCGAAAACCCCGGGACTCATGCTAACCATGCTTCTAGCCTAATTTTTCCTTTTCGGAGCTGATGAAACCGTCAAAATTGTCATCTGAGGTCGTTTACCTAAACTTATGACCGAAGTTAACTTTTCAAGGTTCAAAAGCTCCAAAATAGAAAAATGGGCATAAAACCCTAACAAACGACCAGGCGTCCGAATCGTTAGTGCCAGCAAGTCATAAATGACTCGGGGTCGCTACAGGAATGCTCTAAATGATAGAAAGAAGGAATTAACACAGAAATGACCTAGAGGGTCATTATATGGCATGGCGAGACAGCTGACAGAAATAATCCTCGTACTCCGCAATCGACATGCCACCCTGACTCAAACCCTTAAACCTCTACTTTTTCTCCTCACGCACACTCCAAGGAATGAAGCGATCCCAAAAAGCACTAGAGAAAGCATCCCACTTAACCGGAGGAGATCCCACTGGTATGGACTCCACACAATACCTCCACCACTCCCTGGCTGTCCCACGGAGCTGGAGAGCAACAAAACGGACACCCCTCGCATCCACCATCCTCACTGCCTCAAGCATCTCATGGCACAAGGTCAGAAACTCATGAGCATTCTTGTTCTTACCACCCTGAAACTGGGGTGGTTTCATCTTCTGAAACCTATCATAACACTGTTGGTCCTCCATTGTAAGAATCACACTTGAAGCAACCTGTGCACCGACAGCTGGTGCGGGAACCAATACTGGCTGGCCCAACTAATCCTGAACAACCGGATCCTGATGCTGCTCTAGGGTCAACACCCTTACCCTAATCTGTGAACCCTGTGACGTGCCTGCAGCACCCTGAGTAAAGCTCTCTATAACTCCCAGCATCCTCAATAAGGTCTCCTGAAAGAACGGTGCTGAGAACCCTAGAGGAACCTGGTCCTCACCAATCTCAACCTGTGGCTCTGGGGAAACCTCTCTACCACGACCTCTAGCAAGTGCCGCTCCTCGGGCACGGCCTCTCCCATGTGCTGCTCCACGAGCACGGCCTCCAACTCGGGCTCTACCCCGACCTATGACTGGGGCCTAAACCACTGCCTCGGGGACTGCCTCCCCTCCATTGCTCGAAACATAAGCTTTGGTCCTCGACATCTGCCAAAACAACATGCGACACTTAATACAAATAACAAGAACCACGCACGATAAGAGAGAATGAAATGAAAGAAGTTTCCTAACAGTTCTCGTAGCCTCTTGAAGATAAATACAAACGTCTCCGTATCGATCCGCGAGACTCTACTTAGACTTGGCTTGTACGCGTGAGACCTATGAAACCTGAGCTCTGATACCATTTGTCATAACCTAAAACCGAGTGTGATGGCACTTGTCCTATCCCACCAGGACAAGTCAGCCTAAACCCAACAAGACCGAAACAAAAGCGGAAATAAGCAAATCACGGAGACTAACAATAAGCGGAAGACTTCAAAACTTAACAAACCATTCCAAGACTGGTTGTCACATGTACAAGCCACTAATATATAATTGAAAAGGGCAAGAGAGATCGCCAAAATCAAACAGCTACCTCTTAAATTTCCTCAAAAGCCTCAAAGTAAGAAGAAGAAGAGAGAACTAGATCACGATCCGGGTTCGGAACCTACACAAGTGTAGAAGCAAGGGTGAGTTTCAAACAACACGGTACCCAACAAATCGACTAATAAAACAAGGCAAATCTAATAAAATTTATGAATCCCTGACTTCCAACCGAACCTCCAGTAACTACAAACAGAACACAAAATCAACCCAACCTAATAGATTTCAATTTACAGTTCATATAACACATAGTCACTAACAGCTCAACAGCATCACCGAAATAACTCACATCCAAATCAAGTATACAATTATTAGAGTCTCAAGGCATAAATGCAACTCCACAAAGACAAGAATGAAATAATGCAATGTAATGCAATGTCACGTAGCATGATACATGTCTGTCCTACGATGCACATCCACTGAATCTCAGACCGAAACCCATAGAGCCATACATGGATCATGTATCCGCAGAAACCATTTCCCATCGGCATAATCATCACTCGCCAGAACCATGTCCCATCGGCATAATCATCATAGTGTTTCAGAACCAATGCACATAAGCATGTTCATACAAATAATGAGAAAATGAAAGTGTTCATAATCACGACACAATTCATATCAATGTCAATCACGCCACACTATCAACAATATATCAACATCAACAATTACAACATTTATAACAAGATCAATTGCCTAGTCTCCGATTCACTACTCCTTTCATCACAAGTAGGATCAATCGCTAAGCAAGAATTTCAAGTCTAGTCCCATAATCCACAATGAGCAAAATACATAATCATCAATTTCACAACCACAACGAGGTTATTATAGTATTTCATCAATTACACATCAATATCAAGATCACGACCCCACACTTTTGCCTAACACTTTAGCACACATAGCCCTTTTTATTGAACCTGCCGATTAGATTAGATTGATTCATACAAGAACTAAACCCATACCTCAATCCCATTACTCCCCAACACAATCTAGAAGGAGAAATATGGAATATTACAAGATTTGCAAAGTTTTAGAAGTCCACTTGCCTTAACTGAAATCGCAATCAATCCACAACCGGAGTTTTTCCCTTCCGAGAACAATCCAAAGCAACACATTCTAATCAAATTATGAGTCACAGTCAAGTTTTGGAACCAACAACACTAAGAGCACGAAAATCGGGCAAAGGGGTCCAAATGGCAAAAAATAGCAGATTCAAAAACAAGGTTTGAATCCAGAAATTTTCACATGAAAATATTCTTGAAAGCCTTAAGAAATCATTAGTGAAAACCATTTTGAAAATAGAAATCAAACCAGTCCACAATCACCATTTGATCAAAAATTTGGAGTTCATGCAAAACTCCCAAAATCCAACTTCAAAAACCCAATTTACAAATTGAATCATGATAGAATCAAAGAGTAATCAAGGTTTAGAGTTAAAATCAGTTACCCCCAAGGTTTCCACGAAAATCCCTCTTTCAAATCGCCTCCCCAAGCTTCAAAATGGTGAAAATAGGCAATTTCCCGACTTCATACTGTTTCACGCAAAATTAACCCTCCACAAACGCGACTCACTTAGCCTGCGAACGTGGAGGTCAAGGGAAGTTACTCTCCGTAAACGTGCCATTACCCCGCGAATGAGGAGACCAAAGCACCCCAAAGTCCGCGAACGGGCTCAACAATCCTCTGCAAACGCGGAGGTTAAAATACAACAGATACAGAAACCAGAAATTCAGCAATTCAACAAGTCTCCGAAAGGACCCTCGGGATTCGTTCAGAACCCCGTGCACAAAAACCTAATATGCCACCCTACTAAATTTGACGTTCCGGACTCAATGGAACCATCAGAATTCGAACTCGAGGGCTCCTTGACCCGGAACCCGATAAACACAACAAAACTAACTTAAGCCTCAAAAACTCAAATCAAGCTCGGGACCTCTAAAAATTCAACCAAGGCCATTCCTAGGCCTAAAATCATCCATCGAATCCAACGGAGTCGTCGAAAATCCAATATGTGCATCCGATCTCCGAATATTAACCAAAGTCAACTCTATCATCAAAATTTCACAATTTCCAACTCAAGGCCTCAAATCCACAATACAAACCCAAATCTGATTCCACCAACTCTCCTAGCCCAATTCCACATTCCGGAGCTGATGAAATCAACGGAATCTTCATCCGAGAGCCGAAACTCCGAATGACCCCAAAAATTACACTTTGACAACTTAAGCCTTTAGAATTCAAAACTTTCCAAAAACCAAAAATTAACAAGAACTTCACAGAACTAACTCTAGATATCAGTCAAACATGACTCGCAGCAACTCTTGGGAGGGGTAAAAAGGTCATTTAACAAAAATTACAAAAAATGACCTTCAGGGTCATTACAAAATGATGCCTTTAGACGATGACACTTTCAAAGCATGATAAGCAAAACTTAAATCCTTAGGTCATGAAATGATGTCCACAGGCCATGAAAATGATGCCTTTAGACGATGACATCTTCGGAGCATGATGAACAGAAATTAAATTTTTAGGTCATGAAATGATGTCCACGTGCTATGAAAAATGATGTCTTTAGACGATGACACCTTCAGAACATGAAATAATGATTATAGAGAGTGTATCTATTTTTTTATGCAATTCAGACATTTTGCGATACATGTAGCTTGATTCGATAGAAACTTCATGTAGATACAAGTCTCGGTCTCAATACACTTCTCGGTCTCAATGTAGATGCATTCTCGAGAACAATGCAATTCCTCGGGAACGATGCAATCCTCGAACACAATACAATTTTTTGGGTACAATGCAATTCTCGGACACAATGCAATGTGATTTTTGAGCACAGTGTAATTTCTCAGACATAATGCAATTTTTGGGCTCAATGCAATTCTCAATCACAATGCAATTTCTCTGACACAATACAATTGTTGGGCACAATGCAATGTCATTCGCAGGCACAATATAATTTTTCAGACATAATGTAATTTTTGGGTTCAATGCAATTCTTGAGCACAATGCAATTTTTTGGGCATAATGCAATTTCTCATAAATAATGCAATGCAATTCTTGGGCACAATGTGATTCTCGGGCTCAATGAAATTCTCTGGCACATTACAATTCTTGATCTCAGGATAATAGTTCAGAACATAAAGTAATTTAGACCTTCGTCTTATTAGAATGCAAGAGTGTCATTTCATGATGATTGTTAAGGTGATGTTGAAATTGCTTTTTTCATATGTTGAAATAGTCAGTTTATAAAAAGGAAAGGTTGATCTTTATCTCTGCTTTGACTAACATGTTTCATTCATCCTTAACATTCGAACCTTTTCCAGGCATTTGCTTTTAGCAGAATAAAATATAAATAGTATAAAAATATTTTTTTTGAAAAATACACTTTTGAAAACACAAAAATGATAGATTGCATAAAATATTTTTGAATCTTTGACCGTGACACATTTTAAGACATTAGAACGTTTAATTGGGAGATGTCCTTTCGATTCTGACATCAATCATAGAATTTTTTGAAAATCACACAAAAATTTATGTCCATGTATAGAACTTCTGATGTTCTGATCATTTTTGTAGATTGTAAATTTCTAAATATGATTTTTTGAGATCCTTTAAAAAAAATTCCCCTGTCTTAAAATTCGAAAGAAAAATGCTTTCTTTGATGGAATTTTTGAGATTCTTTCTAAAATTCTGCTCAGTCACATATTCAAGGAAAAATGTAAATTTTTATTAGGATAAGATCAAGCTCCAAAAGAGCGCCTACGTATCCCTTTTAAACGGAAATCATGTATGATGTAGTTCCAAATTAAAAAGTAAAGAGCATAAATCAAAATTTAGATGTAATATCAATTCATAACATTTGAGTTGATAGGTCTGGGCCAGATTTCACTACCCATTTCTGCTAGTATGAGTGCTCCTCCTTTAAAAACTCAAAAACTCATGTATGGACCCTGCCAGTTTGGTGAGAATTTACCATTTGCCTTATCTTGATTCAGAAAGATTCGCTTCAGGACCAGTTGCCCAGGTGACAAATGTCATGGTCTGATCTTTTTGTTAAAAGCGCTGACCATTCTATTCTGATAGAGTTGATCGTGACAGATTGTATTAATCTTTCTTCCTTCAATTAATGTTAAGTGCTCGAATTGGCTTTGTATCTCTACTTCGGCATGTATTATAGCTTTATTACCGTATACTAGAACATAAGGCACAACCTCAGTAGAACTTCTGAAGGTAATGCAATACCCCAATAAAGCAAAAGGTAACTTTTCATGCCGGTGTTTTTAATTATCAATCATCTTACGTTGCATCGTCTTAATATCCTTATTTGCAGCCTTTACTACTCCATTCCTCTATGGTCTGTATATTGTAGAATTTTGATGATTGATATTGAATCTCTCACATATCGCTTTCATCAAATCACTGTTTAGGTTAGTTCCATTATTCGTAACAATTGACTTGGGATTCCGAATCGACAAATAATGTGATTTTTGACAAAATCATTTATGAACTTCTTTGTGACAGATTTGTGAGAGGTGGCTTTGACCCATTTAGTGAACTGGTCAATTGCAACAAGAACAAGTATGTGTCCATTGGATGCCGCCGGTTCAATAAGACTAATGGCGTCCATACCATAAATCGCAAAGGCCAAGGTGAACTAGTTACATGGAGTTCGTTGGGAGGAACTCGGATCATATCTTCATGAGTCTGACATTGATGACATTTCTAAACATAACGGATATAATTTGTATCCATGGTTAGCCAAAAAAATCGGATCTCAGAATCTTCTTTGCCAGAGTAAAACCATTCATATGAGGATCACATGTTCCTTCATGTATCTCCTCAACTAGCCTAAACGCTTCTCTAGCATCGACACACCTAAATAAGGATTCCTCTATAAAGGACTTCTGCACGTAGAAATAATTGGATTGCTAAACTCCGAATTGTACATTTTGTACACTTGTTGCATTCTCTATATAGTCACCATTCTTCAAGTATCCTTGGATGTCATTGTACCAAGGCTTTTCATTAGGTTCTTCTTCAACATGAAAACAGTATGATGGTTGCTTGTATATGTGTGTGAATAGAATCAACGTATATGGGTGTCGACATAGAGGATAAGATGGCTATAGCATCTGCGAACTCATTCTGAATTCTTGGAACATGCTTGAATTCTACCTTGATGAACCTCTTGCACAATCAATGCACACATTCCAAGTACAGTAGAAGCTTTCTATTCTTGGCTGCCTATTTTCCTCGTACCTGATGAATTAATAAATATGAATCTCCAATTACTAACATTGCTTGGATATCCAAATCAATCGTCAGTCAAAGCCCCAAAATGCAAGCTTCGTATTCAACCATCTTATTGGAACAAAGAAACATGAGCTTGGTTGATACAGGATAATGTTGATCAATTGGTGAGATCAAAACAACTCTGATGCGTGATCCATTTAAATTCACAACCCCATCAAAGAACATCCTCCAACCTTTGTATTTTTCAGAGATGTCCTCCCCCACAAAAGCTGCTTCTTCATCAAAAAAATAGGTCTTCAAAGGTTTATACTCCTCTTCTACAGTATTTTCAGCCAAATGATCTGCTAATGCTTGTTCTTTCACCATTTTTATGTGAATTGTACTATGTCAATCTCACTCAGTAGTATCTACCATTTAGCCAGCTTACCTGTGGGCATGGGCTTTTGGAAAATGTACTTTAGAGGATCCATCCTTGAGATCAGATAAGTAGTATATGTAGAGAGATAGTGTCGCAACTTTTGAGTTGCCTTAGTTAAAAGCACAATAGGTGCATTCCGGCAAAGAATATCGAGCCTCATATGATGTGAACTTCTTGCTCATATAATATATCACCTGTTCTTTCCTTCCCGTTTCATCGTGTTGCCCCAGGATGCAACTAAAGGCATTGTCCATTACTGATAAGTATAATAACAACGGACTCAGGTGGAACCAACACAAGAGGATTTGACAAATAATCTTTGATCTTTTCAAATGCACGTTGACACTCTGCCGTCCATTTTATAGCAGCATCATTGTTTAGTAGCTTAAAATTTAGCTCACATATGACAGTAGATTGAGCCATGAAATGACTAATATAGTTAAGTTGTCCCAAGAAACTCATCACCTCTTTCTTGCTCTTTGGTGAAGGAAGATCATGGATGACCTTGATTTTTTATGGATCCAACTTTATACCTTGACGACTAATAATGAAACCAGTAGTTTTCTGGCAGGAGTACCAAAGAAACATTTTGCAGGATCCAACTTCAGATTGTACTTTCACAGTCTACCACAGAACTCTCGGAGATCATCTAGATGATTTGATCCCTTCTTTGATTTAATGATACATCATCCATATAAACCTCGATTTTCTTGTGGATCATGTCATGAAGCAAGGTTATCATAGCTCTCATGTACGTAGCCCCCTCATTTTTCAATCCAAAAGGCTACCTTATAGTTGTAGACACCCTAAGGTGTCATACTTTCTAGAAGATCATCCGTGTCACTATTCATAAACCTAGTAGATCAAAATATCTTATACAACGTCAGTATAGGTTTTAGCAACGGATAGTTATATCCTGCTCTGGGTGGCTCCCAATCAAGATAATCTTGATCAGATTAGTTGTAACCCAAACCAAAAGTGGTCATTTGGGAATGAGGATTTATGAGTTCAACTCTTCCTTGCAATCTGGCTCCCGAACCTTTCCCAGGCTCGTAGCCAAATTTGAGCATCATGTTTAGAATCTTTTGGTTGTACCATGTATTTTCTTCAACATTCCCCACAAGCTCTACTGTATGAAACATTTCTCTATCCAAATGGTCTCTCCCCTCATCTACATAGATGGGATGCTCCTTTTCTCCATTGACTATTACTTCTTGATGCTCCCATTCGAACTTCAAGCATTGGTGAAGGGTTTAAAGACACTGCTCCAGCCATATGGATCCACAAATGACCAAGCAATAGATTATATGAAGTAGCGATGTACGTAACTTAAAAAACTATATAGAAGGTGGCATGACCAATAATTATGTCCAAAGTTACCTCTCCAATCATGCCCCCTTTGGGAGCACCATCATGACTCCTAAAGTGGCACGATTGGGGAGGTAACTTTGGAAATGTTCATTGGTCTTGCTACCTTCTCTATACTTTTTCAAGTTATGGACATCCCTGCTTTGTATGATTTATTGTTTGGTCATTTGTGGATCCATATGGCTGGAGCAGTGCCTTCTACCCTTCACCAGTGCCTGAAGTTCGAATGAGAGCATCAAGAATTCTTAAAGAAATTATTCAAAAGTACTAAATAAAATATTTTTGATATCTTAAAAGTCATGTAAAACTTTAAAATATTTATTCATTAATATCTGAATTTAGTGAAAGTATGTTGATAATTTAGTATAATAATAAAAGTTGTCAAGCCTTTGAAATATTAAAAAGAGTGACATAAAAATTAGAAAAGAAGGGAGTAGCAAGTGACTTTATTTTTTTTGAGCAATAAATGTACTTCATTCAAGAAGCCAACTATACTCTGTCTTTTTTCATTATTTCCCAAAACGTACCGATTCTCCACTTGGGGCGACGATTTCCACTTGAGCTCGGCTTCAAGTGTTGATTCCTCCACTTGCCATGATCCAACTCTAAGCGACGTCATTCCGGTGGGATGTACATGTAAAAAATATTATTCAAATGGGTGAGGGTATATTTATTCGTAATGTTAAACTTGTCAAACATAAAAATTAAACATTACATGATTGAGAAAAGAAAATTAATCAAAGATTTTGCCTCATACTAATGTAAGAATTACTACAATTACAAATACATGCAAAAACTTCTCAATTAATGTTCTAGAAGGAGATTTAGAACATAAATAAACCTCAAATGAGGAAAGCTAGGAAAAACAAGATACATGTATATTTTAATCAACTATTAACCTATTACTTATTAGGTCATTCTTTACATATAACTTAAGGATTTCCAGCCCTTAAGTTATTGCAATATTTTACTCTTATCCAACTTTAGACCTAGTTGTATCATCATAAAATTCTAGACCTAAACCCAACTTATTTTACGTATTAATTAGGAAGTTTTAACATGTATCCATAAATAAAATCAAAACATATGATAAAACTTATTACTTGAGTTTAGAATCAAAATAACTAACCCAATTACCCAAATTGTTAACTCTTAACATGACCTTTGAAACAAAACATTTCAACAAAAATAAGATAACACATAGAAAGAAACAAGAATAACATTTGATGAAATAACAATTGAAATGGAAGCAGATTGAACCTTTAAGATAGAAACTTCTTCAACATTTACATTAGCTTTTAGTTAAAACTATGTGCTAATCCCCTCATGTGTTGCGGCTCTTACGAAGGAGAAACATAAATAGACATTAGGGTATAGTCAAAAAAGGAAAAAAAATCAATTAAAGGGAAAGTAATATTTTTTCATCCAAAAAAGGTTTAATATGAGTAATTTTTATTTTTTTAAATATACTCTTCTGCGAAAGGAAAAAAATCAATTAAAGGGAGAGTAATATTTTTTCATCCAGAAAAGGTTTGATACGAGTGATTTATTTTTTAAAAAAATTATATATATATATATATATATATACTCTTCCACAAAAGGAAAAAAAATCAATCAAAGGGAGAGTAATATATTTTATCCAAAAAAGGTTTGATAAGAGTAATTTATTAAAAAAAAAATTACTCCTCCACGAAAGGAAAAAAAATCAATTCAAGGGAGAGTAATATTTTTTCATCAAAAAAAGGTTTAACATGAGTGATTTACTAAAAAAAATATACTCTTCCACGAAAGAGAAAAAAATCAATTAAAGAGAGTACTATTTTTTCATCCAAAAAAGGTTTGATATGAGTGATTTATTTAAAAAAAATATACTCTTCTGCGAAAGGAAAAAAATCAATTAAAGAGAGTGTAATATTTTTTCATCCAAAAAAGGTTTGATATGAGTGATTTATTAAAATATTAATAAAAAAAAATGTATATATATATATATATTCTCTTCCACGGAAGGAAAAAAAATCAATCAAAGGGAGAGTAATATATTTTCATCCAAAAAAGGTTTGATATGAGTGATTTATTTTTTTAAAAAAATACTCTTTCACGAAAGAAAAAAAATCAATTAAAGGGAGAGTAACAATTTTTCATCCAAAACAGATTTGCTATGAGTGATTTATTAAAAAAAAATACTCTTCCACGAAAGGAAAAAAAAATAGTTACAATATGGGATAAACTATTAGACATACATCAATACCATATATACTAATTTTACCTCTACTTTTAAACAATTACATATATTACCATTTTTAATATTTTATACCATATATTATTGAAGATATAATCAATATCCATATCCCTTAAAACTAGGATTGATTAGTTATCTTTACATTTAAACTCCAAAATTAGTGCTTTAATTAAAAGCAAATATCTTTCTCTCAGAGAGTATGAGTTAGGGTAAAACTATAACTCTAACTCTAACTCTTCCTCTTCCTCTTCCCTTGATCAGTCAAAATTTACTGAGAAGAAACACTCCATTAAAATGGATGTTCAACAGTTTGTCAACTCACACATCAATTTCTTAGCCTTTGATTTTCTCATTCTCAAACCAATCCCTCACAAATCCACCATTTTTTATCACAAGGGGAGACACCTCTCGCGCGCAGAGACAATGGGTATTGTTGTAAGCAGGGATTTCAAGCTCAATAGATTTATCAAATTCGACATTGACGATGGTACCGGTTGCATACCTTGTATACTATGGATCAACCAAGAAACTTCACGTCACTTTTTCCGTCGGATCTAGGCACAGTGAGCAACACCGATGAATCAAAAGGTGAAGCAAATGCTGCCGCGATGAGATGCCCTGATCAATCACGAACGTAATCAAAAAGTTTCACGTATGTATTTGACACATTATTGATGTATCTGATACATTATTGAGATACGATTATATATTCTAGTTTTTATCATTGTATCTTATTAAATGTGTATGTATCTAATGAATATATTGGAGATTTATGTATTATTGGAAATTTACGCATGTATTTGACACAATTTGTTCTGTCATGTATCGGAGTCTTGTCATATGTATATGGTCTTCTATCATGTATCTTAATATTAACATATATATTTGTTATGTTATTACAATATATCTAACTATTTTCGTATTTATCTGAGATACATGTTTTTGGATATAACGTATGAATTTGATATTTCATATATCAAATTATACAAATAAAAGATACATGAAATAATATTAGCTCATATAAATAGATACATGAAATTAATATTAGATCATATAAATAGATACATGAAATTAATACTAGATACTTCTATGATATATATGAATGTACTTGTATGATACTCATATATATTGATAATAGATACATCAAATTAAGATCCATTAAATTTCCAGAATTAATTATCCATGTATTTTGAAAATCATCAACTACTCCTCTAATTAAGAAAATTAGTTACAACCAATTAATTTAAATAAATAAAATATGTATCTCGATTTTAAAATTCGGCAGATACATGTATCTCGCGGATTCAGACTCATGTATCTTAAGCACAAAATATGGTAGAGGAAGTACTATTTGAAACTATCGAAAATCTTAGTAATTAGGACCTAAACTAGTGAGATTTATGTAGTTTGCCCTAAAATATACTCTCCCACGAAAGGGAAAAAAACAGTGAGGAAGATTTTTCTTTTAAACTATGTGAAGATTTTCACAAATTTAAAATTCAAAATTTGGGCGTAATTGGGGCTAAATACAATTCTATCAAAATATATAAAATAGGCAATTATCAAATTATTAAATAAAAGAAAAAATATTAAATCAATAGCTATATTGTTGTCAGCACCACCAAAAAGCATTAATCCTTATTAATTAAAATTAAAATCAATTATTTGTAAATTGTAATTATATTATATTGGAAACTAAAATTTAGGGTAATTATTAATTCTAAAATTCAATAAATAAATAAATGTACCATGTTTAGTCAGTGCAGAACTTTAAGGAATAAGTTAGCAACACAGAAAACACAATTTGTCATTTATTATTGAATTTGCAAAAAGTGAGGTAATTAACTTAATTTTAAAATTCAAAAAAATAAATGCACCACGTTAGTTAGTGGAGAATTTTAAGAAATAATTTCAATCAGTAGAGAATTTTAAGGAATAATTTTAGATTTTAAAATTAATTTTTCAACCACCGAAAATCGTGTGTGGTTATGTTCGTTTGTACTGAGTTACCGCGTATTCTTTTGGCAGATGGCAAGGACTACAGCTTCTATTTTCGGTGGTAGGGAGGAGGCAGTCCCCGAGACAGTTGCTGAGACCCTAGCCAAAGGTAGGGGTAGAGCTCGAGCAAGAGGTCGTGCTCGTGGAGTAGCACCGGTTAAAGGTCATGCTCGTGGAATGGCACCAACTAGAGGCCGAGCTAGAGGGGTCTCCCCTGAGCCACGGGTTGAGGTTGTTGAGGACCAGGTTCCTCCTGAGCATGCAGCTCCTTTATTTCAGGACACTTTGTTGAGAATGCTGGATGTGTTAAAGAGCTTCTCTCAGGGTGGTGCGGTCTCAGACGAGAGTGGAGGCACAGACCCCAAGGCAGCATCAGGCTTCGATTATTCATGATCGGGTGGGTAAGCCATCAACAATTCCCGCACTAGCTGCGGGTGTACATATTGCTCCTGAGGTAGTCATGACAGCGAACAATCATCATAAATATAAGAGGTTTCAGAAGATGAGACCACCCAGTTTCAGGGTGGTAAGAACGAGGATGCTCATGAGTTCCTAAATTTATGCCATGAGATCTAGAGGTAGTACATATCGTTGATGCGTGCGGTGTTCCTTTAGTTGCACTCCAGCTCCGTGGACACGCCAGAGAGTGGTGGAGGACGTGTGTGAGGTCTAAGCCAGTTGAATCTCCTCCGGCAGAGTGGGATACATTCTCTAGTGCTTTTCAGGACCACTTCATCCCTTGGAGCGTGAGGGAAGAGAGTCGATTGAGATTTGAGGACTTGACACAGGGCAATTTGTCTGTTACTGAGTATGAGTCCGTTTCTGCGAGTTATCCAGACATGCTATGAATATTGTTCCAAGTGAAGCGGAGAGAGTCTGCAGATTCAAAAAAGGACTAACTTTCTCCATCATATCTTATGTGTTCAGAGTAGCTCGAGAGGGGGCTTCCCTCCAATCCATCGTGAGTACTACCAAAGAGGCGGAGTTGATAGTGAGAGAGGAGTTTAGAGACCCTAAGAGGGCGCGATCATTTGGTCAGTTTTCTGGCACCTCATCAGGATGCAGAGGTTCAAACAGATATGGTAACTCTTTCCAGTGTCGTGGGTCCGTGCACGCATCTATGCCAGTACACGAGAGTAGACACACATCACGAAGGTCCTATGACTCTAGCCGAGGTGGTCATGGTAGCTCATCTGGTTCACATCAACAGTCTTCCACTTTGAGATCTTGTTATGGTTGTGGGGATCCGAGTCACTTGACACGGCAGTACCCTTTGAAGACTCACTCAGGATCCCAACATTCTTATTCAGCTGCTCTAGCTAGAGGTTCAGCGCCTTCAGCCAGGGTCGAGGCAGAGGTTACTCCGATAGAGGCGGCAGGGCTTCTAGTAGTGGTGCTACAGCTCAGCAGAGCGGAGATCGGGGTACTACTCAGACTAGAGATGGTTAAGGCGGACAATGTTATGCTTTTCCAGAGAGGCCAGAGCCCGACCTTTCTAATGTTGTGATTATATGTATCATCCTAGTTTGTCATCGATCTGCGTCTATATTATTTGATCCAGGCTCTACTTTATCGTATGTATCTACCTATTTTACTACTAGATTTGATATGATATGTGATAGCATACCTGTGCCTATTTCTATTTCTACACTAGTGGGTGAGTCCTTAGTGGTGGATCGAGTGTATCGAACATGCCTTGTTTATCTGGCTGGATATGATACTTGGGTAGACTTGATCATTCTGGGGATGGTAGATTTTGATATTATCTTGGGTATAAATTGACTCTCTCCGCATCATGTTATTCTTGATTATTATGCTAAGATTGTGACCTTAGCTATGTCGGGTATCCCAAGAGTAGAGTGGACGGGTGCTAGAGGTTCTTACCCTAGTAAGGTTATCTCTTTCATTCATGCTCAGAGATTAGTTGATCGAGGGACTTTGTCTTATTTGGTCTTTATCTGAGACACTAGTGTTGAGCCGCCTCCCATGAATTTTGTTTCTGTGGTTCGAGAATTTTAAGATGTTTTTCCTAATGATCTTCTAGGTGTTCCTCCGGATAGAGACATTGATTTTTCTATTGACTTGGTGTCGGGCACCAAGCCCATCTCTATTCCTCCTTATCACATGGCTCCAGCAGAGTTGAATGATCAATTACAAGACTTGTTGAGTAACGAGTTCATTCACCCAGTGTTTCTCTATGGTGTTCTCCTGTTTTGTTTGTAAGGAAGAAAGATAGAACCATGAGGATGTGTATCGACTACCGGCAATTGAACAAAGTGACAGTGAAGAACAAGTATCATCCTCCTCATATTGATGACTTATCTGATCAGGTTCAGGGAGCATCTTTATTTTTTAAGATTGATTTTAGATCTGGATATCATCAGTTGAAGATTAGGGCATTGAATGTCCTTAAGATAGCATTCCGAACTCGATATGGGCACTATGAGTTTCTTGTGATGTCTTTCAATTTGACTAATGCCCCTGTAGCGTTCATGGAGTTAATGAATTAGGTGTTCCAACAGTATTTGGATTCTTTTGTGATAGTCCTTATTGATGACATCTTGGTGTACTCCAGGGCTGAAAAGGACCATGATCGGCACTTGAGGATTGTGCTCTAGAGATTAAGGGAAAAGAAGTTATATGCCAAGTTCTCAAAGTGTGAGTTTTGGCTTCATTCAGTTGCATTTTTGGGACACGTGGTGTCCAAAGAGTTATTCGGGTGGATCCAACCAAGATTGAGGCAGTTAGAGGTTGGACGAGGCCTACTTTAGTTACCGAGATTCAGAGTTTTGTGGGTCAGGTTATTACAAATGGTTTGTTCAGAGCTTCTCCATTATTGCACCTCCTTTAACCAGATTGACTAGATAGAGTGTGAGCTTCCAATGGTCTGATAAGTGTGACGAGAGCTTTCAAAAGCTCAAGACCTTGTTGACTTCGGTTCCTGTTTTGACTCTACCCAAGGAGGATTTAGAATTTATTGTTTATTGTATTGCTTCTAGAGTTAGGTTTGGTGGTGTTCTGATGCAGAATGGGAAGGTGATTGCCTATGCTTCTAGACAGTTGAAGACCTATTAGAAGAAATACCCTACTCATAACTTGGAGTTGGCAACCGTAGTCTTTGTGCTTAAGTTATGGCGGCATTATCTGTATGGGGTACATTGTGAGGCCTTCACAGATCATCGGAGTCTTCAGTACATTTTCAGTTAGAGGGATTTGAACTTGAGGCAGCACAGCTGGATTGAGTTACTAAAGGACTATGATATCACTAAATTGTATCACCCGGGAAAGGCCAATGTGGTGGCCGATGCTTTGAGTAGGAACACTTCTAGTATGGGGAGTCATGCCGCTATCAGTGTTGAGGAGAGACCGTTGGCTAGAGATGTTTAGAGGTTAGCCAACAATCTCATCCGATTGCAAATTTCTAAGGAGAGTGGTGGTTTGATTGGTTTTATAGAGGCCCGGTCTTTCGATCAGATCCGTGAGCATTAGTTTCATGATGAAAAATTGTGTCTCATTCGAGACAAGGTGTTGAGAGGCGAAGCCAAGGAGGTTATCCTTGATTCCGAAGGTCTCTTGAGGATAAGAGGCAGGATTTGTGTACCCAAGGTGGATGGGTTAATTAGATTGATTCTTAAGGAGGCTCATTGTTCTCGATATTCCATCCATCCAGGAGAGGTGAAGATATATCATGATCTAAGTCAGCATTACTGGTGGTGATGCATGAAGAGGGATATTTCAGATTTTATGTCTAGGTGCTTGACTTGCCAACATGTCAAGTGTGAGCACCAGCGGCCCAAAGGTGTATCTCAGAGGATGTTTATTCCTACTTGGAAGTGGAAACGGATAACCATGTACTTTAGTGTGGGATTACCTACCACCGTGGGTGGTTATGATTCTATTTGGATGGTCTTCAACAGGATGATCAAGTCTGCCCATTTAATCCCAGCTCGGGTGAAGTATACGGCGGAGAAGTTAGTCCAGTTTTACATCAGTCAGATAGTTCGACTTCATGGGGTGCCTATTTCTATTGTCTTTGACCTAGAAGTGTTGTGCACGTCTCACTTTTGGAGGGCCTTACAACATGATTTGGGTACTCAGTTAGATACGAGTATAACATTTCACCATCAAATGGATGGTCAGTCCGAGCAGATGATTCATGTGTTAGAGGATATGCTACGAGCTTGTGTGATTGATTTTGGTGCTCGATAGGATCAAAAATTTTCCTTAACAGAGTTTGCCTATAACAACAGTTATTACTCCAGTATTTAAATGTCCTTATTTGAGGCGTAGTATGGCAAACGGTGTAGATCTCTGATCAGTTGATTTGATTTGGCTAAGATGGACTCTTTAGATACAAACTAGCATAGAGATGTCATGGATTAGGTCTGTATGATTCAGGTAGAGCGTTGATAGCCCAGAGTCGACAGAAGAGCTATGCAGATAGGATAGTTCGAGCCGTAGTGTTTATGGAGGGTGATTGTATTTGGCTCCGAGTATCACTCATGAATAGTGTGATGAGATTCAGGAAGAAAGGCAAGTTTAGCCCTAGATTCATTGGTCCTTTTAAGATTTTGAGCCGAGTAGGAGAGGTGGCCTATAAGTTGGCCTTTCCACCTAGCTTGTCAGTTGTGCATCCTGTATTTCATGTCTCCATGCTTCAGAAGAACGTGCTGCGAGTCCCATGTGCTTTCGCTTGATTCGCTAGTGTTGGGTCCAGACTTGTCATTTGAGGAGGATTCTATAGACATCTTGGATAGGAAGGTCTAAAAGCTTAGAACTAAGGAGATTGCTATAGTGAAGGTGCAGTGGAAGCATTGTTCAATTAGTGAGGAGACTTGAGAGATAGAGTCTGATATGCATGCTAGATATCCTTAACTTTTCGAGGCCTCAGGTACTTTCTTTTACTTTATGTTTGAGGACGAACATGGTTTTTAGTGGTTGATAATGTAATGATCCCGAAGTTTATTTTAGGAATTTTTAATAAAATTACCGTTTTATCCCTCCCGATATTGATCTCGAGTCATTTCTGATTAGATTTTGAATTTGGTTTCAAGCTTTGAGTAAAAAATTGTGAATTATGAAAGTTTTTTTAATTTGAAGGGCTAAAGTTGTTTGAAAGTGATTTTCAGAGTCATTTAGAGTTTCGAGTATTAGAATAAAATTCCGTGAATTTCATTAGCTCTTAAAAGTAGAAATCGATCTAGGAGAGTTATCAGTTTCAGATTCGAAGTCTTTTCATGGATTTGAGGTTCTAAGTTGGAAATTTATGAAAATTTAGCCTTTGGATTGACTTTGGTCATCATTCAGGGTTCGGATGTTCGGATCAAATTTTTGATAATTTGTATTTCGATGGTTTCATTGAGTTTAGAACGTCGAGTTTAGTCAGGTAGCATATCTGATTTCTGTGTACAAAGTTCTGAATGAATCCCGAGGGTCTTTTCCATAGGCATATATCCAGGATTTCTAGATAATGGGTGCATTATTATGAAAAAGTGAATTTAATATATAAATTTGATCGGTTTGACATTTAGGTTCTTATCACTGAAAAACGTTAAAATTTTAAAATTATAGGTCCAAAATTAATTCTTATCTATTCAAGAAGTATATAAAACGCCAGAAGTGCCATCAACAACCACTTAGAGAGGTGTTACACAAATTTAGAAAGAAAAATAAAACAAGATATACATAAGATTCAAATTTCTAACCTCACTTAGAAGACGTGCACTCATTCATCATCTCATTATATGATACTTCGAGTATGGGTTCATACATCTATATTTAAATATGTTAAAGAAAATATAACACTGCTATATATGATCTCGAGATGGGAGCATAAGTTCACGTGAACCCAGTGACCCCCTCTGCATACGCCCCCTGGTCTTTTCGATGAATTTTGTACCTTTTATGATGTTGCTGGCGTCTGATGACCCGCATTCGCGGGGCGTTGGAAGATAGACCTCTGTGTTCTTGAAAGAGCTCTCGCATTTGCGGACGGTTGGGATATCATATCTCTGTGTTCCCAGAGAGTTAATGAGTTGAGGCCCGTGTTCGCGACAGGGCCTGCAATCGCGGAGGGCCCCTGGCAGTGTCTTATTTCAAATTTTGGGGTTTCATTCCTATATCTCCGTTTTTGAGTTTTGAAAGCTTTGGTGTGGCGATTTGAACAAGATTTTTTTAGAAGAAATACTTAGGTAACGATTCCTAATCTTAAATCTTCATTTACCCATTATTATTTATGATTGTAAGTGTTCAAATCAGTGTTTTGAAATGATAAATTGGGAATTTTCAAGAACTTGGATTTTTGAGGTAAAATGGTGATTGTGAACTAGCTTCATATCTTTTTTCGAAATGGTTTTCACCAATAGTTTTCAAATGACTTGAATAACGTATTCAAGTAAAGATTTTCATATTCAAACCTCATTTTTTAGAATTGGGTTTTCTGAGTTGATTTGACCCATTTTTCAAAGTGTATGATATGGGTTTTGTTATTTTCAAAATCTTACTGTGATTAATTGTTTGATTAGATTGTATGACTTTGGACATTGTTCAGAAAGAAAAAGCTCAAGTCTCGGATTGACTATTGATTGAATTAAGGCAAGTGAACTTCTAAATCTTGTAAAACTTGTAGAATCTTGTATTTTCCTTCATTTTGTGTATTGGGGAGTAATGGAAATGTGGTGATGGGTTCAATTACTCTAATTAATTGATCTTAATGACTGAAATGGGATCAAATGAAAAGGGCAACGTGTTGATAGTTGTGTTTTGTGAATTGTCTTGATGTTGACCCTAATTTGTAATTGATGAAATGCTTTGATGAAATGCTTTGATGGAATTATTGTGAACTTAAATTGCTTGAGTTTATTGTCTCTTCCTTATGGTGTGAAATTACCTATTTGTATTGATTTTTGTACACTGTAATGAGACATGCGGTAATTATGCCAATGGGAAATAATTTCGGTGAGTGATATTGTGCCGATGGAAAATGATTCCGACGAGTGATAGTGTGCCGATGAAAAATGGTTTCGGTGAGTGGTATTATGTCGATGGGAAATGATTCTGGCAAATGTTTGACTATTGTGATTTGATGAACTTGATATTTGTGATTGAGATACTTGATACTTGTGATTGGCATACGTGATACTCGTGATTGATTAACTTGATACTTGTTGATTGTTAAACTCTGACTGTTGGACTTTGATTGTTAAGGCTTGTGAGTTGTGTATTATAAACATTTAGGTTGGGCTGATTTCTATGCAGGTTGTAGTTGAGGCGGTTCGGTTGGGATGAAAGGAGTACTCGTATTCTATCTTAGTTTTGCCTTGTTTAATGGGTTATTTGCTGAGTACTGTGTTGTTTGATACTAACTCCTTGCTTCTAAACTTGTGGAGGTTTCAAGCCCGGACCTGTGTGACCATTCTTCTTCATCTTTCTCTGAGGCTTCTAGAGGATTTTGAGAGGTAGCTATTTGTCGTCCCGGTGGGCCCTCTTGTTCCTTATTTTATGCTTTGTTCTATTCGAGAAACAAAGACATTGAGACTTGTATTTATCTTTCAATTCTATTTTCATACATTAGAGGCTTGTACACGTGACAACCAAATTTTGGAGGTGTTTATGAAATTGTCTAAGTTTTCCGCACTTATGCTATTGTTGATTTATTTTCTGCATTTCTTTCGTATTGTTGGGTTTTAGGTTGACTTATCTTGGTGGGTTTAGACGAGTGTCATCACGTCCATTTTTGGATCGTGACATTAGTAATGCAAGAGCTTTTAATGCATGCATTAGCATGTTTAAAGACATGCACAATTGCCTCTAAAAACTTTTTCTACATCTTTTCTATCATATTTGTGAAAGGTATTTTTGTAAATAAATAATTTTTTTCCTTAGAAATTATGCAATGCATGTTATTTTTAATACACCAAATCAAACAATATAATGCATAAGATATAATTTCTCCATTACTAATGCAAGCATCACTAATACAAGCATTACTAATACTCTCAATTTAACATTATTGTTATACACTCTACCAAACGACCTCTTGTGTTTAAGTCATACGAGTAGGGGTGGGCATGGTACGATGTTTTAAATTTGGTGTGGTAACTTCGATTTTTGATATCTAAAAGTATTATACCATTATCATACCAAATTAGCTCGGTATGGGTTGATATTTTTAATTTCGATTTCGATATTTTGTGGTAAGATTATTTGGTAATCATAATTTGTTCGAATTTGACTTACATATATTCAAATGATAAGAAATTACAACTTAATTTTTTTTAAAAACGTCTCAATCATATTAAACTAATAACTATCTTTGTTAAACAATGGGATAAGGTACAAGTACCCCCCTAGATTATGACCGAAATCTCAGAGACACACTTTAACTAAACTAAGGTCCTATTACCCCTTCGAACTCATTTTTTTGTAATTTTATACACCTTTTGGCTTATGTGGCACACTCCGTGACTTCACGTAGTTAAGGCGCGTGGGATACGTGAAGTCGCGTGGGAGATGTTTGGATGCCACGCAAGCCAAAAAGGTGTACAAAAATACAAAAAAAAAGGGGTTAAGGGGGGTAATAGGACCTTAGTTTAGTTAAGGTGTGTCTCTAAAATTTTGATTATAGTCTAGGGGCACTTGCACCTTATCCCTTAAACAATTCCTAAAAAATAACATTTTAATCACGGTCAAGTAATCAAAGATGTAAAGTCTAAACAATATTACCTTAAATTAAGCATAGTTCCATATAATTTTACACCAAAAATTTCATTCACTGACATCTAAAATCTTTCTTGACATAACTAGCTCTACGAAAAACTGAAATACTTTCCAAATAACTTGCTTTTTTCTAAATAGTAGTAAAAATGGCTGCTGGATTACTTTGCAAAAGAAACAGTAGAAGCATATACATTCCAACTTTTATTCCTAACTTCTAATTCATCCAATTCAACTATAGAGAGATACATATAATCTTATTAAATTGGTGATATATTATTTTTTTGGTCCCATTTTATGTGACACCGATTGACAATTGGTACAGTATTTAAGAAAAAAAATAAGATTTTTGAAACTTGTGATCTAAAACAATCTATAGATATTTGTGTGTTTAAAAATCATTTCATTAAGAGTAAAAATGGTACTTTAAAGTTAAATTGTCTCTAATGATAGTAAGGTGACGTTCTTTTTGGATCGGACTAAAAAAGGAATAGGTGCCACATAAAATGGGACAGAGGAAGTGCTATAAACCTTTGGTGTGGTATACGATATTTTAGTATTTATTTTATAATATCGTACCAAATATCAAAAAAAATTAAAAGGCCTACCAAATATCATAATATCATACTGCAATGTAAAAAATTTTGATTTCAATATGATATACGGTATATACTATATCATGCTCACCCCTACTTACGAGGCTTTGTAGTAGTACTAATAAACATTGAACGAAGTTATCTATAAATAGAATAGAATTTACGCCTTTGGTCACAATCACACAAAACGAGTTAGGAGGATTTGTGTAGAGCAGAAAAGATTGGAGAAACAAAGAAATCTCAAATTAGATAAAATATTTATATCAAAATATGCCTGACATTTATTAACTTATTATGTACATTATTCTCTTCTTTGTCATCTTTGTTATGGTAACTACTAACTAGGTTAGCCCTTTGGACTTACATTAATAATATGAATCGAAAAAATGGCTCATTTTTCTTAGTTGATCTTGGGGAATATCAAGGTTTCCTTGCAAGAGTGACAAAGGAATTGCATAGTAAGTTTAACAAGAAAATTGACATTTTTGTGTTTCCCTTTTTCCCAGACTTCAACTATAAATACTGAACATATTACTTCGTTTGAGGTTGCTCCATAATCGTCTTCTCATTCTTCGTTAATTAGTTTTGGTCAAGGTCTTTTTATTTTTACTTCTACCTGCATTGCAACAAAAACAGCTTTTAGCAGCAATGAATATGCACATCAACAAAGAGTGCTAAAGTCTTTACCGACATTAGTTAATTTTTATTGGATTCAATGTCGTTATAGGCTTTAGGTATATTTATAAAGAGTGCTAATTACCACTATAAAAACATATTCAGCGGCAATTTAGCTGTTACCGTTAATTAATTGCTGCTAAAGATAATTTTGGTGCCGTGGTACTTTATGTGTCCTTATATTGATTTTTCTCTTTATTTTAGTATCTTCATAAAAAATTCAAAAATGTGAGTTGAATTGTGCTTAGCTTCTCTTGAATATCTCTTAATTATTCTGAGTGAATTATATAATTGGACAACATAATTGATAGAAGTGCACCTAGCTATTAGTGATAATACTATTAAATGGGAAAAGTTCTTTTTGCAATGATAATGACCATATTAGTAGTCACAATAGTTGTCATGTTGTTGAAATGCATTTTCAAGAGAAGTAAAAAACTAGTGGTTACTCAAAATGTGGAGTCCCCTACCACTAATGGTCTCTACAAATTCACAATTATTGAGATTGAGAATGCTTTAAACATTGGTAATATGAGAAGAAGAAAGTGGCTAGGTCATGGAAGAAGAGGAGAGTTTTATCAAGGGATATTACCAAGTGGACAAAATGTGGCTATTAAAGAGATGCACAAAACAAAAGATGCAATGGACTCTTTTAATAGGGAAGTTGAGTGTCTATCAAGAGCTAGGCATCCTATCATTGTTTGTCTCTTGGGATTTTGTAATGAAGATGGAAACCACTTTTTGGTTTATGAACATTCTTCTGGTGGAAATCTTGCTCAATATTTAATCAGTCAGTTTCTCTTCCTCTAACTTTTTAATTTATTATTCTCTCCATCCACTTTTACATGTTATATTTGGACTTGATACGCCCGTTAAGAAAACAATGATTGACATGATCATTTTACCACATTACTCCTATTAATTGATGTTAAGTATTAGGTCTTGAAAAATAATTTTGAGAATAAGTAATTAATGCTAAGAGTAAAACATGAAAAAAATAATTGTCTTATCTTGATATGTTATAAGTGACAAATAAAAATAAAAATCTATTTTAAGAATAGGTAACAAGTAAAAGTGAACAAAGACACAGTATATCTGATCATTTACTTTCCTTTTTACTACAAAATTAGGCTTCTTATAGAGGATTACATATTTGTTGTTATAGGATTACATATTTATAGAGCTGTCAAAATGGGTTGGCCCAACCCAACCCAATTCAACTTTAACGGGCTAGAGAGTCAAATGGATTAGGATGGGCTGACCTTTTAAATAAAGGGCCTATAAAATAGCAGTCCAACCCAATCCTAAGCGGGCCACGGGTTGGGACGGGTTGGCCCTTCAACCAAAAAATGGACAACATTGACCTCTTAGAAAGAGTATCGAACGTTGATATCTAATGAACACGACATCAATACATACATAAATTCATTCATGAATTACACACACTTCAATGAATACTTATAAAACAACATAATAGCCAAGATACAACATTCATAAGATTCATCCGAGCAAAAAACACTACATGATCACTTTTTTCATAATTAAGACAACAAAGGAGAAATGAAAAGTTAGTCATAAAAACAAAATTAGAAGATGTCAAAAATTCATAGTTATAATAACTTCAATAATAAATATATATATATATATATATATATATATATTGAATATTTTTAAAATTCATAGCCCACGGGCTGGCCTCTAAGGCTCGCGGGTTGGGCCTACGAGGCTAGTGGGCCAAATGAGGCTGAGCCAAAAAGCCTTACTATTAAATGGGCTAAAAAAATTAAGCCTAATCCCACTTAATTCAAGGATTTGATTGGACCGGCCTAACGGGCCAAACCCATTTTGACAGCTCTATATATTTAGTTGATTTTTGCATATATAGCAAAAATACACTAATAATTTGTCTTTATTTATCCTTGTATCTAGTTTTTGGGCACACATGTTGTACCCCTATCAATGAGTATATACAAACTTTGTAAAAACCTTATATATGTTGCTTCCATTTGTCTCATTTTATAGAGTCTTATTATTTGACTGGACACATTTTCAAGTAAGATTCATCAAGATTATAAATGGTTTAAATTGCTCTCACAAGACATTTCTTGTACGTCCACAAAAGTTAAACTCTCTCTAAAGTTAACGTTACATGAAATATTTAGGAGAAGACACTGTTTTGAGTTGGGATGTAAGAGTTAAAATACTAAGGGACTGTGCAAGTGCAATCACATATCTCCATAATTATATTGATGGCAGCATCATTCATCGCCATATTAAGGTAATCATTTACCCCCTCCGTCTCATTTTATATAAGTTAGTTTGACTTGACACGAAATTTAAGAAAAAAATAAAGACTTTTGAAACTTATGGTCTAAAATAAGTGATAATTATTTGTGCGACTATAAATCATTTCATTAAGGATAAAATGAGCATTTTAAAGTTAAATTGTTACTCAATATAGAAATATGTCATTCTTTTAGAGATTGACTAAAAAGGAAAGTGAGTCATATAAACTGGAACAGAAAGAGTAATTTGTTGTACAAAAATTATTAATCTTTTGAAATTAAGTACTAATAGTGTTCTAATCTGACAGCTTAGTAGCATTCTTTTGAATGAGACATTGGAACCAAAGCTATGTGGATTTGGTCAATCAAAAATGCTAGGAATGAAAGAAAGCAAAGTAGGAATGGAAGAAAGCAAAGTATTTGGAGATGTTTTAGAAAATGGAATCTACACAGACCCTGAATACAAAAAGAGTGGGTTACTCACTTGTGCAACTGACATTTATAGCTTTGGAGTTATAATGTTGCAAGTCTTATCTGGAACAAAAATTCCTCACTTTGATGAAGATGCCAGACACATATTATTAACAAAGGTAAATATTTCCTCCATCCCAATTTATGTCGGGTAGTTTGACTTGACACAAAGTTTAAGAAAGAAACAAAGACTTGGGAAACTTAAAGTTTTATAAGTCATAGATATTAGCTAGTGTGACTACCAATCATCTCATTAAAGGTAAATTGAGTATTTTAAAGTCAAATTATTACTAAATATAGAAATATGTCATTCTTTTAAAAACTGACTAAAAAGAAATGTGAGTCATATAAATTGGAAGACTTTTCTTAATTAGTGCAATAATGTTTATGGATGGTCGAAAATGGAAATATTTGTATTGATTTTAAGGTTTATATTCTTTCCTAGTTTCATCTTAATCAAGATGTGTACTCTCAACCATGTTTTGCATGTTACTACTCCATGCTTATTACTCTCACTCCGTCTCAATTTATGTAAAAGGTTTGATCGAGCATGAAGTTTAAGAAATAAATTTTTTCAGAAAAGTTTAAAGTTACATTATTTTGAAATATAGAAGTATGTCACAATATATTATCGATTTGATAATCCTGGTGAATTGATGCAGGCAAAGAATGTGAGTACTGGAAAGCTTCCAATAACCGAGTTTGAAGATCCGAGATTGAAAGGAAAACTAATAAACGTCGAAGCATTGAAATCCATATTACTAATTGCAGTAATTTGTGTGTCTGAAACAAGAGAAGAGCGCCCAACAATAGAACAAGTTTATGATGAGCTGAACAACATTTGGAGGCTCATGACCAATATTGGTTGGCCTATTAATGTTCCTCCTCATGTCTAGAAGTTAATTAAATCAAATTTTGCATAATTACAAGGGGTTATAAAAAACTATGTTTTTAAGATTTTAATTAAAAAGGGGTGGGGAATAAGAGATATAAGTTTAATTTTTTGAAGTAATGAATTAAGTACCCCTTAGGTTTGTTTACCCTTTGTAATCAAGAAATGGACTAGAGAGACATGTTGACTCATAAAATGTTGAATTACTGTAAAAGTACTATATTGTATGGTTTGATTTTGGCTTTTACCTTTATTATTATTATTATTATTATTAATTTAAATTGATTGTTTCTTCAATGTTATAGGAAAACAGACACAATGCAATGATATAATACTTAGGTGATCTCGTAAATGGAGTGAATTACATTCGATTTGAAAAGAAATATTCAATAATTGCATCAAGATTAGTCCAAAACTAGATAAATAAAATGACAAAAAGAATGGATATTTCCATATTGATTCAATCTGAAGTCTTAGGACTATAATAAATTATTTTAACAATCAACTCTGTCTAATGAATGAAGAATTCAATCTGCCACGAAAGCTAAAAAAGAAAAAATAAATTAAAAAAAAGGAAAAGAGGGATATTTTATTTTTTTTGCAACCAAAATTATACATCCTTTACCCCTTCAAAAAGAAAAAACTACAAAAAGTAGTTCCAAATTCTACAATTATAACACAATAAGACAACCATAAGAGAATTGAAAGTCGAGACAAGTTGAACATCTTAAATAATTGAATAAACGTAGAATGACCTAATCACGAACCAACTAAATTATTACTTTGTATAAAAGAATATAAGTATATAAGTATGTGCGATGTACATCCCGTTTCTATCTAACCTTGTCTTTTCTATTTGGACATACTTTTTCCTAAGAATTTTAATGAATTGAATTGATAATATCGACTAGTTTTCTTCTTATCAAAGTAAAATAGAACAATTTCAACATATTATATTTTTCCGCTCCAAAAAAATATAAAGCCACACTGATTGGTCTTTGGACTTAGTAAATGTCAAATTCATATGAAAAGTATATTATTATATGCACAAAGAGCCATTTCAAAGCTGTTGTGCGCGGAGAATAACTATGTAACATAAATAATAAAATAAAGAATATTATCCTATTCTCGTACATTCTTCGATTTTAATGAGGAAAATTTATCTATATATGATCATCACAATTTCTTGTCTGTCAAAAAAAAAAGATTTTACTAACTTTAAATATTATAACTTTAAAATTAATATGTTTAAATTAATTTTCAGCTTTTGTTGATTTAAGTATCATCAGTAAAGGGGAGATGGTTGTTGTAGTCATCAAGGCAGTTTTCTTTTTCCAAATATGTGTTATTTTTGCTGATCTTACCGCTGCTTCTCCAGAAGATGCAGGTATTTGCTTTGACTTCTTTTACACGACAGTAGTTACGTATTATTTCATAAAGTATCGTATTGTCTTTGTTTTAATGAATATAACGTTTGAAATGATTGTATCACTCTACGTCGTTACATAATGTTACACATCAATATTTTGAATGATAAACCTACAAGAAAAGTAGGGTATGAGGTAGAGTTACTATGAAAAAGGTAGGATGAAGGATAAAATAGGATTATTAAATAATACGGATAAAATGAGAAGAAAATATTAAGATAACGTACGACCGATCACACTAAATAGATCATTACACAAAATGAGACTTTTCGTCATTACCTAACGATGGATTTAAACGATACGATACAACAAAATGTAAGTAATAATCAAAATAAATATTGTATTTAAACTAACAATACAACGAGTAACGACCATCCAAACAAGGTGCTGTTAGTAACCAAACTTTCTTAGAGTTAATATATCAAACGGTCGGTCACTCAATTATGAAAATTTATGTAATAAAGTCATTGAACTTTATTTTATATCAATCAAATTGCACAAGACAAGACTTTTATCTTTTAAAATCACTCAAAAAATTTATCATTAAAAACAAAATTGACATGACATGAACCTCAGAGATAAACAAAACTACCCTGCATCATCAAAAATAGTTTAAATATCTCTCTCGTTATTTTGACGGAAAAACACGGGACAAGCTCGAAATCAAATAATTCACCCCAATTTTAAATACCCGATTTCTTTAGAAACCTACCCGTTTAACCCATCCCCAATGTATTCCCTCCACTTTGACTTCTTCTTTTTTCATCTTGTTCCTCTCTAGCTAATGCTTTAAGGCAAATATGAGAGGATTGGTTATAGACTAATTTTTGGCTTTTTTTTGTTATCTGATAACACATAATCTAGGATGTTAATTCTAAGAACACCTTGTTAAGTTGACTAATTCAAGACTTGGCCACATTATGTTCAATGTTTAATACAAGTCAATTCTATGATAACTTTGCTACATAAATTGGATCTTTTGAGACATTAACTCAACTTTCTTGCTATTAATACAACATAGTTTTGATGTCCTGTACTTAAATGTGCAGATTGTGGGCTGAACTTCACTTCATTTCCATACAAACCAAGCGGTGAATGCATTGCTGTCGATCAAGAAACCATCCATGAATGGGACACTTTCCCCACAACAAGATGCTGCCAAAATGCCCTTAACTTCTTCTCACAGGCATTGGCTAAACAAGCAATTCAACAAGGGAACCTCTTCCTCCATAAAGATCAATGGAGACGTTGCGCCTCTGGACCGTTTAAGCACCAGCCCTCTGTTTCCATCAATAAATGTGGACTTGATTACCTCTATCAAGAAAGCAGCCAATGTTCTACTCATTCTTTGACAAGTATTGTGCAGGATCAGAACTTCAAGGATGTCAAGGATAACTGTTCACATTTCAGTTCCTCTAACTTCGACGATGCTTGTAGAGATTGCACGAGTGCCATCAAATCTACGAGGGATCATTTCCTCGATCAGTTAAACGTAAAAGATAATGAAACTGAGAGAGCTATATGTCTTGTGGCTGTTGTCATTTCAGTTGCTACAACAAAATTAAACGATCCCTCTTTAATCGATGATTTCTTCCGTTGTTTGCCAGCATTAAATACTTTAGGTGAGGAAATTAATGACATTAGTATTATCTTCTACTAGTTTTAATCATGATGTTTACTAATGTCTTTCTTTGTACAGATAAGTCAAGTGAAGATTACATTAAAATCAAATGTAAGTATGAGATTTTGACGAAGTAGTTAGCACTGATTGTTTCGTGATCTTATTCTAACTAATTGATTTTTAAAATGCAGATTCTTTAGCGAAAGCATTGATTGCAATCGTTTTAGCAACATTTGGGATGATGATGGTGATCTTTCTAGTTAAGTATGTAACAAGAAATGCTAGGGCTGAACGAAAGCTACTTCATTCGAAGCCAAAGATGTTTGCTTCTTGTCCAGGGCTATATGCTTTCTCGAAAGATGAGATTGAGAAAGCGATGAATTATGGAGATGAGAAGAAATTCCTGGGACGCGGTAGTGCAGGGCAAGTTTTCAAAGGGGTTCTTCCCAGTGGACAAGTAGTTGCAATTAAACAGATATATAGAAGTAATACATCCGATTCTTTCAGCAGAGAACTCGAGAATCTTTCCAGAGTCAGACATCCAAATCTTGTTTGCCTCTTTGGGTGTTGCATTGAAGACGGTGAACAATATTTAGTCTACGAGTATTGCTCTGCTGGAAATCTAGCTCAACATCTTCAGAGTAAGTAGAGTAGAAGAATTTTTCTTGATTATTCAAGATCGATCGTTTTCACACTTTTTATGATACTAATTGATGTGTTAAAAACTTTTAGGGAAAGACAGGGTCCTAAGTTGGGAACAAAGGGTAAACATCTTAAGAGATTGTGCACTTGCATTGAGGTATCTCCATAGTTACATAGATGGATGCATTGTTCATAGAGATATTAAGGTAGCTAGTAAAGTTAATTCAAAATTCTCTTGAATTGTATTTCTTATGATCAATATATATATTTACATTTTTTTTGTGAATTACGACACGTGCAGCTTACGAATATCCTTTTAACAGAGGAAATGGGAGCAAAGCTATCAGATTTTGGGCTGGCAAAGATGTTGGGAATGGAAGAGAGTAAAGTGTTTACAGATGTACGAGGGACGATAGGTTATATGGATCCAGAATATATGAGTAACGCGAAGTTGACGTGTGCAAGTGACATTTACAGCTTTGGTATAGTAGCTTTACAGGTTCTTTCGGGCCAGAAAGTGATTGAACTTGATTTGGATGCCAGAGACCAACTAACAAGAAAAGTATGTTCACTCCCTACCTATGTTTGTTAAGCTTATAGAATAAATTAGCTGTGATAATTAACCAAAGCTACTGTTATTTAGGCAAAGGATGTGAGCATGGGTAAACGGGGACTAAAAGACTTCGAGGACCCCAGGCTAAAACGTGAAGTAAACAGTGTGGATTTTGAGTCCATACTTCAAATTGCAGTGCTATGTGTTGCCAAATCAAGCAAAGGTCGTCCAACTATTGACGTTGTCGTTGAGGAGATGGACAAAGTCTTGAAAAACACATTGTCCGATAAGGTATGTGAAAAACACATGTACAATATATGAAAACACACTTTTTGAAAGTTGGTTCTAACTTCTCACTTGTCTTTCTGTTTTAGAAAGTCGCGGAGCAAAGTGCATCAGCTGCATTACGGAGTTCCCATTCAGTTGGTCATGTCATCCCTATCTGAAACATGATGTTGAAGTATTTTTGTTTTTGAATGCTTAGTTATTCTGTTGGGAGAAACTCTTGTTCTTCCAGCTTATTTTTTTGATCGATGGATGTGCAGCTAGCAAAGCTGCTTCCTGTTTGTGAAACCACAATTTGGTTCTTGAGAACATTTGTGATTTGTTGTATTATGGTGGTGTAAGTTTATGATAAGAATGATCCATTGTTGTTGTGTCTTGAACAGAAACACTCTTGATTCTTGACTATATAGGACTCATCTTCTTATACATTTAGAGTTTTGTTTACTATGTATTCATTGTTTGTCTATTAGTCTAGGACCCCAATGTTTACAAATATACCAATTTTTGTGTAAAGTAAAACAAGAAAGCCTTTGCATATTTTTATATCTTCTTCTTCTGCTTGAGTCTCTGCCAAGTTTTAATGTGGTATTAATTAGAGCCTATGGCTTCTTCGTCGAGCTTCTCCCAACTTCTTCTCCAACCCCCTTAAACCATGCTCTTCACTTTCTCTCAATCAAACTGACATCCAAAAACTAACTATTTTGGAGAATATAACTGGTATTTTTCTTTGCGGGCATATAAAGGGCTTCATTGATGGATCAAGAATTTGTTCATCGCCGAGTCTCTCCCAGTCTCTCCATAAAGGCTCAGACACATCCAAGATAAATTCAGATTATGCAGTTTGGATACCACAAGACCAACTTGTTTTATTCTTGGTTTTGATGAATTAACAAATTATTGTGCAAAGAGACCTGGTTCGCAGAGGGATCTAGCAGAGGTCAGGTCAACGGTGTGTAGTTGTAAAGCTGTAGGAACTACAATGGTTGGTGGACACTGTAGCAGAGTGCAAAAAGGATAGCAGTCCTCAACCAATGGCGTTGCTCCTAGGTTTTTGTTTCTCTTGTAAAGAGAACATTTTGACAAGATTAAACCTAATTTTTGCAATCAAAAATATTCAAGCGAAAGCCATTCTCAAGGAAGAACTATTCTCACACACGGTGTGGGACCTGATCGACTTTTCCAGCATCCTTAGTGGTATATTGAGTTTAGTGTCTTGTGCTCCGTTATTGTAGATCTACTCCTATGATATAAAGGAGCGTAGATCATTTCAGTTCTTATTTTGTTGAGAGTTGAGGTTATGGCTAGAACCAGCCGAGTTTTGCGTGAGTTAAAGTGTATGTTAGCTAGAAATAGTTGATATAGTGGGCAAGTTGTTACTTTGAGTCTTGTAATATAGGAGTTACAAGGTGTGTAGGATTATGAGTTTAATCGTTGAAAAATACTCTAGTCTGTATTTACGAGTTACTTGAATATATTGGAGCTTTGAGAAATCTCGTGTGATAGGGCATGTTTTTTTCCTCCCTTGAGCAAACAAGTTTCCAGTTTCCACGTAAACATTTGTGTTCTTTACTTTAAGCATTTACTTTACCTTCTGTTACTAGTTTCTGTTAATGGACCTAGTCTCATGACTGGTGGTAGACTCATACAAGTCCTACGTGGAATCCTACATGACAATTTGTGTCCTACGTGGTGCCCTATGTATATTATGCCAAATAGGACTCATGTGTCTACTTATTCAATTTTATACAAGTTTAAATGTATACGTTGAAAGGCATAAATGTGAATTGAGCCAAGTTAAAAGGCACATTTATGTATTATGCATGATAATAATTTGTAGGCCTCAGTTAGGATAAAAAATCAGACCAGTTAGGATCCCAGCTAATTTTGGCTTCACTGATCCTCTAAAAAAACACCTCCAACTTTACTCTTCCAAGTTCGACATCCATAACAGATGCAGGAGATGCTATCATAATCTGTTTCGCCCCCATATCCTGTTCTCTTAACTTCTGTTCATGAAAATCTCTGATTGACAAATATCTCCAGTTGCCTGAATTTTTTCAGATATAATTGTAAGATATTAGCCTGGAATGTTAGTTAGAGAATACAGACCAAAGAGCAGAATTATTGGAACCCTTTCAAAACACATCAAAAACAGCAACTGAGCATCCAGCAAATTAAGAATGATTTCAGCAAGGGGTGCCAAAATCATGCGTTTATTCACTCTCTGGGGACTGGCCCGGACACCTTGACAACCAGCAAAAATGACAAAACTGAATACCCCAAAAATAAGGAGGAAACAAGACTCTAACAAGCACACATAGAGGATTCAATACTTACAAAACAAAAGAAATCGTTATCAGAATATCATCAGAGGCGATTCAATACTTACAAAAGCATTTCTGGAGGTAAATAAAACACGTAGGGTGTAGTATTTTTAATTTGTAACCATTTTCTGTAATATAGATCTCAACCTTTTCTCTTTTTTTCTGAAACTAGTAATGTTGTATTCCTCATCATTAAAGATATCCTGGAGACCTTCAAAAGAGGAACAAAAGAAGAGAATAAGGAAATTACTTACAGAGAGCCTAACAGATTTACAATCTCTAATTCCTCTATATCTGTTTCTTTACACCAAAACATCTGTTATTTCTTTAACTCTATGAAGATCTTCAAAAGTCTTCAAATCATTTGCTATTTCTCTCTATCCACGCAGTTCACCAGATGCAATGTGGAATGATTTTTTGCCATCTCTTCTGCCTCTTGCTTCCACCAGGCAACTCAGCAGAGCTGCAGAATACTCAGGCATTAGTAAAATAAAAATTCCATAATCGTGCAGTGAATTTACAATGCAAGAAAAGATGACCATTTGTCTCATCTGTTTCCCCACAAAGTCAACATTTGGATACTATAATCCGCCCTTTTTCTTCATAACTTCTGGAGTCAAACAAGCTTTTTCTGCCTACCACAATTGTTGGTGCTATGTTTTTCCAGACATTTTCCCATAAATGTCATTGTCTTCTCATAGGGTAATATAGAGCACAACCTCTCAAACATATTATCCGCAACTCCGAAACAAAAGTAATTACCACAGAGAAATTAGAAACGACATAAAACAAAATGATATTGTAATTGAAGTCAAAGACAGAAATTTCACGAGTGGTCAGTTAAAAGGAGAATACTTGGGGAGGGGAGAATAAAAAAAAAAAGAACCTCTTTTTGGTGTACATAGCACTTAGCAGTACCACAAAACAACCATCGATAAAAGATTAATCAATTAGTTGTACCCTCTTTAGCTTCCCTTTCCCTCATTGATCAAAACATAGAAGGATAATAGATGTGTAAAGAAACAATACCTTGTAATTTTCCTGCATCTCGCGAATTGAAACTGAAAGATCTAACATCCTTTGTATGTCTTAACTTCCTGGGGTATGTGTCGTGGTTGACTTTATGGATATGCTGAAATAGAATTCATCAACATCCACTAAAGCTAATGTAACATAAGAGAAACATTTATAAGAAAAAATCAACCAAATAAATGACATGAAAATAGCCGGAACAAACATTTGCCAATGATTAGCACTCAAAAGCTCAAAGCATTTAACATATTTCTATGGCCAGAAATACAGCTAATGAATAGTTTCAACTTTTTGTGTCCAAGCTCTTCCTTTCTCTTTGCAGATCGATACACATGGCCAAGATCAGTTAAGGGAAAATGAAGTAGAACTCAATGTGAGTGAAAATGAAAGGAAGTACAGAAAAATGCAATGTACATAAATATAAGACAAGTCAGGTTTGCTCGACCCATTCAGGCACATTCCCCTAATAGCTATCCAAACATAGCTTTAGGGACAATCTGTAAGGCTCAATAATGTTGTTTTGCAAAAGGTCAGGGGTGTACTTATGATATATTCGAATAAAATTCTCGACTCGGGGGATTTTAGAAGAGAATCGAGCATGCTGTCAAAATTAATATAGTCATGTGGACTGATGTGGAGAATGCATCCTAAAGACCTCCATTATCAGTGATAGAAGTAGAGAATAACTCCTCACATATCCCATGAAAGACAAGACAGGGTGTGAGTTTTTCAAACGACACAAACCTTTTCAATCTTCGCAATTTCTCAACAGCACTGAACTCTGCCCTTCCCACACGATGCATTTCAATTAGCCTTCTAAAACAATTAAGCAAATCAGTAATAATTGAACTTCTGGTTGGTGGAGGCTGAATGGGAAGGAAATCTTTCACTGGGTACCTAAGGGATATCCCAAAGTTTAACTAACAACATTCACCTTGAGAAAGAGAAGTTGCTGGATAATATCCCAATCCAGGTACCATCTTACAATATCAATAGATGCTACACCAAGCGGAACTCCATTTTGATAAAACGATATCTCATCACTGTCCAAATAAATACAACATCCAATCACATCACCAACAACCCATGGCTGACCATAAGTCTGAGCTTCCTTATTCTATTTACTGATCGTTTTTTCCATCATATGCATACGAATCATCAGCATCAGCCACACCTTTGTGATCAGTGAATGGGCAGGAAAGAATTGCCCTGCCAAGCTGTTGTATACCAGAAGTTTCAAGAGTTACTGCGTACATCCATTTCCCTTTCGAGACACAAGCATTACCCCTTGAACTGCTGAATGGAGAATGACTCTCCAAGATCAAAGGTGGTCTGTCTATCCCAATATCACCACAGATGCTCAAAAGCGGCACCACTAGAAAGAACTGAAATGGAAGAGGTATCCGGAGGAGTACGAGAAGTGGTACCACAAGGATTATATGTACTAGGAGAGGAGGCATCCCAAGGAGCGGAAAGTGGCACCACGAGAAGCAACTAGAACAACAGAGATATCCAGAACAGTGTGAGAAGCGACACCACAAGGAGGATGTGTAGCTTCATGAGAGGCATCCGAGCAGGTAGCTTCAAGGGAGAGAGCGGAAGAGGAAGAACCATATTCTAACAACTGTTTAGCAAAGAAAATTTAAATAAAATTTCTCTTTTTCATCCCATATATTTATATTTATCGGGAAGTAGGCAATTCAATTTGTTGATAGACGTACACTTTTTCTCTCACAAAAGATCTTTGGATTGAAAAATCAAATGTAACACTTCTTGAGACTCAAATGGAGGTAGAAATGACTGTAGTCGTAATAAGACAATTTGTTCAATCAAAGGGTGAACATGCAGACACATATCTCATTTTTCTTTAACGCACTTGGATGTGCCATTTCTTTTTAAACCTTTCATCGTATATAATCATTACACGAGGAATAACCTTTCGTCGTATATAATCATTACACGAGGAATAACCTCTCATCGTATATAATCATTACACGAGGAGTATATTCAACTTGCAAAAACACAAATGATCAAATATATACAAAACAATATTAATTGATAAGTAAAAATTGATATATATTATAACAGAGAAAAATAAGTGATTTTATCATTTCTATTTAAAATAAATACATTATGACACTTTTAAACTAAAAATTTGAAACAATTATTCCCGTTTGTGACATTCAAATGATTAAACCACCCATTTGCAAGGGGAACTTCACTTGAAAAAGCCACACATTATTTCCAAAATATTTCCTTGTCATCGGCGGTAGATACTCGAAAGCAAACATTTATAAAGAAAAGTCAACAAGAATTTTAAAATACTGAGATAAAAAAGAGATATACAGAGCATAAAATAATATATTTTTACCCAACGCAAAAAATGACAAAGCATTGCCATTGTGATCCAAAGCATCACAAGTGTGAACTCAAACTGCTTCCCCCAAACATATTCATTCACTTACCGTGTCCTACAGTGCGTACAAAAATACACCATCATACCACGTCCCTCAGCAGAAGGGCATATTACACAACCAATGACATAAAAGTAATAAGTCTCCATTAGTAATTTTAGCAAACTTAACAAACAACCAGTCAAAAGTTTTACCTACACTCAAGTTATTATTCTGATCCTACTATTTTGTAGGAGGGAGAGCTCCCAACAACTTTAAACATATTTCATTGCTTTTATCAGTACTACTCACAACAACTCTACCATTGACGGACAATCACATTATAAAGAAGATGTTGTATAAATCTATCTTCAACTTCTTTATTACAAAAGCATGTTCATTATAATTAATATCAAATCTACAAAATTTTGTTGATAAAAATATTTTATTTGCAAGATGCATATTTATACAAACAAATATTACAGACACTCCAAAACTCCCTATTTGGATATGCACTTTAAGCAATTGGGCTCTATCAGGGGCATTATGTTCCTACAATAGAGTAGTTGTTTGAAGGATTGATATTCGATATCTATATTCTATTTTCAGGTATCTATTGCAAGTGAATAATCCTATATTCATGTATCTATTACATGTGCATAATTCCCCTCATAGATCTCAATTACTTAAAAGGTATATAACTAAACCGAGAGTTTTGGAACATGTTCGTAATAGTTGCTTATACAAATATGCATCTTGCGAACAAAATGTTTCTACTAACAAAAAACCTATAGGAATTATACCAGATTTTTATGATTATGATGAACATGATTTAGTAATAAAAAAATAAAATTTAAATGTAAGATTACACAACATCTCCTTTATAACAGGATCGCCCGTCAATAGTAGAGAGTTGAGGCCGGTAGAATCGACAAAAACAGCAAAATATGTAAGGAGTTGTTGGGAGTTCTTCCACCAAAATACTTACATTAGAATAATAATTTGACTGTAGAGTTTTTACCTTTTGACTGATTGTATGACAAGTTCGCTAAAATCACTTACGGTAATATAGAGCAATATATTCAAGCTTATTACCTCTATGTCATTGATTGTGTAATATGGCCTTTAATTCAAAGACACGATGTGACAATGGATTTTCTATATCCTCTAAAGCACAAAGAAAAAATAAATGAATATGTTGGGGGAGTAGCAGTTGGGGCCTACACTTGTGATGCTTTGAATCACAATGGCAATACTTTGTCATTTTCTTCTTCAAACAAAAAAATGTTATTCTATGCTTTGTGTGCTCTTTTATTTTAGTATTTTATACTTTTTGTTGACTTTTCTTTACAGATGTTTGCTTTCAAGTATCTGCCGATGACAGATATATTTTGGAAATGGTATGGCTTTTCCAAGTGAAGTGACCCTTGCAAATAGGTGATTCTATCATGTATAAAAGCAACAAATGAAAATAATTTTTTGAAATTCTCAATTGAAAAGGGTGATAAGGTATTTATTTTAATAAAAACGATGGGATAACTTCTTTCTCTCTTTCATATTTATATAAAGATTTTTACTTATCAATTAACCTTTGTTTTGAATATATTTAATTATATGTGTTTGCAGAATATACTTCTTATGAAAGGATTATATACGACGAGTTTTAAAATGACACATTCAAATACTTTGAAGAAACTTGAGATATATGGTGGCATGTTCCCTTTTGATTGAACAAGTCATTTTATTATGATTATCATTGTTTCTACTGCCAGTCTAGTCTCAAGAAGAGATACACACCAAATTTTCAATCCTAAAATCTTTTGTGAAAGAAAAGGTTACCGCCTTTTAAAAATTGAATTGCCTACTTCTCAAAAAATATAAGTAAATGGGCTGAAAAGGGAAATTTTGTTGAAATTTCGTTTGCTCCAGTTGCTTGAATCTGGTCCTTCCTCATCTGCTCCATTCCTTGAAGCTACATGACCGAATGACTCTCATCAAGCTACACATCCTCTTAATTATATATCTCCTTTTTCATATTTCTAATACTGAATTTACCTTGTGTACTTAGTCTAGGATACGGTGTTTGGCAAGTCTACATCTGTCTTAAATGGTATTCATAATACTGGAGAAACCAAGAAAAACAATAAAGAAGTTATAAAATTAGCAGCTCGAGCCGCGGTTCTTTCCATCTTAGGTCAAGCACCTTCTCCCAAAACCCTTTTTGAAAAAGGAAGGGGATCTCAATATCTAATCTTTCAAGTGCCTACTTGTAACGAAGTGATAACATTTCATCACTTATTTTACAAAAATCGATGCTGAATTGTGATGTTTGATGTCATCAAGTCTAAACACAAGTGTTATCATGCTTTTCATCTATTTACCTATTGAATTGGAGAAAGAAGAGACTTTCATCTCAAACACTATCAGTGCCAGAATTCAGGATGATCATGAATAACTAAAATTCAGAGATATCCAGTACTCACTCTAACCCTAATGACATCGCTCAAATAAATAATAAAATTAAAGGTCCATTTCTAAAAGTGAACGTCACTTAAAATCAGATATGCCTTGAAGAAGAGTGTCCCTTTGAGAAAATCACCAAGCAACTAAGATACAAGTCATTTAGACTCGCTTATAAAACTAAACAACATACCTCACTAATACTAGAGCATCCCTCAGGTGTCATCTTTTCTTTCAAGGCAACTTTTGCGACGTCCTGCTCTACAACCTTTAGATGAGAAAATGTGCTAGGAGAGGTATACCGAGCCCCATCAACCAAAACATTTGATTTATAGAGGGCGCATGCTGGGAGCCTACATTGACAATTGATTAACAGGACGATCTAGGGATGATCGCTGAGTCAACTCTTGAAGACGATTCTTGTGCATGAATTCCTGATAAAGTACACAAGGTAAAATCAGTAAGGGACAAATATGTAAAATCCATCGAGAACACATAGAATAAAGGACCTAACGGATGACATTAAAAAGGAGTACAATGTCTATATAAGTTGCATGAAAGCATCTCGAAGCCTTAGCTTATCACTTATTATAATAAAATAGAAACCAAATTTACTGCAACAATTATTGTTATTTCAGAAACACCTGGTTGTTCACTCATAACATCTCACAAAAAAATCAAATAGAAAACTACATAATCACAAATGATTAGATGATATAAATAAAGACATACATACGTCTTGGTAACATTGGTGAGAGTGAAGGCTAGCCATGCAATCCATCAGAAAAAGAAACAGTACCTACACAGCATCCTAAAACTCAGCTTATCACTGATTAAAATAAAATATAAACAAACTTGTTCCAAACAGTTATTGCTAAACTAAATCAGATCAAGTCCAAAGCTTCACCTGTCTTTTTTGTGTCTTGGTTGAACAGTCTTCCTCCCACTTATTTCTTCTATATATCTTTTTCTATTAACAGTTGCCGCATTCCTCTAAGGCAAACTACTATCTTCGAGTGACTTTCTCCCAGCATCAAGATTAAAACTTTGTTCTAATCGTTTCATTTCTCTAAAAGTGCGCTTTGACACTCTCTGTTCCAGAACATTCTAAGAGATCCTCAGGCAGGGTAGGATGTTGGTGTTCATTCTCCTTCACTCCCTTGTTTTGGAAATTTCCCTTCCAGAAGATTTTGATTCACTAATGGATCATCGAGCAGGATAGATGGGTGTTCACCCTTTCAACATTGTGCATATGTGCATTCGCATCACTAACTACACAAGTACATTCATCAGGTACAATGCCAAATGAAATAGGAGAGGAGGCATCCAAATGAATGAGGAACCTGGCACCACTAGAACGAACTAAAACAGAAGAGGTATCCTAGAAAGTGTGAAAAGCGGTACCACAAGGAGAATATGTAATAGGAGAAGGCATTCCAAGGAATAGCTTGATGAGCGGCAACTGACATAGGAGAGGCACCACGAGAAGCAACTTGAACAGGTATCTGAAAGTTATGTTGCTCGAACTCTTCAAAAAAATCGATGGGTGCGTGTCGGATCCTCCAAAAATAGTGTTTTTATTTTTGAAGGATCCGACACGGGTGCGGCAACATTTTTGGAGAGTCTGAAAGAGTGCGAGAAGTGACACCACAAGGAGGATGTGTAGCTTGATATGAGGCGTCTGGACATGTAACTTCAAGGGAGAGAGCGGAAGAGGATAAGACAATAGAAACTGTCTAGCAAATGAAATTTCAACAAAATTCCTTTTTACATTACATTTACATATATTTCCGAAAAGTAGGCAATTCAATTTGTTGATAGGCAGACACCTTTCCTTTCACAAAATATTTTGGGACAGAAAATGTAGTGTATCTCTTGAAGTTACATGTTCGGATGCCTCTTATCAAGCTACACATCCTCCTTGTGGTATCGCTTTCTGCTATCTTCTGGATACCTCTCTTGCTATCATTGCTTCTCGTAGTGCAACTTTCCGTACTCCTTGAGATGCCTTCTTTTCTATTTCAGAAGTCATTCATCAATCTACTCCTTTGGATACCTCCTCTCTTATTACATATCTTCATTATGGTACCGCTTCCCTCACCCCTCCGGCTACCTATTCTATTTCAGTTCGTTCTAGTAGCGCCGCTTTCCTCACTCCTTTGGATGCTTCATCTCCTATTTTAGTCCGCACTGTACCTAATGAATGCAACTAGTGATGCGACTACACATATTCACAATGTTGAAATAAAAGGGAGAGTCAACACCATTTGCCTCTATACCCTGCCAGAGGATTAGTGAATAAAAATCTTCCAACATTTAATTATTTCATTTTCAAAGGACTGGCCACAAGTTCGAGCTTGGGGACATCTTGATCTTCTATCTCATTAACAAATCGACCTTCCAAGTCCTGACCTATACCAAGAAATGTAGTAGATATCTTTATTAGGGGTAACCTCTCGAGAAACTAAGCCGTTTTGAGGAAGGGGAAGGGGAGGAGGCAAAAAAAGTGGACGAGGATTTGGAAGAGAACATTCAAGCTTCATGAAAATCTAAGAAAGTAAAAATGTAGTTATTACAATTATCATAAAAAAGGTTGATCTACCAAATAGCTCCAAAGATGAGGGAAAACCATGCTACTTACATTTTCGTAACCTTAACCACTTTTTTTTATACATTTGGTAATTTTATCACTTTACCTGTGTATGCATGAGACTCTTTTTCTTTTTTGTCCTATCAAGTTGCATTTTGAGAATTTTACGAGATTCAATGTGTTCTGAGCTATGTTGCTCGGACTCTTCAAAAATGTCAACGGGTGCGTGTCAGATTCGGCAAAATTAGTGTATTTTTGGTGAATCCGACACGGGTGCAGCATCAAAAGTGAAGAGTCCGCGCAACTAAGGTTCTGAGAAGTAGCTATGAAGTTGTTCATGTAAGTGATTATGTAATTACACATGTCGCATTTCAAGATAATTCATCCAAGTATTATATGAATGACCAAACAAGTAACTTCACAGAGGTCACTAAGATGCTGAAAGGGAAAGAATTGATCTAGACAACAACCGGTTTTTGATTCTTCCAGTCTTTATTATTTTTGTCATGGGATCTTAGTTAATTTCACAAACTGGATTCTATTCATATGGAGATGACCTTAGATTTTTGAAAAATCAAAACATCTCATGGATAGCTAGAGAGGTAGGAATTTCTTGAAAGATACACACTAAAATAGTTGTTCTTTTGCTGGGTGAGGTTGAACAAATATCAGTAATGAAGCCTAAAGGACAAGGACCTCATGATGAAGGCTTCCTTGAGTATTTAGAGGATATTATAGGAACCAACAAATACGTTGAGTAGACTGATGAATCATTTAAACAGTTAATCCTCATTCTGAAATGAAAATCTTTTGGCAAAAAATAAGTGTTAGTTTCAACATCAGACTCCTCTTAGTTTCAGACTGAATCTTGTGATATCATAATATCTATTCCACTCTTTTCCTTACCAACATTCTTCTCTTTTCTCCCTTGTGTATGGTTTAGGACATTGCATCCCTGTTCTTATAGATATGTTTGTTAATTTACTGTCATGAGCGTGTTGTGTGTACTCTATGAGAAGATTATGTGCCTTTAAAGATTCATGTGATACCTTTAGGATGTGAATTCACTATTTCTTGATGTAGTCATAGGCTAGAAGCCCTCAACGAAAAAATGTTTGGTGTTGTTCAAAATGATTAAGTTAGCTTAGAAAGAAAGGGATAACTTGGAGGTAACATTTGACCATTACATAATGTATGATTTGCTTGAGCTCCCAGAAATGCGTTCATGTTGTCCATTCTTCAATAACACAGAATGATAAATGAGCAGAATCCAACATGCTCAAAAAATTATCACTCCTCAAACTGCAAGATAAAGCAAAAAATTGAGCGAAAGGTGGCTTACGATATTTTATTAGGGCTATGCAAGAACTTTATGTTTCTTATCATAGTTGTTTATTTAGAATAAATATGGAACCTCCCTCCCTTCTTTCTTTTCCCTATTTTTCTTAGTTTTGTTGCAAGAAAAGAGACCAACTCCATTATCAATGCTTGTAATTACATTACTTCATTTCAACTCAATCCCCTTTCATTACGGTAGTGCTTTCATTGAGAGTCAAACTCAATGATTTTTATTTTTTTTACTTTGAGGGAGAAAATTAGGAAAAATAGCAAAACATTGAAGGACCTTGAGTCGAATTGTCAAAGCATTCAAAGTATCTTAAAAGACAAGAGGTGTGGAATAAAAAGTGTGTATACCCTCTGCATAATATCTTATAATTAAGAATGGGGTAGTTTCCTTAGGAATTCATAAGTATTACTATATTATGTTTTAAATCTGATATAAGCAAAATTGGTCAAAGAGTTCAAATCAATTATGCTCGAAACTTTCTTATATAACCAAAAATTGGTCAAAGAGTTCAGATTGATTTTGCTCAAAACTTGTAGGAACTTGATAACATGAATCTAAGACTATGCAAGGATGAGTTCAAGGAATTTGAGAGCCAAGATGTAAAGTTGAAGTAGAAGATTAAGAAACTGATTAATAAAATTGATAAGGTATGATATGATGAAAGTCTTACCTTAGCTTATGATAATGATGCAAGTGTATTTCACTTCATGCTTCAAAATGATAGATTACACCTAGAATATATACACAAAGCTAGATACAAAAGGTCAAGAGCATATCCCTTATAGATTACCTACCATACCTACAATATTTGACTATTACACATAACCTACAATACTTGACTATTTAGTTGAAATACTCTTTGACAATATCTTAACACTCCCCCTCAAGCTGGAACATACATGTCATATGCTCCAAGCTTGCTGCAAATGTATTCAATCCGAGTTCCTCTAAAGGACTTGGTAAGAATATCGGCCTATTGGTCATTTGAACTGACAAAGCTGGTGGCAATGCATCCGGACTCAATCTTCTGCCTAATGAAATGACAATCCACCTCTATATGTTTCGTTCTTTCATGGAAAACTGGATTTGAGGCAATATGAAGGGCAGCATGATTGTCACATATAAGCTTCATCTGTTTGAATTCAACACATTTCAACTCTTGAAGAAGTTGTTTCAACCATATAAGCTTGCATGTAGCAAGAGCCATAGCTCGATATTCTGCTTCTGCACTAGATCTTGCAACGACATCTTGCTTTTTACTTTTCCAAGAGATTAAATTGCCTCCAATCATGACACAATACTCGGAAGTAGAGCGTCTATCTATTGGAGAACCTGCCCAATCCGCATCAGAATATGCAACGATGTCAGCGTGACCTTTGTCTTCATATAACAATCCTTGTCCTGGAGCTCTTTTGATCTATCTGAGGATGCGAATTACTGCATCCTAATGATCTTTACATGGAGCTTGGAGAAACTGACTAACCACACTTACTGCAAATGAAATATTCGGGCGTGTAACAGTTAGATAATTCAACTTACCAACCAATCTTCGATATCCACCAGGATCTTCCAATGGCTCCTCCTGTCCAGGAACGAGTTTGATGTTTGGATCCATAGGAGTATCAATAGGTTTGCAATTTAACATGCATTCTCCTCTAATATGTCCAAAGCATATTTTTTTTGTTAGATAGCAATACTTGCCTTGGATTGTGCTACCTCAATTCCTAAAAAATACTTTAACTTCCCCAAATCTTTGGTTTGAAAGTGACTGAACAAATGCCGCTTTAGCTGAGATATTCCTTCCAGATCATTTCCAGTTATAACAATGTTGTCAACATAAACGACCAAATACATGTTCTTTTCTGGACCATTATGTCGACAGAAAACAGAGTGATCTGCTTTACTTCAAGACATCCCAAATTGTTGGACAACAGAGCTAAATCTACCAAACCATGCTCTCGAAGATTACTTGAGGCCATATAGAGAACGTTTGAGACGGCATACTTAGTTCGACTCCCCCTAGCAACAAATCCAGGAGGTTGCTCCATATAAACTTCCTCAGCAAGTTCACTATGCAAAAGAGGCATTATAAATATCTAGTTGATGAAGCGGCCAATGACGCATTGTTGCCAAGCAACTGGAGAGAATGTGTCACCATAGTCAAGACCATAAATCTAGGTGTACCCTTTGGCAACAAGGCGAGCCTTCAGTCGATCAATTGTTCCATCTGAACCCACCTTTACGATATAAATCCATCGACTTCCAACAGTAGATTTCCCCTTCGGTAACTGGACCAATTCCAAAGTGTTATTTGTCTGTAAAGCATTCATCTCTTCGATCATAGCATCTCTCCACTCTAGCACCAAAGGCTCGAATTGAGAGCCAAAAGGGTGTCACCATGCTCAAGGAGGCCAATCATGAGCATAGTTCCATTTTCGTCCCTAGACTCATTAATTGGAATGATATCCTTTCTAATGATGAATGGCACTTCGATGCTATTACCCAACCTTCTTCTTCTCATTCTGAGAAATCTCGCATCGAAAGGGTAACTCAATACCCTGATGGTTCTATAGATCTTAAATTTCTTGATAATTCTATATCTAGAACCTCCTCTCTTAGAAGAGCTTCTTGTTCCTCTATTCACTCTAGGCCAGCTCCCAGACCGCCTTCTTCGTCAAAAACCCCGAAGGATGAGAATGATGACAATGACAAAATTGTTCAGAGAAACAATAGTAAAGGGAAAATCACAGGAGTTGATTTTTTAGGAAATGTTCCCAAGGTTTATTACCAAAACCTTCCTACTAATCCTACGGCCAGTGACATGGAACCTCCTATAGATCAAAAAGAATCCAAACCAGGATGGATAACCATGATCAAATCAGGAGATATCTTTACTCCTAATTCTCAGATTCTCCAAAAATCTTGGACCCATCCTAGCAACCAGACTAATCGAGAATGGTATGCTGCTACTTACTCTCTCCAAGAAAGAGAAAAATTCAGAGATTCTTGGATGACAGATATGAAAAGAATCAAGTGTGAAATTGACTTCTTTAAGTGGTTTGAAATGACTGAAAAGATTGACGATCAAAAGGACTCTCTCAAAGTCATTATTAATAAATGGTATAATACTACCAACAAGGTAATTGAAGGTGTTACTCCTCCTCTAGAAGGAATAAATATCCCTGTTGCAGGTACCATCATAAAGGCTTCACCTTTCAAAACCACTTCCAATGGAAAATCTACTTCCTTGTTATCCACCACAGACCTTGACAGAATTGTTGAACAAAACAATTATACCAACCAAATCCTTCATGTTGTTTCTAGACAAATAGAAGATTCCAAAGAAAAAGCCTCTTTTTCAGGAAGGCCTATTCCTTTATCCTCTTCCCAAAACAGTCAGAAAATAGACTCAAATCCAATTTTCAAAATCAATGAATTTTCCAGAGAAAATTATCCAAAACTCAAAAATACAAAAATACCTTTGATATTTCTGGTAACATTTTGGATAAGATTAATGAGAAATTAGCCAACTTCAAAATATCCGAAAAAGATGGAAAGAAAGTTGCTACCATACAAGAAGAAAATAGTCTTGTCCAAAGACTTTCCAATGATAGATTTCATAACAGGAAAAACTATCACAAAAGACCTTTTCCTGACCTCCAGTATGAAGAAAATGCTTTTCTCTCCACTTCTTCTCATGAAGGAAGTAGTATAACTAAATGGAATATTGATGGCCTGGCAGAGCATCAAATTTACAACAAACTCCACGAGATGGGTGTTGCTATCACTGCTTATAAAATAAGAAATGCTACTGACAAAGACGCAGCTTCTATGATTGTTGCAGGATTTACAGGAATGCTAAAGCATTGGTGGGATAACTATTTCACTGATGAAACTAAGCAGATTATATATGATGCTCATTCAGCAGAGGCAGTTATTAAAATGGAAGGAAATGTGGAAGTTCCTACTGAGATAACTAAAGAAGATGCTTGTGCAACCCTTCTATATCATATTGCCAAGCATTTCATTGGTGAACCCAAATTATTTCAGGATAGGAGTCTCCAAATCCTTAATAACATAGTTGTCCTTCATTAGATTATTTCACTTGGTATAAGTATAACTTCATGCAGAAAGTTATGATCAGACCTGATTGTCATCTTGATTTCTGGAAAGAAAGATTTGTTAGTGGTCTCCCACCTCTCTTTGCTGATAAGGTAAGAACCAAAATCAGAGATAGGAATGATGGAAAGATCCCATACAATCTAATGACATATGGAGATCTTATTAGTGTAATCAATACTGTTGGGTTAGAACTTTGCACGGATATTAAGTTGAAACATCAGCTTAAAAAAAAAAGATCTTCCTCAAGAAAAGAATTAGGAAGTTTTTGCCAAGACTTTGGTTTTGTATCCTTAACTCCTCCTTCGAAAAAGGTTAGAAAGGATAATAAAGAAACAAAGAAAGTTCACCGTAGTAAGTCTAAGAGAACTTATGATAAGGATTATAGGAAATCCCATAAGAGGGGACGAAAGCATAAACGTTCCAAAAATCCCAAAGAAGATGTCAGCTGGACATGTGGGAAAACAGGCCATAGGGCTAACGAATGCAGATCTGGTAAACAAAAGAAGATCAACAGTCTTGAAATAGATGAAGCCACCAAAGAAAAACTCTTTTCCATTCTTGAAGAACCTCTGTCCGATTCTTCAAACTTTCTAATGATTATAGTGACGAAGAAAATATTGACGTCAACTATGATTCTGATTCTAGCCAATCTGGTAAAGATTGTAACTGCACGGAAGCTTTCTGCGTTTGTGAAGATATTCCTCAAAAAATCAGAGTCCTCAGCAATGACTCTAAAGAAACTCTCTTCGATATTATCCAATATATCGATAATGATGAATCTAGGAAAAAATATCTCCTAGAGCTCAAAAACCTTATTCTCAACCAAAAGGAAAAGCCCAAAGCTCGTACTATGGTTGAACCTTTAGCATGAAGCAAATCATGAATAGGTTCGAAAAGAATTCCGAACCTACAATTTATGATCTTCGTCAAGAAGTCAATACTCTAAAAGAGGAAATCAAAGACATTAAATTTAGACTTGGAAAAGTCGAAACCGATGTCATTGCAGAAAAAATCCTCAAAGAGATTGCCAATCAAGACCTTGAAATAGAAGTAGAAGATCTCCCTGGGAAGGATAAATTGGATTATCCTCCATTCAATATAGATCATTCTGTCGAACAAAAGTTTGACATTACTTCTGATATATCGACTACTTCTAGTCCAGGTATCACTGTTATTTCTTCTATCAGACCTCAGAGTCATCATATTCCTGTTAAGATTGTTGTAAATAAAGATTTTGTTATTAACAGAACTGCTTTGCTTGACAGTGGTGCAGATAGAAATTGCATAGTTAAAGGTATTTGGAAAAAAGTACTTCAAAACTATACTCTGCTACTGGAGAATTGCTTAAAATCAATTATAAGCTTTCTAAAGCTCATATTTGTAACAATAATATTTGTTTAACTAATGATTTTATTATTACAAAAGATATTAATGAAGATATCATTTTAGGAATACCTTTTATTACTCAAATAAAACCTTTTGTCACTCATTTGAGTGGTATTACTACTTCCATTCTCGGAAAAGAATTACATTTCCCTTTTGTTAAAACTCTTTCACAGGGTGAAAGTAATTTTATTCGAGAAAAAACTATTTTCCGAATTAATACTCTTTCTCAGCATGTCACCTTTTTAAAAGATGAAATTAAAATCAAAAAAATTGAGCAAATTTTTAAAACCCCGAAAATAGTTGCTAAAATAACTAGTCTTCACAAAAAATTTGAAGAAGATATTTGCTCAGATTTTCCTAATGCTTTTTGGGAAAGAAAAAGACATGTTGTTGAATTACCTTACATTGAAGGATTTGATGAACAAGCCATAACTACTAAAGCAAGGCCCATTCAAATGAATCAAGAAATGATGGATTTTTGTAAAAAAGAAATCAATAATTTACTAAACAATAAAATTATTAGACTTTCTAAATCACCTTGGAATTGCTCTGCTTTTTATGTCAACAAAAACGCAGAAAAAGAAAGAGGTGCCCCAAGGCTTGTAATCAATTATAAGCCTTTAAACTCTGCTTTAAAATGGATCAGGTACCCGATACCCAATAAAAGAGATTTATTAAAAAGAACTTTTAAAGCAAATGTTTACAGCAAATTTGATATGAAATCTGGGTTTTGGCAAATTCAAATTGCTGAAAAAGATAAATATAAAACTACTTTCAATGTCCCATTTGGACAATATGAATGGAATCTTCAAAACTGGAATATTCCAGAAGAACCTTTTAAAGCTATTTATCACATAGGTAAATTTAATTTATTTACTAATCATAATATCAAAACTTGTGAATCTACTGTTGCTATAAATAATTCTTTAGAAATTATTCGCTTGCTGAATGCTAATGATATTAATCGTTATAAAAATAAATTTAATTATTTGCATATTAGTTTAGTACAAGTTGCTGTAAAGCCTCTCTTTAGAAAAGGCTAAGCCAATACGGGATCGGCGGTAATCCTCCGAAATTGTAGTGATAACAATTAGACAAAGTTTATTTAATAAAGGAAGATTATAAAAAAAACAGTAGTAGAAAACTTACAAAGTTTTATTTATATGAACATTACAAAAGCAAGCGGAAACATTGAGAGAGAGAGGTTTTCAGTATTGGGAAAATATATGATGCCTCTAATGGGGTTTTGAAGTTCCTTTTATAGAACAAGGAAACTTTCTTTACATTAATAGATTAGACAACTCTTTTTAGTTTGTCGGAAAGGGGTCCCTTTACTTTTGATAAAGTTGGGGAATATGATTCCTTTTTAGGAATAGTAAATTGTCCTTTGATTAAAGCAATTCCGACCTTTGGCCTCTGCTTTTATCAAGGGTCATTTTTCTATTCATAATCGGGGTCCACATAAGACTGTGCAATTCCTTTGAGGTCGCACATGTCTCCATTGCTACTTTCTCCTGAAGAAGCTGCATCATTGCATAATCTGAGTTTCACTGTAATCTTCTAGATTATCCATTGCTAACTTGAGTTTGGCCTTCAATTCTGCCTTTGAAGCCTTAGTTGTAGGAGTAACTTCGGTAGTACTAGGAATTGTATTAGACGGTTTAATTCCAATTTGTTTTGGAGTCCATCCTTTTATCATTACCTCTTTGGATAAATAACGAATCCTGTCAATGTCAATCTTGGTAAAATTCCAAGAAATGATATATGAAATTCTTTTTTGGATAAAGAATTTACAAAATTTAATATGGTCTGTAAGAGTGGAAATTTCTTCTTTGTTTTGAAATTCATCAAATCTATTGAGAAATTGTTGGGGAAGAATTTGTAAATTTCCTCCGAAAATATTCCACCATTCGTAGAACCATCTGGGAATTGTAGCTTTTACTACCTTTGGACAATATTTTACAAACCATGTATGTCTTGGTCGTAGGTATATGAAATTGAACCAAGCTGACTTGTAATCATGTCAATTATAGGTTTGTGGCCTGTGTGGCATTGATAATGCAATAGGAGTATGTAAATGGTCTGTAAACCATTCAAAAGGGGATAAAATCTTATTTATTGTGAAGCGAGAGTATCTAAAAAATTCTAGGTTTTGATCATCCCTGTTATGTTCGATCTCTTTAGATTCAGTATCTATGAGAATAGCCTCATAATATTTCCTGGTTTTGTATGGATTGTCTGTATCCACAAAGTTGTTATCAGTATAACAAGGTTTTATGAGATTTTCAATTCCGAAAGTCTCATAGTCTTTATCGATGGCTATCAATGGTAGCACCTGTGTAATTACAAAGTCAAATTTTTCTTCTTTTGGAAGAGTATTTTGTTTTGTTGCAGTTAAGTTTGGATTAACTGCTTGAGCAAAGAATTATGGAGCCTTCATTGCATAACTATCTTTTGTCTGTACTGACGAGCTGGATGATGCTTCCTGAGCAAAGGGTTTATTTGGTCTCAATTGGATCAATTTGGACGGGGTAGGAGGTACAAAGATTTCTGATCTTCGTCAAGACTGCCTAAAAATCTTTGTACCTCCTACCCCGTCCAAATTGATCCAATTGAGACCAAATAAACCCTTTGCTCAGGAAGCATCATCCAGCTCGTCAGTACAGACAAAAGATAGTTATGCAATGAAGGCTCTAGAATCCTTTACTCAAGCAGTTAATCCAAACTTAACTGCAACAAAACAAAATACTCTTCCAAAAGAAGAAAAATTTGACTTTGTAATTACACAGGTGCTACCATAGATAGCCATCGATAAAGACTATGAGACTTTCGGAATTGAAAATTTTAGCTAGTCTTCACAAAAAATTTGAAGAAGAAATTTGCTCAGATTTTCCTAATGCTTTTTGGGAAAGAAAAAGACATGTTGTTGAATTACCTTACATTGACGGACTTGATGAACCCGCCATAACTACTAAAGCAAGGCTCATTCAAATGAATCAAGAAATGATGGATTTTTGTAAAAAAGAAATCAATAATTTACTAAATAATAAAATTATTAGACTTTCTAAATCACCTTGGAGTTGCTCTGCTTTTTATGTCAACAAAAACGCAGAAAAAGAAAGAGGTGCCCCAAGGCTTGTAATCAATTATAAGCCTTTAAACTCTGCTTTAAAATGGATAATTTCTTGTGAATCTACTGTTGCTATAAATAATTCTTTAGAAATTATTCACTTGCTACCAATGTATATGTACTAGGAGTAGTACTATCATTGTTATCACTAAGAGGACGAGCACTTCGGGTGTATACTTGAAGAGGAGGATGAGTGATTTGAGGGTTGTTTGGAAGATTGACTTGTGGTAGAGGAAGTATAGGTACTGGCAGAATTTGAGGAATTAAATTTCTGCTTATAGTGCTTGGTGTAAAATAGGGAGATGTTTCAAAAAATGTTACATCTGCAGTGATAAAATATTTATTTATTTTGGATCATAGCACTTATAACATTTTTGGTGACGAGAGTATCCTAAAAATACACACTTTATTGATTTTGGTTGGAGTTTGTCATTTATAGTACTTTGATCATGGACAGAGCAAGTACATCCAAACACTCTCAAAGGTAGACGATAGGGATTTTGACCTGGAAAGAGAATTGAGTGAGGACTTTGATGTAGCAACACAGTGGAGGGCATTCTATTTATCATATAACAAGCAGTGAGAACGGCTTCCCCCCAAAAAACGAAGAGGCACATGATGGTGTATAAGTAAAGTATGAGCAATTTCAATGAGATGCCTATTTTTACGTTCGGCGACCCCATTTTGTTGAGTATATGCACAAGAAGTCTGATGAATGATTCCCTGAGACGACATGAAATTGGCAAAAGGAGATGATAAGTACTCCTTGGCATTATCACTGCGTAATACCTTTATTGAAACACCAAATTGATTTCTTATCTCAACACAAAAATTTTGAAAAATAGAGAATACTTCAAAACGATTTTTCATTAAAATCACCCATTTGCAACGGGAAAAATCATCAATAAATGTAACAAAATACTGAAATCCTAAACTTGAAACAACACAACTAGGGCCCCATACATCTGAGTGAACAATATCAAACATATATGCGGCCCTGTTATTGACTCTTTTGGAAAACGAAGTGCGACTATGTTTCCCAAGTTGACAAGACTCAAATTCAAAAGAAGACAAAATGGAAAGACTAGGAATTAATTTTTGAAGCTTTGCTAGACTCGGGTGACCATGACGGCTGTGGAGAAGGTCTGTTGAGGTAGTGGAAGTGAAGGCAACTGGTGGTGGTGATTTTGACATGTAATACAGTCCCTGTGACTCATATCCTGTTCCAATCGTCTTCCACGTTCACCGGTCCTGTACAACAACAGAGTCAGCCAAAAAAGTGACACCGCAATTGAGGTGTTTCATTAATTTGCTAATAGAAATCAAATTAAATGGGCATTCAGGAGCAAATAAAACTGAGTTTAAGGAAATAGAGAGAAGAAGTTGCACGTCCCCTATTCCATTTACTGCAGTTCTTGATCCATTAGCAAGGGTAACTGCAGAGCGGGTTGTGGAATGAATGATATTTGAAAAAAGATTCTGATTACCACAGATATGGTCAGATGCACCAGAATCTAATATCCATGGGCAAGTGGGTGAAGACATGGTTAGACAAGCAAAGGAATTACCATTTTGTGAGGTTCCAGATAAAGGTGATTGTCGTATAGCCACTTGATACTGCAAGTAGTCACCATCTGTGTCTTTATGGGTCTGAACCATGTGAGCTATACTCCGATTGTTAGTACGTGGTGGTCGACCATGCAATTTCCAACAAGATTGTCGAGTATGGCCTGGCTTGTGCAATAGTTGCAATAGGGTCTAGAGTTTCTACTGTTCCCCCTTTGATGGACATTTAGTTCCAGCGGATTTTCATTTTTCACAGCTAATACAGATGTCTCAACATTATTGGTCTCAATTGTTTCTGAACCAATACGCAATAATCGAGCTGAAACATTGATTAAGAAAGGAACCAAGGAACTTGCCAAGATTTGATCTTTTATCGGTGTCAGATCAGATCTAAGTCCTTTCAGTGCTAAAACCATAAAGAACTTATCTCTTTGTTGCTCCTATGTGGTGACACTTTCAGAGAATGGCATGAGAGAATCAAATTGATCTTTCAAGGTATCTATCTGTCCTAAATAACTTGCCATATCTTGATTATTCTGCTGAAGTTGGACTAAGCCTGAGACAACCTTGTATATACGTTGTATATCATTCGTATACAAAGTCTTAGCTTTAGTCAAAACTTTATAGCAAGTTTTACTAGATTGAAATAGGTTGAGTAATTTAGGATCCAAAGAGTTCCATAAAAGATTGCATAATTGAGCATCAATTCGAGTCTACCTAGTCCTTTCACTAGCAACAATATCACTAGTATTTTTAACTAAATGATCCTCATATCCTTGTCCCATAAACCACATCTCAACAGATGAAGACCACGGTGTGTAATTATTACTACCTTTCAACTTCACAGTAGGAATAACAAGAGAACTTGAAATAGAGGAAAACATTGATCTGATATCACCTTAAGATTCAATTTTTTTAGAGACTTCAATTAGAGATTCACCTTTCTCTGACATTATGGCTTCAACAACTAGATGAAATACAAAAAAAAAAGCAATTGGTGAAAAGAACGCGAAACAGAAAGGAGAAGCACAAAGTTCCTCTTGATGACTGGAGATCTGGTTGCGACCTTTTATGATCGGAACTAAACCAGAAATTTGCCGGGAAAAGAAGAAGGAAGAAACAGAAGAAGGACTGGAGATCTGGCTGAGATCTTTTCAGATCAAAACTGAACAAGAAATTTGCCGAAAAAAAAAAGGAGGAGTAAACAGCCTATGAAGTGGCTGTTTTTGCTGGAAAACTATTCCGGTTGCCGAAGATTCTAGGAGACATGATGGGTATGACTAGAATGAATGATTGACCCTCACAAACTTGGAATGAAAGTTTGAGATGGCCGGAAAAATCTGCCGAAGTGGCTTCTAGTAAAAGAAGATGCCGAAATAGTCACCGGAAGATCTCTCGGGACAATTACCGAGAAGGGAACTCGAGTCTCTACAAAAACAGCAAAGGCTCTGATACCATGATAATGATGCAAGTGTATTTCACTTCATGCTTCAAAATGATAGATTACACCTAGAATATATACACAAAGCTAGACACAAAAGGTCAAGAGCATATCCCTTATAGATTACCTACCATACCTACAATATTTGACTATTACACATTACCTACAATACTTAACTATTATCTTACACAATCTAATAGTTGAAATACTCTTTGACAATATCTTAACAGCTTACAAATAAATAAATATTTGCAAAGACAAGGATCTTGGTTACATGTAATCCTATTGTGTATGTTTCGTAGATGATAGGATTCTCATAAAATTTCTGGCACACCTATTGAGTGTGAGGTGTCTGCAAATCTTATTCCAAAACTGGAGGAAGATATTCCTAGCCTGCAACAATATTTGATGGATGCTTGAACCAAGAGCTTGCTTAGAGGTTTTCATGTCAGATACTCTGAATTTTTTTTGCTATTGCCATTTTGCAACATTTTACAATTAATTTGTCCATCAACTACACCTCAAATCCCATGGTGTCACCTATATACTTATGCATGTTTCTACATTATTTTGTCCATCAGGGATCTCTAAACCTCACACTTACCTCTGTGTAGAAATGTAAGTTCCTGACCAGAATGAAATATTTTAGACAAACTTAAGATCAGAAGTATGTGCAACAACTACTAATCCTTATTCCAAGTAATTGGAATTACTTGTAAGGATACTTTGTGTCTGTTGTGTATGTTTGTTGTTAAAGCCGAATTGGTTCATAGAGATTTCAGAACTCTCCCAAAATAACTTTCCTCTGTATGATTTTAGATTTGCCTCAACTCCTTTGACTATATTTGATCACCATATGTTATATTGCTCCATTTACACTCACCTCCATCTAATATTATACAAAATTAGATCAAAATAAAAAGTTCTTCATGTTTTCTACATTGATCCCAAAGAGTTTATGATGCAATTACATACCATTAAAATAATTATCTGTTTTTTTATTTATTCGTGTCCCTTATATATGACAACTTTCTCATAACTCTCGATCAGTACATATGCATTTCACACTGCATTATTCCCAAAACAATAATGGCAGAAGCAACCAAAAAAATAACAATAACAAAAATGAAATGTGAAAGGAAGATTCATTCTTTTCTGAAAGGAAATTGTCTAATTGATTCTAAAGTTGTACAAAAATGGCGATACCTTGAAATACTGTTGGAGAATCATCAAATGCAGTAGCTAGTCATCAAATTGCCATGAGAATTAATTAACTACAATCACCCATTGTTTCTGCTGTTGTGCATCTACTCTGCTATGTTCATCAGAAATTGGGGGCAAAAAATTATCAGAAATTTGGGCATAATGCAGTGTGAAATGCTTCTCTATTAGAGGAGACGGGTGTCGGGAACTGAAAGGGTTTGAGCGAGTCCGTTTGAATTCCCTAGACGTTATTGTATTAAAAAGAGCGTACGTTTTGCATAATTAAGAAACTATTTAAAATAAATATATATCCTTTCTGTCCAATAATAGATGTTCACTGTTGACTTGGCAAATCCTTAAAAAACAATAAATATTAAGGGTAATATTACTATATTATCCTTTCACTTTATTAAATTTAAAATGTATTAGATGATAAATAGTATTTAATAGCAATGATAAAATAGATACAAAAGGTCTTTTAATTTTTTAAATTGGACAAATATTGTTAAACAACTATTTTTAGTATAGTGGACAATTATTGTTGAACGGAGGAAAAGTATTTTTTTGTAGGAATAATAAATTTCTTAAAAGAGAATATCCAACATAAAAATATCATTTATTTAGAAAAGGAGCAAGTACAATAAAAAAAAAGGTAAGTTACATAAATCACATAGTGTAAAGATGAAATTACTATATATTCCTACTTTTTTTCTAATTACAATAATCCCTTAAAATTAACTCAATCCGGATACATTAATGAAAGCGCGGATACATTAATACATTACTACATTAATACGAATACATTATTAAAATAAAAATTAACTGGATCCGGATACATTAATGAAAGCGTGGATACATTAATACAAGCACAGATACATTATTAAAATAAAAATTAATCCAATCCGGATACATTAATGAAAGCGCGAATACATTAATACAAGCACGGATACATTAATACAGATACATTATTAAAATAAGGGATTTTAGTTATTTTTAAAAGATATAGGGACAAATGAAAACTAATATACTTAAAAGTGTGTACTTTAGTAATTTTTCAAATAAAAGGAACATAAAAACTAAATAATATTATTAAAAACGGAGAAGAGGAAGTCGCTTTCTCTCCCACGCAAAGTGTTACATTATTCAGACATTTTACTCTAATTATTCGTTTAACCTCAGATATTTGAGGGGAATAATTTTATCAAGGACACATTGTCTATTCAATAGCCTTGATTTTTTTTTCTCAATATTATTTCTATTTTTTGCTACACATTTTATTTTCTTTACTAATTTTAATTTTTGGTTTTGAAAATATTTTAACCTTTGTTAATGATTATTTTTGTAAAGTTAGTATTCTAAGTATTGTACTAATACAAATTAGATAACAATATTTATATAGTTCAATCCTAACAGACGAATAGTAAGTAAAAGAACAACTTAATCTTATTAAGGGATTTCATATGTTTTAAGCAATTGCACAATATCTTTTTATATAGGCTTGTGTTATGATCCGCCACATCATCATGTCATGTAGGCTTTACGTGACATAAAGTTGTTTATGTGAAAGACTTACACTGGAAGAAGAATAATCCTTAGCGGAATATTCTAGAAATATAGGGAGAATTCCTTAAAATCTTTTAATCGCGTAGAAAATTGTAGATAGGAACTTCTACATAATTAATATTTGTAAATTTGCCCCTAGTGAATCATATAAACAGAGGAGAATTCATTTGTAATGAAATTAAGCGAGAATCAAGTAAATCTTTCAAGTCTTAAGCAATTCAAAAGTTTTCTTAAACAATTCTCTTGTGTCTTTTTTTAATTCAATATTCCGTTAGTGATTTAGTATTAAAAAGCTTACTTAAGTTTGCAATATCGTAAAAGATTCGTAAATAAATTGTCAAGTGTCGCACGATATACTTAGTAGAAGTCTAAGTCCATGACACTTATCACTATTGTCAGCCTATTGCTTTACAATAGAAAAGTTATACTAGAGCTTCACAAAGATCGAAAGCTAGCAGCGGTTACATGGTCAAATTGCTTCTAATACAACAAAACTCAATTCAAAACTAACCAAGTTCAATACTTTGTTAACATTGAGAGGAAATAGTAGATAAATTTGAGATGCTCGCATGATAAGCATTTTTTATCTTCAATTTTAAGATTATGAATTCAAATCATTAAGAGAATTAAAAGAGTAAGAATTAATTTCTAGAGAGGGGTAAAAAATAAAAAATGAAATAGTAACGCCAACTCCTTTGGCTAAATACATTTAGTAGGAATGATTGATTGAAAGCTTATTTAAGAAATTATAAAAATATTTAAGGAAAATTCATAATATAATGTATAATTTATAAAAAAAATTATTTTACATTATTTATTCACATTACTAAAAGTATTTATCTCAAACCTCCTTATGCATGGATATAAAGATAACTAAAAACCCCGAAGAAAAGGTCCCTTTAAGTGATTATTCATTAATTATAAAACAAAAAGAGAATAAATTTTAAAAAATTCACTTTGTCTTTAAAATAAGTACTTTTGATGTATAATATTGTAAGCTTTTAAAAAAATTCCTTCATTGTTATTTTGATATTGTATATATGACATGTAAATAGAGCATATTAAAAAAAGTTTTAAAAAGGATAAAATAATTAAAATACTTTTTTTATTAATAGTAAAGTAATTTTTTTAAAATAATATAAAAATGAATAAATAATTTTTTAAAACAATTTAGATGAGTATTTTGAGAGAGAAAAATAAATGAAGTGAGATAAAGATAAAGCAGGTCTGGAGAAATATGGAAGACCGTGAAGAGGGTTTGCGTGTATGTATGAAGCAAAATATCACGTCCCTTTGGTGTTTTCAAGACACAAAGCAACAGAGGTCGCTCTGTCTTGAATTGAATTAAAGCAATATTTGGCCCACTTCTTCCCCCTATGGATAATATCTTTCTTTCAAATGTCAACAAAAAAAAAAATGAGTATAAAATAACTACTTAGCAAACTAATGATTAAATAAAAGGGAGGAACAAGAAAAGAGAGAGAGCAATGTATTGTATTTCCATTTCTATCTATCCTTCGTAAATGTAGCAATGGCTATTTATAGCCAACAAGTAATGAACATACTATTACTTGGCCATTAAGAATTTTATTTAATTGGCCAGGTGATGGTAACCTTCTAATGGGTGGCCCCACATGGCATGATGATACTCATCAAATGGATGGGCTCCACATGGCATCCACCTTGCCATCTTTGATTTACAACACTCCCCCTTGGATGTCCATCTAAAAGAAAAGTTGAAGGAACAAAAATATAGATAGACATTCATAATACGCATTACTTGCTGCCTCATTAAAAACCTTTCTAGGAAAATCCAATGGGACAAAACCTAGGTTAAGGAAAAAAGAGTACAGCGCGTATTATACTACCTCTGATGAAGACCACGATTCAGATGATTTAGTCTTCGCATTCCAATCTTGTGCACCATTTTCTCAAGAGTTGAAGCTGGTAAGGGTTTGGTGAATAAATCTGCTGGATTATCACTTGAACGAGTTTGTTGTACATCAATATCACCATTCTTCTGGAGATCATGTGTGAAGAATAATTTTGGTGAAATATGCTTCGTTCTATCTCCTTTTATAAAGCCTCCTCTTAATTGAGTTATGCATGCAGCATTGTCTTCAAAGAGTACTGTGGGTATCTTGATATCACACTTCAAACCACATCTTTCTTTGATGAAATGTATCACTGATCTTAACCATACACATTCTCTACTTGCTTCATGAATAGCTATTATCTCATCATGATTTGAAGAAGTAGCGACAATGGATTGCTTCGTAGATCGCCATGATATAGAAGTACCTTCGTGTGTAAACACATAACCTGTTTGCGATCGAGATTTATGTGGGTCAGATAAATAACCTGTATCTGCATAACCAACAAGATATGCACTATCTTTGTTAGTATAAACCAGACCCATATCACTGGTCCCCTTTAGATATCGCAATATATGTTTAACTCCGTTCCAATGTCTTCGTGTAGGGAAAGAACTATATCTTGCTAACAAATTTACAGAAAATGCTATGCCAGGTCTCGTAGCATTAGCAAGATACATAAGTGCACCAATTGCACTGAGATATGGTACTTCAGGACCAAGAGGTTCCTCGTTCTCTTCTTGAGGTCGGAACAGATCTTTACTTACTTCAAGTGATCGAACATCCATTGGAGTACTTAATGGATGTGCTTTGTCCATGTAAAATCGTTTCAAGATTTTTCCAGTATAGGCAGATTGATGGATGAAGATCCCGTCTGCTAAATGTTCAATTTGCAAACCAAGACAAAGCTTTGTCTTTCCAAGATCTTCCATCTCAAATTCTTTCTTTAGATATTCAATTGCCTTTTGGACCTCTTCAGGGGTTCCAATGAGATTTATGTCTTCAACATAAATGGCAAGTATAACAAATTCTGATGTTGTTTTCTTAATAAAAATACATGGACAAATGACATCATTTATATAACCTTCATTTATCAAGTACTCACTAAGGCGATTATACCACATGCGTCCTGATTATTTTAGACCATACAATGATCTTTGTAATCTGATTGAGAACATCTCTCGAGACTTAGAATTATTACATGCTTCAGGCAATTTGAATCCTTCTGGGATTTTCATATAAATTTCATTATCAAGTGAACCATAAAGATAAGCTGTAACAACACCCATAAGATGTATTTCAAGGTTTTCATGTACAGCTAAACCAATGAGATATCGAAAAGTTATTGCATCCATAACTGGTGAATATGTTTCTTCATAGTCGACGCCGGGTCTCTGAGAGAATCCTTGTGCAACAAGGTGTGCCTTGTATCTTACAATTTCATTTCTCTCATTTCTCTTTCGCACGAAAACCCATTTATAGCCAACCGGTTTTTCACCATCAGGGGTTTGGACTACAGGTCCAAAAACTTCACGTTTAGCAAGTGAGTTTAATTTCGATTGAACCGCCTCTTGCCATTTTGGCCAATCACACCTTCGTCGACATTCTTCGACAGATTCAGGCTCAAGATCCTCACTGTCTTACATAAGATTAAGTGCAACATTATACAAAAAAACATTATCCACCATAATTTTCGATCGATCTAAATTTATCCCATCACCAGTAGAACTTATTGAAAGTTCTTCATTCACTTGAGTCTCGGGTTCACTGATTTCTTCAGGAATATCAGGATTAATCAGATCTTGAACTTCTTCATGAGACTCTTTTATAGTGCCATCTTTATCATTTCTCACGCTTCTTTTTCTAGGATTTTTATCCTTTCAACCAAATGGTCTACCACGCTTCAGACGTATTTGGGATTCAGAAGCCATGACACTAGTACATGGTCCTTTTGGGATTCAGAAGCCATGACACTAGTACATGGTCCTTTTGGGATTCAGAAGCCATGACACTAGTACATGGTCCTTTTGGGATGTCAATCCGGATAGGCACATTCACTACAGGGACATGTGACTTAGTTATCTGTTTTAAATTAGTAAATGCATCTGGCATTTGATTTGCTATTTTCTGTAAGTGGATGATCTTCTGGACCTCCAGTTCTCATATATGGGCACGTGGATCAAAATGAGATAGTGAAGAAATGCTCCACGTAATTTCCCTTTTGGGTTCATTTTTCTCTCCCCCTAATTGCGGGAAAGTTGTTTCATCAAACCGATAATCTGCAAATCGAGCAGTGAATAAATCTCCTGTCAACGGTTCAAGATAGTGAATTATGGAGGGTGAGTCAAACCCAACATATATACCTAACCTTCTTTGGGGGCCCATCTTAGTGCGTTGTGGTGGTGCTACTGGCACATATACAACACATCCAAAAATTCGTAGATGAGCAATATTTGGTTTATGACCAAACACTAATTGTGACGGAGAGTATTTATTATAATGAGTCGGTCTGAGACGAACAAGTGATGCTGCATGTAAGATAGCATGACCCCAAACAATAGTGGGCAACTTTGTTCCCATAAGTAGCGATCGTGATATCCATTGTAAGCGCTTAATGAATGACTCGCCAAGGCCATTTTGAGTATGAACATGAACTACAGGATGTTCAACTTTTATCCCACTTGATAAGCAATAATTATCAAAAGCTTGAGATGTAAATTCTCCAGCATTATCAAGGCGAATAGCCTTAATGGGATAATCTGAAAATTGCGCTCTTAATCGTATTATTTGTGCCAATAACTTCGCAAACGCCAGGTTGCGGGACGATAAGAGGCACACATGAGACCATCTTGAAGATGCATCTATTAGGACCATAAAGTATCTAAATAACCCACTAGATGGGTGGATAGGTCCACAGATATCCCCATGTATACGTTCTAAAAATTGAGGGGATTCAATGTTAACCTTCATTGGTGATGGCCTAGTAATCAATTTGCCTTGACAACAAGCAACACATGAAAATTCATCACTTGTAAGAATCTTCAGGTTCTTTAACGGATGTCCATTTGAATTTTCAATGATTCGTCTCATCATTATTGATCCAGGATGACCTATTCGGTCATGCCAAAGCACAAAAGTTTTTAAATCGGTAAACTTCTGATTTACGATAGAATATGCTTTAATTGTGCTTATTTTAGCATAATATAAGCCAAAAGATAAAGTTGGTAATTTCTCCAACACATATTTCTGCCCTGAGATATTCTTGGTAATGCCAAGGTATTCAATATTCATTTCATTTATTGTCTCAAAATGATATCCATTTCGGTGGATGTCTTTGAAACTTAACAAGTTTATTGGGGATTTGGAAGAGAATAGTGCATCTTCTATAACCAGTTTTGTCCCCTTAGGCAAAAATATAGTAGCTCTTCCGGAGCCTTCAATCAATTCCGAATTACCATAAATTGTAGTAACATTTGCTTTCTTTTTAAGCAAGTAAGAAAAGTATTTCTCATTTTTGAATATGCCGTTTGTTGTTCCACTATCAATTACACAAATATCTTCATGATTGATCATTGATCCAAATAAAATCTGAGAGGTATCCATATATTCTTCAAGATGAAAGATATAAACGAAGTAAACATTATAATATTATTACTAAACAAAGCCTTACACAAACTTTATTTATTTACAGGATTAGAAAAACATACTCATACTAGTTCAAACAACGGGAATGAAATATATTTAGATTATTACAGACCCATCACCTATCAGGTGATCTATTTTTCACTCGGGATTTTCAAAGAAATCTGCTACATCTAGATGCATAGGTTCAACATTATCTTCAGAGATAAAGTTTGCTTCTGCATTATTTTTCACCTCCTTCAGGGAAGCTTGATACAACTCAACCAGGTGCCTTGGCATACGACATGTACGTGACCAATGCCCTTTTCCACCACATCGATAATATTTGTTGTCTAAATTTTTCTTCTGCACCACTTCATGCTTTTCATCCTTCTTTTTACAATGCTGGTGGTGAAGGTTATTATTTGGTGCAAGGCGATCATCATGATTAAAATTTCTTCCTCGACCACGGCCACGATCACGACTGGGGCGACGACCTCTTCCACGCTTAGATTGGTGAAAATTTACAGTATTCACTTCAAGGAATGGCATAGAACCAGTAGGTCGACTTTCATGATTTTTCGTTAGTAAGTCATTATGTTGTTCAACAACAAGAAGATGTGAAATTAATTCAGAATATTTTTTATATCTCATTTCTCGATATTACTGCTGCAAGAGCATACTCGAGGGAGGAAAAGTGGAAAATATTTTCTCCAGCATATCATGGTCAGTGATATTTTCTCCGCATAATTTTAATTGTGAGATAATTTTAAACATGGAAGAATTATATTCACTAATAGATTTAAAGTCTTGAAGTCTCAAATGGATCCAGTCATAACGTGCTTGTGGAAGGACGACCAACTTCAGGTGGTCATATCTAACTTTTAAATTATTCCACAGTACAAGAGGATCTTTAATAGTGAGATACTCCATTTTTAAATCTTCGTCAAGGTGATGGCGGAGAAATATCATTGCCTTGGCACGATTTTGGTTTGATGCCTGATTTTTATCTTGGATGGTGTCTGCCAGACACATCGCATCTAGATGAATTTCTACATCTAGTACCCAAGATAAGTAGCCTTTTCCCGATATATCCAAAGCAAGAAATTCAAGTTTAGAAAGATTTGACATTATTTAAGAAAGAAATTTTTTTACCTTCGAGGCTTTCAAAGTCTTTAGTTGAACTGGCAGAGACTTGTGGTGATAATGTGTTATAAAATAACTATTTAGCAAATTAATGATTAAATAAAAGGGAGGAACAAGAAAAGAGAGAGAGCAATGTATTGTATTTCCATTTCTATCTATCCTTCGTAAATGTAGCAATGGCTATTTATAGCCAACAAGTAATGAACATACTATTACTTGGCCATTAAGAATTTTATTCAATTGGCCAGGTGATGGTAACCTTCTAATGGGTGGCCCCACATGGCATGATGATACTCATCAAATGGATGGGCTCCACATGGCATCCACCTTGCCATCTTTGATTTACAACAATTGAACTTTTTATTTTTTTGATAAGTAAGAATTTTAATAAACTAAGGGGTCGTTTGGTTACTGGTTAGAGTTATGCAGGTATTAGTTATGTAGGTATTAGTTATGCAGGTATTAGTTATGCAAGTATTAATTATACAGGTATTAATTATATATGATTTAGTTATGTAGAAATTACAATAGATAAATTATTACTTATTAAATATTTAATTTGTTGTAAATTAATATACTTTTTTTTTAACAAAATATGAAATTATAAAATCTATACTTATAAACCTGTAGTATCCATAATAAAATGCAACAATCCTGAGGGGAGGGGTATTTCAAAATGATGAAACTTAAAAATCACCAAAAACTATAAATTGTGATGCACAAATAATAAAATGCAGCAGCTCAGGGGTGGGGGGAGGGGGGGGGGGGGCGCAACAGTTCTGGGTTAAGGGGAGGGGGAGGGGGGCATAGAAATATCAAAACTAAAATTGAGGTACAGAAATAGCCTAGTCAAAAAAAAAAAAATTAACTCCTTAATATGATAAACTAATATACATTATTATTTACAAATAAATAATTAAGTAAACAAATTAAGCGTAAATATGTAATTTTATTATTTTAATTCATGTATAACTAATACCCTCATAACTTATTTCACCTTCTACCCCGCATAAAACTATACATAGATTTCATCATAAGTTATGTGAGTATTAGCTATGTAGAATTACAAAAATACAACCAAACACCACATAAAATCAATACATGAATAACTTTTACACAACATTTGAAGACACATCAACCAAACATTTTATAAGATATATACATGAATAACTTTTATTCTATTTGAAAATCAAACATGGTATAAAATTAATACATGAATACCAAGTTATTCATGTATTAATTTTGCCCTTATCCAGTAACCAAACGGCCTCTAAGTGTGTGTTTAGAAATGTAATTGAAATTGGTGTAGTTACTAGGGTAGTAATTATCAGCCTAGTACTCTCTCTGTCCAACAATAGTCATCCACTATTGACTTTGTACACTTCTTAAGAAACAATAAATAGAAGGGTAATTTTACTATATAATAAATACAATGTTTTGAAAAATATAATAGGAAAATGATTATAATTAATGATAAGTGTAAATTAGGAACTAAGTGTAATATTATCCATTGATTTCATAAAGTGAACAGGTATTGTTGGACATTCCAAAATAGTATAGTGGTCAACTATTATTGGACGGAGGGAGTAATTACACTAATCTATTTATTTGTCACAGTGTAGTTACACATGTATTGTTTGGATGCACAATTATAATTATAAAATTATATTTAAATTTAAAAATTAAATTAAATTATTTAAAATTTATATTAGACAAGTAAGAAACTTTATAAATGATATTAAATTAAATATTTAAGATATATATTTTCTTCTGAAAATATATTAATTAATAAACATATGTTCTTAACTAATATTATAAAAAAAAATTGATTTATATTTTTCAAATTAGTATATTTCAATTGAATTAATCATAAAAATTAAAAGTACAAGATTTCTATAAACATGATGAAATGCATGTTTGACAAAAAGATTAATATTATAAATAAAATATCATAAATTATTAAAATATTTGACAAAAAGATAATTTATTAAGTCTAACTAAAAAATAAATGACTTGCAATGTGAAGTCTCAAGTCAATACTACTAAAACAAATGTAAATGAAAAAATAACATAAGTTCTAAATTTAAAACAAAAAAGTTAACATAATACTCTTATATCAAATTTCAACATAACATACATAAATATGATTTAAAAGAAAAGGAAAACGTAAGTCTATAACCTTACTCAACAATAAATTCTACTTTAATTTAAAAATTAGAATACTAAAAAATTATGCTAATGAGAAAAATAAACATGACATAAAAAATAGACAATATGGAAAATTTTATGAAATCACATGAAGTAAAAATTGAGAATGGGAAAGAAATGAAATATAAAAAATAAAATAAAAATAAATAAACTTTTAGAAAATTTTAGAATAATAAAAATAAAAAAGAATTTAAAATAATAGAAATAAAAAATAAATTAAAACGAAAAAATAAAAAGAAGAAATTAAAAAGCAATCAACTTGTAATTACCAGCAATTCGCAGCCCCTCCCTGAGAATTGGAGAGTTTAATTATCCCTGTCCATTACACTCAATTACATGTTGACCAAGTAATTACATGGTCAACCAAACAGGCCAGACAGTGTAACTACATCCAATTACATCAAATTCAATTATCAGGTGACTTTTCAAATAGGACCTAAAATAACAAATTCATTATATAGTTTGATGGGCATTCCCCGCTGATAGGAGGATTGACCGTGGTATGGCCATCACTATTGCCATTATGACATAATGTTTTCCTAACAGAATAAATTTCCATTGTGTCTACCCGCAGCATTTCTAAGACATATACAGAGGGAATTTCAAAAATAGTGAGGTTGCCTGAACTTTCTTGAGCCAATAACTTTGATGGTGACTCAACTATCAACTCTTTTCACAGAAAGTCACTTAATTTTCATTTTCAATTAAAAAGTCACTCAATTATGACTTTTTTGCACAGAAAATCACTCAACCTACTTAATTATATTTTTTACTAAAATTTGCTGATATTTAATTTTTATTTTTAACCAAAATTTTAAGAACTAAATATATTTCCATTTAATGACCCACCCCATTTAACCCGACGCGCTAAAAATATAATATTGAACTTTTTATTTTACCATTAATTCCCTAAATCATTCTCTTGTCTCCTTCTTTCTCTTGAGCATTGTTCTTCTTCTTTTTAATTTCACAATTGCAAGATTTCTATTAAGTAGGAATTTATAATGGATTCCTCCTTTCCTTTTATCTAGATTTAGAATTATCTTCCATTATAGTCCAAATTTTCACTATTGAAGATGGAATATGCTCGTCACCTCAGTCCCTGTTTCATGAGGAAAGGGATCACTACGTGGGTATTTCACAAGAAAACAAGGTACGCTTCAGATTATTTTGTTTTTTTTTTAATGAAAAACTGTATATTTTTGTTTGACTTAGGGTTTATTTTTATCTTTTAACTATTTGTTGTTGAATCGAAAACGGTAGTGGGGTTAGAGGCTCTTTATCAATGTGAGAATTAGACTTTTCTTAATAGATATGGTCAGAATTTATTATTTTAAGATTATTCGAATTATGTCTGCTTTATGATTTTTCTTCTACTTTAATCTGTGTTTATAGGAAATATCGTCACAGTTTGAAATTTTTTTAAGTGTAGTCCTAGCTGAAGAAGTTTAGGGTGATAGTGTTCTGAGTTTAAGAAATAATGTAATAGAGGTTGTCCAAGATAATATGGTGGGTGAGGTAGAGGATGATAATTTCAATGATTCTGATTATAACTTGGAGGAAGGTGATGAAGATTATCATGATGTTGTTACTGAGCGTCGTCTTATGAAGGCGAAAGGTAGACCTAAAAACAATACTGATAGTCGGATGATTGGTGTTGGTTCGTCCACTATTAGAATTTTAATTCCACAAGTGAATCAAAATGCAGAATCAGATTATGACGATTTTGATGAATTGTTGGAGGGGGTACTGATTCAGAAGATGAGGTCGAATATAAAGAGTATGATGTAGAAAATGACAACCCTATTTTAGAAGTAGGGATGAAGTTTGCCAGCTTTGACCAGTTTAAGGAGGTTTGTATGAACTGGGGGATCAAACATATGAGACAAATACATTTCGTCACCAATGATAAAAAAAAGATGTATTTGTAAATGCAAGCAATCTGGGTGTCCATTTCATGTTTTTGCTAGTCCAATAAGTAAGTTTGATCCTACCATTCAAATAAAAACCTTGAATATAAATCATACAGGTCCTACAGTATCTGACAATTTTCATTTGACACATCAATGGATTGCAAGGAAATATTTTAATATTTTTAAAGCTGATCCAACTTGGAGTGTTGAGGGAATTATTGCAATAGTGCAGAAGGATCTTGGCTACACAATAGAATATATGAAGGCATGAAGGGCCAAACGACAAGCTTTGAAATGGGTTTATGGAGATGAGGGTGCACAATATGAAAAATTGTTAAGGTATAGGGCTGATTTGCTGAATACAAATCCAGGCTCTAATGTAGAGATTTGGAGAGATGAAAGTAAATTTAAGGTATTTTATTTGTGTCTTGCTCCTTTGAAGGAAGCCTTTAAGTCTGGGTGTAGGCCATTAATAAGCCTAGATGGTTGTTGGCTTAAGGGAACATATGGAGGCAATTTGTTAGCTGCCGTTGCAATTGATCCTAATGATTGCATCTTTCCTGTTGCATATGTTGTGATTGCTGATGCTGAAAGTAAAGAGACTTGGAGTTGGTTTTTAACCAATCTTGGATATGATTTAGAGATAACAAATAGTCACCATATCGCATTCATGTCTGACAGACAAAAGGTGAAACATTCAATTTTTTCATCTTTCTAGTTTACTATTTTTTTGTAGTATATATTGAATTATTTAAAATCAATGTTACAGAGATTGATTGGAACTGTGAAGGATTTATTTCCAGAAGCAGAACATAGAAATTGTGTCAGACACATGTATCAAAACTTTAGACAAAAACATAAAGGCAAGGCACTGAAGGACCTAGTATGGAATGCAGCAAGAGCAAGTAATGAAGTGAGATTTAGGATATGTATGGAATGACTCGAGCAAGAGGATAGAGAGGCTAGAAAATGGTTTGATCATTCTGAAAGGCCATTCCAAACCTGGACTAGAGCATTGTTCAAGACACATAGCAGATGTGATATGCTCTTGAATAATCTTTGTGAAAGTTTCAACAGGTACTTACGTATTCTTGCGTCTATGTAAAATATCACATACACTTATCAGTCATCTCATTATGCTCTTTTTATATTTTAATTTGTAGGTACATACTTGATGCAAGAGACAAAGCAATTATAACCCTATTGGAAATGATAAAGAATAAGCTTATGAAGAGGTTGTATAAGAAGAAGGAATGGATTAACAAGTATCAAGGTCTTATCTTTCCAAAAATTGAAAAATAATTGAACCAAATAAGACTTGAGGCAGCTTTGTTTAGACCAAATTTTTCTGGTGGACCAAAGGTGTCAGTTGAGGGTCCAGGAGGGCCATTTATTGTGGATATGCAAAAAAGAAGTTGTACATGTAGAAGATGGGATTTAACAGGTTTGCTTTGTCCTCATGCTTTGGTGAGTATTCATGGAAATGGTGATAGAGTTGAAGATTACGCGAATGCATACTACAAAGTTGAAACTTTCAAAAATGTGTACTCTTATTTCATTAACCCAACCAACCCCGAGGATCATTGGCCAGAAGTTATGAATGGTGGTGAGGTTCTTCCTCCTAAGATAGTAAAAAAAAAAGAGGGAGGAAACCTAAATTAAGACGAAAGGAAGCTGAAGAATTAGAAAAACAGAAACAAGTTGAAGCGCAGAGACAATTTGAAAACAGGTCAAAGAAAAGGGGTGAAGAACTGGCTCCAAAAAAAATACCAAAAAGGCTCTATTCATATAAGATGTTCGATATGCAACAAAGATGGACACAATGCAAAAGGCCACTATACGTATGCCAATATTGTTGTGCCAGAAGCAAGACAACCTTTTGAAACTCAAGACTTGGTGTCTGATTATGCCCCGTGGGGATACTCTAACCAATCTAATCATGACATGAGGGTTAATTCTCAATTGGAGGTCAATTTAACAAATCAATCTATCATAACTCAGGTTGGGATCTTAACTTTTAATTTTTGTATTTCATTAACTGTATATCATAAGGCAGGTTTTAAAGTTTTAATTTTTTGATTAGGAATCAAGACAAAAATCAACTGGTGTTGAATGCGTTCAAGATGGAGTTGTTGTTCAAGTCACAGATGTTGTAAATATGAATGATGAAGGTGTTGATTGTGTGCGAGGAGCTTGGAATGCTCAGGATGAAATTGATGATTGTGTGCGAGAAACTCGGTGTACTCAAGATGAAAGTGTTGATTGTGTGAGAGGAGCTTGGTGTGCTCAAGATAAAAGTGTTGATTGTGTGCGAGGAGCTCGGTGTGCTCAAGATGAAAGTGTTGATTGTGTGCGAGGAGCTCGGCGTGCTCAAGATGAAAATACTGATTGTGTGCAAGTAGATCGGTGTGCTCAAGATGAAAGTGTTGATTGTGTGCGAGGAGCTCGGTGTGCTCAAGATGAAAGTGTTGATTGTGTGCGAGGAGATCGGCATGCTCAAGATGAAAGTGCGCAGACAGGCTTATCAAAAATAGGCAGAATTTACAAGAAAAATGTCATGAAGGATTATGTTTGTGAAGCGTCAATGAAAAGGTCTAGAAAGTGTTAATATGACACTGTATATACAGTGTCTTATCTTGTTAAAACTTGTGGTCATGTGACCTTAACTCATTAGTTAGAAAGTGCTAATATGACATTGTATATAAAGTGTCTTTTTTTTTGTCAAAACTTGTGATCATATGACCTTAACTCATTCGTTAGAAAGTGGTTATTATGACATTGAATATGAAATGTTTTATTTTGTTAAAACTTATCGTCATATAATTATTGTGTAGCCCTTGTGGTCAGGCCCTTCTCCGAACCATGTGCATAGCGGAAGCTTTAGTTCATTGGGAAATCTTTTTTTTGTCGTCATGTGACCTTAACTCATTAGTTATATGTGCTATTTTATAAGTAGTATTTTTTGTTAAAGGGTGCTGCTTATTTAGTGACATTTGACAGTTGAATGGTGATTTATAGGGAATATATTGTAAAGTGATGAATGAAGTTGCAAATACATGAGTCAATACTTGGGTAAGGGTGTATATTAATAAAAATAGTTGAAATACTTCTTACGTTTAATTGTTCATGTCGGATTCTTATAGACGTTGATAAGTGAAGCATCTTAATTATAGCAAAGAGCAAAAGGAGGGACAACTTGGAATCCTCTTATAATGCATAGTAGTTTAAAAGGCTTTGCAGTCCTCTTAGAAATTTCCGTTGACATTGTAACCCAAGAGATTGTTGTCATTTTTATTTTTTTTGAAGTTGGGAAGACAATAATTTGATGCTTAGGGAGAACAGAGAGGTTATGGAAACTTCAAAAAAAACCCCAGAGAGGTTGATATATTATTGATATGTGAAGAAGAAGTTGAAATTGAGAAATTTAGAAAGAAAAGAAAAGAAAAGAAAAGAGAAGAAGAACGCAGAGGGAAAGAATGGGGGAGACAGAATAATTTAAGAGAATTAAAGGTAAAATAAAAGGGTCAATATTATATTTTTAGCGGGTCGGGTCAAGTGGAGCGGCTCATTAAATGGTTTAAATGGATATATATTTAGTTCTTAAAATTTTGGTTAAAAATAAAAATTACATGTCAGCAAATTTTAGTAAAAATATAATTAAATAGGTTGAATGACTTTTGAATTGAAAATGAAAGTTGAATGACTTTCTGTGAAAATAATTGATAATTGAGTGACCATCAAAGTTATTAACTCGAACTTTCTTCCTAGCCCCTTTCTTCATTAGTGTGTCCATTACTCTGTTATGTTCTCTGAACACGTGCTCTAGTATTACTCCTAGTTATTGCATTCACAGGTTATGTTAGCATAAGGTAGGTGACCTTTTGTAAACTTCTTTTTAATACTCCCTCTAGTTTATATTAATTAAAATTTATGAGGTAATATATATTCATTTGAAAAACATAAAATTGAATATCATTTTTCACTTTGCTTTTTAAGTTATTATCAAATTATTGTTAAAAATATAAATAACTTAAAGTAAAATTATAAATATACTTATTACCTAAAAAATATAAATAAAGAATAAAATAAAAGAAAATTTTGAACATAATAGATATACCTCTAATTTATTTCTTTATTACTCTAGATGTTCTTGATAGTTTTGAAAATACAGTAAACTTTGAGTGTGTGTTTTTTTGGTGTTTTCAAAAGTATCAAGTGTCTAATGTTATGTTAACTACTATTTTTTTGTTTTAATTTATTTGTTTTGATTTTAATTTAACATGAAGTTTAAAATATATGTCCAATAGGGTTGCCACTTAGAATTTTCTCTTTCCCGTCTTTTCTGAAATAGTGTCGTTTCCTCTCATTTCCAAAACATCACATCCTCTCCTAACATGACACATTGAATCATCTCGGTTAAAAAGATTCACCTCAATCGTTCCTTTTTCAAAATTCTTTTAAGAATCATAAGTACTAATCTTCCTCCTATAAGTTTCTTCAAAGTCTCTTCGACTATTTGTTTCTCCCTACTTTTAGATGTTCAAAACCCCTCTCACACCCAAGCTTTCTATGATCATGTCTGAAGCCCAGTTCACCCTCTGAAATGTCTCAAGCCATTTCTCACAACAAAAAATTTGTGCTGCCTCATATTGCTCCTTATTCTTCCTACACGGAAAATCCTCCAAACCCTATTCCTCAAACTTTAAACTCATTGTCTCCAACTCCATCATTTGTTCCCACAAAAAATCTTTGATTCATCTTGTATGAAATTCAACTATCCTTTTCCATTCCCCTTACGTAGCAAATTACTTATAACTCAAACCCCTTTCTCCATCTTACTTGTGACATTGTTAATGTTGAAATTCTTGACATGGAGTTAGAGGTCTATAACAAAGTACTATCTGAATGTAGTGCTGAGCAAGATTAAAATGTGTTATCCATATCAGTTGAACACCCTTAGGAACCAAGTGTGGAATCTGAACAACACTTGAAGAGTCTACGAGATAGAGTTAGTATTGAAATGTTTAAGAGAACAAATGTTTAAAGAAAATCTTTCAAATAAAAAGAGAAACTCCTTGAATAATCTTGCCATGGGAGAAGAATACGTGATGGGGTGTCTGATTGATGTGCCTAAATGAAGGATCAAAATGAGAAATATTCGAGCAGCAAAAACAAATACGGAAGCATCAGATGGGTTAGGATCACCACATGTTCTTCCCACTCTCAAGGGGGATGAGACTCATGTTTAAGGAATCTCAAGTTGCACTACGCAACGAAGAAAACAAAGAAGTAGAGGAAGAAGATGATGACAACATTTCTTTGAGTCTCAAGATGAGACACATTGCACAATCCGCTTGTATTGATCATTCTCAACATGCTTTAATCAAACTCACAAGTTGTTCTTCTAAAGTAAAATCGTTAATCATCATTGTTTTGACAACAATTGTAGAGGATGAAGAATGATGTGAATCATAATCTGAATAAAGCTTGGATTAGAGAATAATGTGATTGGATATTGATGCATATCTAACGTTCAAGATATTATGTTCTTGCAGGAAGCAGTTGTTAGACTTGCACTGGTGTTCGTATGGAAGATTAAGTTGATTCAAAGTTCTTTCGTCTACCTCAATAATATCACTCACTCTTTTTAGCTTGCGAGAAGAGGATACCACTCATTTTGCAGAATAAAAATTAGAAACATGAGTTGGTTTAATAGTATTTAGAGCACTTGTTGTCTTATCATTTTACTTTTGCTTTTTTGATTTGGCTAATAATCTCCATAGCGACCAAGGTGAGAGTTCATGCAGCCAACCAATTGAGCTACTAAGATTCTCCAATCATATTGATATTGAATTTGAGATTGATCTTTATTTGAGTTATTTTGATGTTCTTTAACTTTAAAAGAAGGAGATAAGAGGTAGATTGTCCTACCACGCGTGTCACAATTTGTAGACAATAAAATTCATGTCGAGAAAATAATAATCAAGAATGAAAATATCACAACAATTATTGTATTTGATTTCAATATATGAGCGTGACAATTTCTATGAATCCTCTGATTCTTTTATTTTGAATATAAATTCAAGGGCTTTTGAGCTTGATTTTGAATCTTGTGAACTTGTTCTTGATTTTTATTTAAATTCAAGGGTTTTTGAGTTTGATCTTGACTTGTATTTGAATTTAAGGGCTTGCTTGATCTTGAATCTGGTCGACTTGTTCTTGATTTGTATATGAATTTAAAGGCCTTTGAGCTTGATATTGAATCTCGATGAACTTGATCTTGACTTGTACTTGAATCCAAAGGCTTGAAGCTTGATCTTGAATTTGATGATCTTGATCTTGACTTGTACTTGAATTCAAGGATTTGAAGCTTGATCTTGAATTTGGTGGTCTTGATTTTGACTTGTATTTGAATTCAAGGGTTTGAAGCTTGATCTTGAATTCAGTGGTCTTGATTTTGACTTATATTTGAATTCAAGACCTTTGTGCTTGATCATGAATTTTCGTCCTGATCTCTATAACTTGTAGAGAAATACTTGAATTCTTGAATGTTTGTAGAAAAATATGCGGTGATTGATCCACGAGCTCTCTTTGGCTTCTTATCAGAATTCTAGTGCATCTTCTGAATTATGAAGACCCTATTTTATAGTTAAAAAAAAAAAAAATTGTGATAGAGATAGATTTCTTTCAACAATTTAAGTGACAACAATATTTGATTGGTTGGAATATGTCAATTGTACACACGTGACACATTCTTATTAGCTAGGTATGTCATGTTATTTTGACACGTGATATAATTCTATTGGCTTCTTCGTTTGACATGACATGCCACGTGCTTGGGTTTTACAATTTAGACTCATCATTTGTAGTCCAATTTCACGAATTAGCTCAGTAAAATCCATATTTATTGAATCTAAATAATTAATTTAATTATATTATTTATAATATTTATTTGAATTTATATATTTTAAATTTAATAAAATTCAAATTATTTTATGAATTTTAATCCGATAAAATTTAGATCTTACATGTGTGAATAACTTTTTAAATTATTTAGGGAAAATGGTCAAAAATGCCCTTAAACTATGTGAAAGGAACAAAAATGCCCTTGCAGTCAATACTTTGGTCCAGAAATGCCCCTATAGTTACTAAATGGGTCAAAAATGCCATTTTCCGAATAAATTTATTATTTATTTTCTTTTTGAACACATCTTCTTCCTAATTAAAATATTATTAAAAAAATCCTATACTTGTTTTTCTTTCTTTTAAAGTACTTTAACAAATAAAAATGTAGGAAATAATTTTTTCTTCTTAATCTCACTTTATCAAATAAAAAAAAAAAACTTAATGTATCCTTTCGATCGATAATATATGTCATATATATAAGATCATAGTATATCCATCATTAATTTTATTTATATAACGATAAAAAATAATTATAATAAAATAGAAATTTTTTATTTTTTTGAATTGAAGTAGGATAAACATTTGCTAATTTTAAAAAGTATTATTAGAAAAAGAATGTGTTAAAAAGAAAATAAATAATATATTTATTTGGAAAATGAGCATTTTTGACCCATTAAAATAACAATTAGGGCATTTTTAAAACATTGACACCAAAGATGTTTTTGGACCAAATTACAAACTGAGGGCATTTTTGTTCCTTTCGCATAGTTTAAGGGTATTTTCGACCTTTTTCCCAATTATTTATTTAATTTTAAAATTTATTGAGATAAAGAAAAAGCTGACCAAATGATAGAGTCCAAAAAGAGAAGGAACACTCTCTCTCTCCTACCCTTTAATCGCACAGTACTCTAGAGACAAGACAAGTGAGTACAATTACACTCTCTCTCAAACAGAGCTTTCTTGTCGGAAAATATTCAGGCTTCTCTTATCGCCGGCGACTTTCTCCGTTTCCGGCCGGTAAGCGTAACTTCTTTCCCCTTTTTCCAAGTTTCTTTTCTTTTTGTTAGAAAGATTTCATATTATTCTTTGCTTTGTGTGTGTAGACTGTAGAGTACTCATTATCTGTTAGTTTTTTTCCTTTTAATTTTTGGGTTTTTAAGAGGGAAAATTCCATTTTAATAACTCTTTTTGCTGATAAGTGTAATTTTTCCCCTTTTGGGGTTTTTCTTTTTTGACAAAAAATCTTGGATGAAGTGCATGTTGGTACTTCAAATTTCTTGGTGCTCTATGTTGGGTCTAAGCTGATTTTTTTGTTTCTGTTTGTTTTTTTTTGTTTTTTGGTGTTATTTTAAAAGTTTTGGCTTGATAAGTTGTGGATTCTGAAAAGTTCTAGTCTTGCTTATTTAGGAATTCCTATAAGGCTATAACCATCATTGTTGAATTGGAAGAGATAAACTTGCACATATTAGCCCTGAATATATACTCTGTCGGTCCTATTTCATATGATGTAGTTTGACTTGACACGAGTTTAAGAAAAAAATAATTACTTTTGAAACTTGGGGTAAAAAATGAGTGGTAGATGTTTGTGTGGGTATTTTAAAGTTAAATACCCATCCAATTTCATATGGTGTAGTTTAACTTGCCCCGAGTTTAAGAGAAAAATAATTACTTTTGAAACTTGGGGTAAAAAATGAGTGATAGATGTTTGTGTGGATATTTTGAAGTTTAATTGTTATTATATATAGAAATGTGTTATTTTTTTGGGTACAGACTATAAAGGAAAGAGAGTCGTATAAATTGGGACAGAGGGAGTAGTTATTTGCATGGATTTTAGGATGAAGAGTAAGTGTTGCTTATACTTTTTCTCCCTTGTTGTTTGCAAAGATTGTAAATAGCACATAGTTAAAATTCAATAATGAGTTCATGGTGGGGTGAAAAGTGGTTCCAATAATGTTGAGCTCACATGAAGTCATTTTGATATAGTTTCTTTTTTATGATTTTTGCAGCATATATATCGTGTGGCTTTAGCTTCAATTCGACGACTTTGCAATTCATGTTGTTTTAAGTTTGCTGTGGAAGTTTCAGTACCTCTTTGTATGACCTTTCAAAAGCTTAATGATTAGGAAAAAAGTGTTCTTGACTTACAAGCGAAAGAGGCTACCAGGTTCTGATCTTTTTCCGGAAAATGGTACTCATAATACACCTTCTGAGTGTAGAAAATCAAAGGCTGTAACCCCTTTGCTGGAGGAAGAGGAGAAGTATGACAACCCTAGCTTCAAGGATGAAAAGAAAGACTTTGAGGTGAGATCTTTGATATACCGTATTCCATTTGGCTTAGGAAACCAAGCATTCTATTGGAGGCATGAGGTCTTTGTTGTGCTTGTGATTTAGGTAGTTTTTTTTGTATGAAGTCCTTACTTGTGGCTTGATTTTCTTTGGATAGTCATCTTCTAATTTATGTCGTCACATTTGTTAATGAAACCGTCGCAACTATTCTGAATTAAATCTTTACCTACATATGGATCACCTCCTAGATTTCGACTTACTAGTGATTCTTCATAATCAATAAACACAGATGTGTAGTGTGGTGCATGATCCCAACACTTGTATCTCTTGCTTTCAGACGTATATTATGCTAATGCTAATTATATGCTTATTAGCTACTGTCTCTAATAGCCGTTCAATCTGTGTCTCTCTTTCTCTCTCTTTGTTTATCTTTAGGGAAATTGTTTACTTGCAATTAGAAATGACAACTAGGATGAAGAGTATATTAGGGTAAATTCAAGAGTTCATGGTGTTCTTCTTGTGATGAATTGCTTAAGTTGTATATACTGAAACATGTCTGCTTGTGCTTACATGATAAAACTGGTAGGGGTGGGTGCAAGCTGACTGAAACAATAGTGACAAAAGAACTCGTTATGACGGGGTGTGAGCTTAGAAATTGGTATGGAAAGTGTGAGAGCTTAGACTTTGGCAGAATTTTCATAAGTAGAACTTGATTTTTCATTTTTTTTGTCAGAAAACTAAGTTTTTCATAGTTCAAAAAGCTATTGCTATATTGTACATTGTCCCAAAGGTGATGTAGTGGTTGAAGCATGGGAGTGACAATTCTGGGATCCCAAGTTCGAATCCCAGCTATAATCCTCGATTTGAGCTCATTTTCTCTGACCATAGCGAGCAGGATTACTTTTGCAATCTTGTGCTAGTGGATATGACAAGTTGCCCGGTTGAATGGTTGAGGAGCGTGCAAGTTGGTCCAGACATCATCAATAAAGAAAAATCTCTCTTTTGTACGTGATAAGAAATCACTTGTTGAGTTTATATACTACTACTGGTATCAACAAACCGTTGTAGAATTATGTTAGTTGAACTTTTTGAATAGGGTGAATACAATCTTCTCCTCTTTCGTCCTACTATCAAATTAATTGCGAAGATGCAGTCATCCCCTTTATTTTCTGAATTCCTAGTATTTAACTTGTGAAGCTGTTTGAAATGCTTTCTTCCATCGTGAACCAATCTGTGAGCACGAGAAAACCTTGTTAATCTGTAGGTAAATCAATTCATTAACACAAGCATGTTCACATGACTTGTCAATTTTTTTTCTAGGCCTTCGTTACTAGTGTGCTATCCATGTTGATTGGTCTTCTCACTTCTACCTCCCCCAGTCGTGCTGCATCAACTCCATCTGATCTATACTTCTTTCTTTCCCTGCTGCCCAGTTGTAGCATAGCTGGACCACCATAATCCCTTTAAATTTCTTCAAGTTACCCTATGCACATTTCCAGCTTCCCCTATCTCGCATGATAAAGCAAAGAGAAAAGAAAGATAAGGAATAGAAAAAAGATTGAATTGAAAAACCGTACAGGCATCTTATGCAGTGACAACTGATTAGACATAGTTGCATCTCGACCTTCTCTTTTAAGTTTTCTTGTGTATTTTTTAAGGATGAAAACTGTGCACACCATTGAAAAATTTATTTGTATCAACTTGCTCATTTAAATGCCCGTTCCTTGTCAAAATCAACAAAGCAGATTGGTAATTGAGTTATTGAAATTATTTTATTCTGATATGATGTGTTCAGGAGTTTTATTATGACTTTTTAGGGACTGTGACTGTTAGATAGTCAAGCTTAGCCTGAGAGATGGATTTTGAGCTTGAATGTGACTTTTGGTGGCATTGTGATTTTCATTGAAACAATGTTCTTCTTGCCTCTACCGGATTATGATTCTGGAGGTTAGAAAAGGTGTACGTGTAAACTTCCTAAGTTGCTTAATTGCCGTTCATCTTTGCAGGATAATTCTGAAGAAGTTTTCTCTTCAAAGGGTTCCAAAGGGCCTCTCTCTGAAGGAGAACCGAGGAGTTCACAGAAGAGATTATGTTCTTGCATTACTTCAGGCATTGTATGTGATAGTAAATGCACCCAGAAGTTTTCTCTTTCCCCGTTGACAGGATTGAATTCTTCGAGAGAACAGGATTTGGTCTCTCCAAATTCTGGTGGTGAGAGGGGATGCAATCTTCAGGATTCTGACACCTCTGATTTGGTAAAACCGAGTCCGGAAGAAGCTGACACACTAAAAGACATCTCTCTGATCCCCTCTGTAAATGCAGTAAGTATAAGTAAATTGTCTTCCAGTCTGATTACTTTTCAGCGAAGAGCCAAGCGGGACAAGGATGCAGGTCAGGCAGATGCCAAGTGCAACCTTGAAACTGAAGATGCTTGCGTATCAGTTGTAAAAACTGCATGTCTTGTCGCTCCTCATGACTCTGAAAAATCAGTTGCTAAGAGTTGCTCGATGGATCTTTCAGCAGATTTTAAGCATCCTGAGGTTAATCCTTATCCTAGACAAGCCACTTCATTGCTAGTAATGAAGGGAACTTTTGTCTGTTGACTTTTAGATAATATTAGAAAGTGCGCCCTATTAGCCTTATTGATAGTAATTCAGAAACCATCTGAAACATATCAAACCAATATTTGTAGGATATCCATAGTATTTCTCTAGACTCTTACATTGAATACATGACACAAATATTTATACTCATCCCATTTTTCCTTCGACTGTTACAAACATTATATTCTGTGTTTCTTGTATGAGTTCTCAGTAACCACGAGCATGCAGATTAAAGTTAAAATATTTATCTAGACTCTGCTGACTTTTGCAATATGGGGTATTAAATTGATGTCTGGATTTATTTTATTTTTGAGGGTGCTTAGACTGGAAACTAATATTTCTTGTTTTTCATCTAGTTTGTTTGTTTTGTTTCTATGTATGTTTGGATTTGGTTTTAGGAAATATGATTTTGGGATATTTCCGAGAGTTTATATTGTTTTGTTTTCAGAAACATAAAATCAAGAATATTTGGATAAGAAAACTAAACAACTGTGCAAAAAACAAAACATTCTGTTTCTATGTCCAGACAAGGTTCAACTAAAGTATAGTTTCAAATGGATTATGTAAATTTACTTGCTTTCCTATAACTGCAGATACTAGCCTCTACAGGTTCTGTAATTTGAGAGACTATTTCACTTTGCATGAGACTTTTTTTTCTGCATCCCGCTTAAACTGGTTACTTGGTTTTCTCCTTTGACATGTTAAGCTATGTGAAGGCATTGATAACTCAGGTTGGTAGAACCTGCTTGCTGCTCGGTCTCTTTGCTGTCCTACTAAAGACCTGATGAAGACCAACATGCAAATTATTTCTCTAGAAATCATGTAATTTTCAATGTTAACCAAGTTTTTATTTTGTTATAGACAACCAACGGAGGTGACAATTATCAATGTGCTTGTGCTGGATCACCTTCACAGATGAAGATGTAAGCTTAACTATCGTCTACTCTTGCCTTATAGTGAATCTAGCAGACAGGTTTATTGAATGATTCTTGTCTGGAAATGTAACCTAGTTGGAGATATTCAATTTTAATTCCTGGATTTTGCTTGTACAGAGTGTTAGATGTTAATGAACAGCCTATCTCAGTGAAGGAAGCTCCACCAATCGGCGAAGTAGCTGAGCCAAATTCTGGAGTAGGTTTCTCTAGTTTTGATGACAGTGTTGCTTCAGATGCTTTCCCGGACTCATCATTTCATATCCCTCAGGACCCTTCTTCTGATGCTTTGCTCAGAACTGAAGTGCCAATATCGTCTCCCTTAGAGGTTGCAAGTAACAGAGATTCTCAAGCTTTAGATCTATCTATACCTTGTGGTATGTATTTTTATTTGGCTTTATCCTCCTGGATTTAAGATATATGTTTTTGTAGGAGCTCGTGTTCATAATTCTGTGTCTCAGTATGCTTCTGTTTTAAATTACCATGTACAGACAGTGATGACAAAATGGACCGCAATAGGACAGAACAAGCATCCGGTGGACACCTCATTCCAACTGCACTGGAAGTTCAGCAGAACCCTCCTTGCTCTTTGAATGGAAATGATTCGACGGTTTTACATAAGGTGCCTTCTGACAAAAGTTTGGAATTACTTGACAACAAGCCCGAGAAGATAACTCCAATTCATTCAGAGTTGCCTGAAGCTGGTTGCTTATCTGGAAAAGCAATGGCTGATAGTGGTGAAGGCAGTTCTTCGAAAAATGATTTACTGCAGGTAAGTGCAGTGTTAAAGAAACTGCTGTTCATCTCAATCTCTACCAGTTTTCTGTGATGCTGTGCACTTTCAATTAAGTGAGTCTTTAATGTTTGATTGAGATGCATTAAATGTTTGCTTTCAGCTTTTGTCGGAAGATAGAACCTACAACTTTTTCCCATTAGCAAGCCTGCAGGAAAATGAGAGTGCTCATGCTAATTCTAAAGAAGGAAAAGCTTCCTTGTTAGAAGACAAGAGGCATTGTGCATTTACTATAGCAGAATCCTCAGAGTTTCTTGGTTTGTCATTGCCAACTGAATCCATGGTCGGTCGTCAAGCTTTAGTTTCGAGATCCTCACAGTTGGCTGATGTATGGAATCAACCAAGCGAATTTATTCAAGGAGCAGTTGCTCAGTTTCCTGTTGATGCATCAATGCTTCAACGACATCAAATGATCCTGGACAACATTCTTAATAGAGCAAGATCTCAAAATGGAAACAAGAGGAGATTTGCAGAAAAATTAAGGTCTCCAACCATGTGGTCAGAAGAGGAGCTAGACTCTCTTTGGATTGGTGTGAGGAGGCATGGAAGAGGCAACTGGGATGTGATGTTGAGGGATCCAAGGCTGCGCTTTTTTTCCTGGAGGACACCAACAGACTTGGCGGAACGGTGGATGGAGGAACAGTCGAAACTTTTACATGGAAAATCCATTTCCCCTGTGAGACAGTTACGTACAGCTGATGTTTCATCCCATGGTATGGATGATGTTAAACTTTCACTTGGGCATGCACATTCCCGGTCAGAGGACAGCATCCGGAGCCAAATGCCATTTCATTTTCCAAATGTTCAAAATACTTCGCACAAACGACTTCACCTGGCTACTGCAAATGTAGGGACCTCAGATTCTCTCTGTCTCGGGGGAAAACGCAAAAGAGCTAGGTTCAATCAATCCGAGAACTCTGCAGGTTCGGGTGTTGAATGTTCATTCAGTTCTCGAATTATGAACACAGTGTCTGAAGTGGGTGCTTTGCCTCACTGGCTTAAGGAAGTGGTTGCTATCCCACCCAGGCCTCCTGGATTTGCCCCAGATTCTTCATGGATTTTCCATCCATGGATTGGTCCACCGTTTTCTGAACCTAACAGAGCTCATTGCGAATCAAAGAACAGACTGAGCGACTTACACACTACACCAAAAACTGAGCTTCATAATGGTAATGCTGATTGTGCTCATCTCCCTATGAGAGAAGGGAACCAACATTGTAAGTCAGAAGCAGATAAAAAAGTTGAGCTGATTGTCATCAATAGCGACGCCTCATCAGAGGAGACAATATCAGATGATTGTAATGTAAGGCATTAGCGTAAGTTGGGATTTCATAGTTCACCTTGTATAAAAGTTGGTAATCTTAAGTATCTCAGCTATTTCTCGTGGGCGAGATTAGCTGAATCAGGTAGTTTTTTTTTTCCCCAAATTCTCATTTAGCTATTTGCAGGTAGCTGTATTTTGTAAAACTCACTCTAGTTCCTAATTAGGGATTGGATCAAATCCAAACTCTACCTTTGCAAAATGTGATAAAGCCCAGGCTGATAGTAGTGAGAATTTGGCATGAAGGAAAACATTTTTAAGGAGATGTTTTATGATATTTGGTAAACTAATGACTAACAAATTTTCTAGGAGTGTCAAATGTGGCCCAAATATTAGTGAGGATTGGATACAAGATAATGAAAATTTTAATATGTATCATTTAGAAACTATAAGTACTTATATTTAGGATTTTTATTGGGGATTCACTTTTTCTGTTTTTTTGTTGTTCTTGAACGCTATTGCGATAGAGACATACTTTCGCATTGCGATCATTGTTGGTTTTATTGAATTTTTTTTTTTGGTTCTTGATTTCTTATTTTGATCATCGTAAGCATGTTTCTTAAAATATTTTTTCTTTAGTTTCTGCACTTTCTATAGTTAACTAACCTTATAACTAGGATTGTGGAGCCCTAAAAGGAGAGTAACAATAAGATAGTTGCATAGATAGAAATTCTAGATGATAATTTTTGGTGTATGATTAGTTCTTTCGTATTGTATGAATTCTAAGGAAGGTCTGCATTAGAACTTGCCTGTATTCTGTACTTGCTTGGAAAAGAAGTTAAGATTAGTAAAATAAATTAACCACAGAGATTTGGAACTGTGTTCCATTTAAGGATTTGAGATCTGATGGTGTAATCTACTTACGTAGGTTGATAGTTGTTAAAGCACCACCTAAGTGCCCCAAGGATTTAGGATGATATTTTCTAGATGGACCAAAAGTACTCTAGATGCACTTTAGAAGTTAAGTATTTTACCCTCAAGATTACTTAAGTACTAGAATTTCGTAGTACGATCTAGAAAAGGAGTCCACAATCTTAGTTTTGTATTCTTGTTGATAAACAACCACAATATTTAGTTACTAAGCATAACAAAGCCAAGTCTTTTAATTTTAATTTTCACATTTGTTTTTAGAAATAAAACCATTTGTTCTGATTATACTTAAGAGCAATATTCTTTGTGGGATTTGATCCCAATCTTATTAGGTTCTATATTTGAACGACAACCACTTTATACTTCATTAAGAGGTGTAATTTGGGCTATGCAGGCACGATTCAAGTGATCAAGTTTTTTGGGCTCAAATATTGGTTATGCCAAAGAAGGTGATCAAGGGTATAGAATCCATTTGTAGGAAATTTCTTTGGTTTGGAGGAGCTGATACTTTGTGCTGGCCCAAAGTTGCTGGTGGGCTGAATTTCCTAGACATTGCCACATGGAACAAGGCAGCTGTATGTTAACTGTTGTGGAGTCTTAGCAAGAAAAGGACAAAATGTGGATTCAATGGGTGCATATATATTATGGTAAGAATGGATCAATATGGGAGGCACAACCTAAGCAAGCATCTTGGACGGTTCAGAAGATTCTCAAAGCTAAAAAGTACTATGAGAAGGTAGGATGGAATGAAGAGGAGATCTTGAGGCGGCCAACTTTCTCTGTAAAAAAGTTGCATATGAGGATGAGAGGGGAATTCCCGAAAGTAGATTGGAGAAGATTAATATGCAATAATGCAGGCCCACCAAAGTGGACCTTCATATTATATTTGGCCCTAAATGAGAGACTACAAACTAGAGAAAGGCTAGCCGCTTGGGAAATAGTGGATGACTCGAGATGTGTATTGTGCAGCTCAGGGATGGATAGTAGTGAGCTTCTGTTCTTTGTGTGCGGGTATTCTGCAACAGTGTGGAAGAAGATCTTGCACTGGATGCACATAGACAGACAAGTACTAGGGTGGAAAGAGGAGATCACATGGGCACTGCTACACTTTAAAGGAAAGCATGCATTAGCAAAAATATTTCGAATGGCTCTAGCAGCAAGTATTTATGCAGTGTGGCAAGAGAGGAACAACAGAATATTTCAGAACAAATTGAGGCCAGCTAGTGTTCTTAGACGGAATATTGTCTAGGAAATCCACATAAGAGGAAGTAGGAAGGCAAAACTAGCTAGTGCTTTGAGTAGTCTAGATTGCTATCCATAGCTAGTTTGAATGTTTGAATGATATGATTTGCAAGGCTGGGGTTGTCCAGACCTTGTATTTTCTTTGTACTTACATGGCTCTTTGGTAATAATATCTGTTATTTACCAAAAAAAAAGAGGTGTAATTTGGGTGTATTAAGATCGCGACATGTGCTAGGTGTTCTGCGAATTCATTTTTACAAGTCAAGGCCGAGTTTGATCAGGATTAGTGGTTATTTTCTATCACCATAGGAGTGGCAAACGAGCGAGTCAAGTCGAATATGAGTCGATCGAAAACGAGTTAAATAAAAATGGATAAAGTACTCGACTCGACTCACATTTTAAATGGGTAAAAATGAGTTACCCAATGGATAATATGGGTAAATATGGGTACCCATATTATAGTAGAGATCTTGTTAAAAGCTTTAAAAACAAAATCTTTAACCCCCCAAACGCTCCCCCCACTTCCAACCCCCCACATCCCCCCCCCCTCACACCCCATCTCAAAAAAAATGTAAAAAGATTTTAATTTTTTTTATTAAAAAAAATAATTTACCATCCCACCCCCTACCAGTCCCCCACCCCCATCTCAAAAAAATGTAAAAACTATTTAAATTTTTTATTAAAAAAAACAATTTACCACCCAACCTCCCCCCCCACACCCCCTATCCCAAAAAAATGTAAAAAAAAATTAATTTTTTTTAAAGAAAATAATAATAATATTTTTAAAAAAAGTTTTTTTACCACCCCACCCCTTACCATTTTTCTTTCTTTTATGAATTAACATCTTTTACCTATTTTATCCGATTAACTACCACTTTTAAATGGATAATATGGGTATTATTCGTTTTTACCCATTTTAAAATGAGTTGGGTACCCAATCCATTTTAAATGGATAAATATGAGTAAATACCCATATTAATTACTCATTCTACCACCCCTTATTGAGCATATGTATGATTTTTCTAGGGTTACGAACTATTGTTGATATTGTGACAAACTATTGTTGACCATTGTTCGAGAGTGTTTGGTTATTATTTGTGAAGACATTATTAGGGTTTACTTTATTACTTTCCTAGTTGTTACTTCTGTATTAGCAACAAAGATTCTTGAAAGTATTCAGATTAATTCAAGAATTATCATGTTTCTCATTATCATTATATTCTTTAATTTTTACAATTACTTTAATTCTTTAAACAAAGTTATGAATAGCTAAACATCATATCTAGGATTATGAGACCTTGATTAAGGATAAGAATAATGAATTTTTCACATTAAATTTTCGCATGAAGGTGTGATCATTGTGCTTTAATGATTCTTTCGTAGATATTGTTTTTTGATGGTTGCAAGCATTGAAATTTGTTTGAATTCTAAACTTGCTTGACATAAAAAGTTAATATTAGGAAAAAAAATCAGTAACATGTATTAAGGGCTATTAACCCTCATCTAATAGCTTGAACTAGTAATAGAAAAACTAACCCGAGACATATGATGATGCGCACAAGTGCTAGAAGAACTTAGGGTGAAATCTTCTAATTGGATCGAGAAATTTTAGAAGACATAGATTCATCAGTTTTGGATTGAACACACCTAATATGTTAAGTAGTGAATTATCTATTTGAATTTCAACATCTAGGAAACCACAATTCTAGTTCTTCTTTAATCATTGAGTTGTAGATTAAAAATAGTTCTTAAATATTCCCAGCAAACCGTCATTCGAAATAGTGATCATAAAAGTGCATTCTTGCATAAATTGTAATTTCTCGCCACACTCTTTGTGAGATTTGATCTCAACCTAGTTGTGTTCTGTATTTGACAACAACGACTTTATACATACTTAAAAGGTGTAATTTGGGCAACATTACACACCATCCTTGATCTTAATGCAATATGCATTCTTAGACATTATGTTCAGAAAGTCTTCCACCATATCAAAGCGCATAAGAAAATGTATGTTTCTCAAGAAGCCAATTATGCTATCATCTTTAATACCAAAATGTATTGGTATTTGCTTCCTCAAATCTTCAAGCTCAGGCCAACCATAAGAAAATTTACCATGACTGCATATTGTAAAACAACTCTTTATCTACTTTTTGATCTGGAATTTGTTCTAAAACCATTTTTTTAAAAAAGGCTTAAATCATATGCGGCAGTTGTCCGCATATTTCACTTAGACACCTCAATATAGGCTTGTACCTATTGAACACTTAAATCTTAACAAATTTATACCTATTTAACACAAAATGACAGTCAATAAAAAGAGAAATATGTGCGCATTTCAATCGCACATACATAGTAAATGAGCCAAAGAAGCGATGACACGTGGCGGTTGGATTAATTTTTAAAAAAATTCTATTTAAATAATCAAAAAATAATTTAAGAAACCAAAATTTTATTTTTAATTAACCCACCCCACCCCACCCTACCGCCCACCCACCCTCGTTCTTCTCCGTCGACCTTATTTCTCAGTCCACTGATTTACATTTACCAGTAAACCGTCGCCTCCATGCTTCTTCTTTTTCTCCATTCCCTTTCCATTGGCCGCTGCGCCTCTAACACTAGTCAACCATAGCCTCCACTCCTTTCTTCTTCTCCATTGAACTTTATCCCTTTTACTGGCGTCAGTAATATACCATTGTTGTCCATCTACGCTAACCCCTCATTCACTTTTCATTCTAATAGCATAAAACCTTCTACCCTTTATCTTCATCTTCTTTCCACTAGTAATTATTTATCATAATTACAAGAAAAAAATAAACTTTTACGAAAATAATAATCAATTGCTTCGCTGGAATATTATTTTCATAAAAAATAATGAAACTTCGCCGGAATATTTGAGACTTTAATTAGATTTACATAGAAAAAGAAGAAGGAAAAAGCATGAGAAGAATTAGAGAGGATGAGAGAGAGAGGTGGAGGGGGTGGGGTGTGTAAAGAGATGAATAGACGATGGGGAAAAGGACGTGTTTCTTTTTTTTTTTTTTTTAATTAATTATTATTTGTACATTATTTATTAATTTAGGTGTTGGAAAGAAAAAGAAAAAATATTATTTTCAAAGGTTTTACGCGCTCAAGAAGTGTGAAATACACTTTTTTTGTCATGTCAGCATTTTGTGTTCAATAGGAACCATTTTTAAACATATAAGGTGTTCAACAGGTATCAGCCTAAGTTGAGATGTCTAAGTGAAATATGCACAACTTTAAGGGACCGTATATTACTTAAACCTTAAAAAAACAATCAAAGAGGGGATTACAACATGAGCCATCGAATTCTCATCAACCAAAGAAATTTCCCCTTTCATCTGCAGAGAAGTAAATAGATAAAGAAAGATTGATTTCAATGTTATTTCCCCTTTTTGTTCTTGTATTTCTTTCTCTAAAAGAAATAAATATTGAATGACAATGCCAGATATCCAAAGACTCATGAAGGATACCAAAAAGTATATAAATAAGATTCCTGCTTTGGCATACAGGATTGACTGTCCATAGTTATGAAAGAATGGCATGTATAAGTCCATGTAACTTGATGTATGGTTTCATGATCTAAATTGTACATGTCTTGACTGATTTGAACCAATATCATTTTCACCGTCTGATTCTGCATCATCGCTGCTCAGGCTTGAAAAACCACTAAAACTTACACTCTTGGCCTTCACGTTGTTTTGTTGTCGATGATTGCTATTGTCTTTTAAATTGAATGGTCCTTCTTTTCAGTATCGTCGTTTGAGATGATACTTTCAGAGCGTTTTACCTTGCTTTTGCGTCTTGAGCTTGAGCTGATAGCTCGAGAGGATGACTTTATCTTGCTTTTACGTCTTGATTCCGAACTCCATTTGACAGATTTTGTTGGCATTCCTCCTCCAGGTTCAAGACTGATGTCTTCTTTCTCATTCCCTGAAGATCCTGATGTACTTCCGTACCCGTAATCAGAACTTGCTCCATCATCCTCATCACTGTCGAAAACATTTTCATTAATGCCAACTTTTTGATTGTAATGAACATTTTGTTGATCATTCTCACTGCTCTCATCCTCATTCTTATTTGGTAAGGCTTCGTTATCTGAACTCTGCTGCTCGTATTCATCTGTATGTGTATTGTCTTTCTCAGGAGACGGTGGAGATTCAGGAATCGGTTCATCCACGTTGAGGGTAGTAAGAGCAGCTACGACATCACTGATTAAGGGACGGACTGATGGCTCTTCTTGTAGACACATGGCTGCAACTCCAACTGCTTGATTCAAACTTTTCTCAGGAAACTTGTTCTTGAGAAGTGGATCCGCCATTTCTCTGAACCTTTTCGGATTCCTGAAAATCGGTTGTGCCTATTCAATCACATTTCACAATCAGTATCACTACGACACAAATTTAACTAGTGTGATCAAAATATTGAATGAGAGTACTGCTTTCTCACCCAAGCAACTAAGTTTTGCTCCTCTGTAGGCCTTGTAGTATCCACTGCACGGCGTCCTGTGATAAGTTCAAGTAAAACAACTCCAAAACTATATACGTCTGACTTGAAAGAGAGTTCACCGGATCTTTCATACTCTGGAGCACAGTAACCATACGTCCCCATTACCCTCGGTGATATATGTGACTTATTCCCTCCACCAGCAAGCTTGGCAAGGCCATAGTCCGAGAGTCTAGGATTAAAATCTTGATCTAATAGAATATTGGTAGTTCTGAGATCACGATAAATGATTGGCGGGTTGGCCTTTTCGTGTAGATACTCAAGTCCTTGAGCTGCTCCTGAGGCTATCTTTATTCTGTTTTGCCAATCTAATGGCTTTTGATCCTCCTTAATGTCTGAATAATACAATCAATAAAGAAGCACTATTAATATTTGAGGAAAAAATGAAAGAACTGGTGTAACCACTGTATAGGAGCAGCATTTACCAATTAGATGATCAGCAAGACTGCCCATTGGTCTGTATTCATAGACTAAAATTCTTTGATCTCCATCAGCACAGTATCCAATGAGATTGACAAGATTTTGGTGGTTAAGGAGACTTAGCAGTAAAACTTCAACTTGAAACTCCTTGTTTCCTTGTGTTCCTGTCCTGTCTAGTAGCTTTACTGCCACAACCTATTTATTTCGAAATATCAAATGATGACATAGATTACTAGTTTCATTAGAGTAAAGTTAGTTAGTTAGTTACCTCTCCTCCTTGAAGTGTTCCCTTGAACACTCTTCCAAATCCACCTTCCCCTATTAGGCATTCTTGTCGAAAGTTCTTTGTTGCGCTTGCTAGCTCACGGAATGTGAAAGTTTTCGCGTTGCTGCTATCTCCATTTTCAACAGGAGGGCTATCTTGATCAGCGCACTTGTTGTTATTATTACCATTTTCACATGGTGCTTTGTTGTTTTTTTCTGTGAAACATACCAGAAAAAGCAAACATTACATAATAAGTCACCTGTTAGGAAAAGAAGTACACAAGTTTCTAAGTTTTACAGGGGAGGAAAGAAAAAAGACAAAGATACCAAAATGTGGTGGGGAGGAAGGATGATCATTAGCAGGGCGAGCAACCGGGACAGGCTTGTCCTGTACCGGTGGCTCGTTGGTTTTCTTAGACTGGAAACAAGGGAGGCAACTCATATCATTGATTCATTAGCCCATTCATATTCCTCTTTAGAATAGAAAATATATCATATATATTTTCACCTTATATTTCAAGAATGGAGCTAAGGGAAAAAAATGTTTATATCCTTTGAATAAATAGTAGTGTCATGCATGAAATGTTCACATTGAAAAACAAATTACACCTAAAAATGATGGCATTTGGGAAGAGGGTTTTCCAGGTTGAAAGAAGGTGGTGTTGCAAATTATTGAAGGAAAACAAATCATTTGGAGTATTGGCTCTCATGAATTTCCATCAAGATTCCTTATTATTAGTGGGAGAGAATAAAATAAGGGAGATTTGGATGGTCACCTCTTCATTGGGACTTTTAACACAAATATACTTATAATATTTGCAACATCTTTTTTCCTTGCTACTATTTCTATCTTTGCCTTTTTTATGATTTTATTTTTATACTATCAATCAATGTAGGTTGTGGCAAGTGAGCGGTCGTCAGAACTCATAACTTCAAATCCTGAATTTGTGTATAATTATTTACTTTATTTTCAAGTGACTAATTTCATTTTTCATGAATAGTTATTTATAATTATTTTTAGATAGCTTAATAATATAAAAACAAAATCACACATTAGTGCGTAGAAGTTAAATCGTTTTGGCATGTTAATTTGACTAATCTTTGAAATTAAGTTCAATTAGATCAATTCAATATTTTCAAATTTAAATATTAAAGTACTATACAAAAATAACTATAAGTTGCAATTCATCTCATGTCAATATGATTAAAAAAATATAGTTTAAAATATTGGTTAAAGTTTATATGGTTTGAATATCAAAGAACAAAAAGTGTCATATAAATTGAGATAGAGGGAATAATAATCTTGCTATACTGTATATAAAGCTTATATTTGGCAAGCCATCGTGTTCGTGACTTATTTAATTTGTGTAAGTACTCCAAAATTTCTACTTTTTATTATGAATTGATCCATAGCCATCTGTAGAAAAAAACAATAAGGAAAAGGATTTGCCATAGTTCTAAGTGGTAAAAGAAAAAAATTAACTTGCTTATCTTTCACTAGGGCATGGTTCACCATTTCTTTTTAGCATAGTTCAAATGTGTAATTTAAGGCATAATACATACTCCCTCCGTCCGTCTTTACTTGTCCACTATATTATTTTAGAATGTCCAACAATACTTGTCCAGCTTATAAAATCAATAAATAATTTAACATTTTATGTCTATTTTACCCTTGCTATTAAATACTATTCATTTTTTAAGTCTAGATGACTTATATTTAATAAAGGTTGGTAAAATTACTCCTATCATTTACTACTTCTTAATTCTTGTGCCAAGTCAATAGTGGACAACTATTATTTGATAGAGGGAGTATGTAAATTATATAATTTGGGCTCAACTGACATCTCTACCTCCAACTTGTGATGTGTACAAGTAGACATTTAAATTTGCATAAAATTGAACAAGTAGACACACCACACATGTGTCCTATGTGACATGATACACGTAGCAGGTCACATAGAATAATAATTGACACGTAGGGAGCCAAGTAGGACATGTGTATCTATTTGTTCAACTCTATACAAGTTTAAATGTGTAGTACTTGTGTACAACCAAAGTTGAAGGGCATAAATATCATATGAGGCCAAATTAAATGACACATTTATATATTATGCCTTTGTTAATAATAAAAACTTAAAAGTTTGGAATAGTTGAAGTGACAAACTGGGGAAGAAGATCCCTTAAAGTGTATGACATGAAGGCAACCAAGTATCCGTATTTGAAATCTTTATATAACTAGTTGTATTTTAATATGATGAGACGTTACTAGCACTACACCAATACTATAATATTCCACTAGAGACAAACAACGCATGAACATGTTCACAGATTTCCTCAAATAAATTTAAAAAATTGTTTTGTCCAACTTCCATGAAAAATTGTATCCTCTTTTAGTTCCCACCGCTCGTTTGGTCCCAGTTTGAAAGTGAATTATGCATGTATTAAAATTATATATAATTAGAATTATGTTTGATAATATTTTAATTACAATATATACTCCTTCTGTCTCTTTTTAATTGTCATAGTTTTCTTTTTGAGAGTCAAATAATAGGAATGTTGACCAACATTTTAAGATGTATTTTTTCATCATATTGATAAGAAAAAGGGGAAACTAGGCAAATACCCCATAAAAGCAAAATAATTATAAACATATACCCCTTTACATTCATACCCCACTAAATAATTACACTATATACCCCCAACTAATTTCGCTTGACTGATACTAAATCAGTATCATATACTGTATTAATATCATTAAGGTTGATAATTTTCGCTTAAATGATACTAAATCAGTATCATATACTATATTTGTATCATTAAGGCTGATAATTACTGTACTAAATCAGTATCATATACTGTATTGGTATCATCAAGGCTGATAATTTCACTTAATTGATACTAAATCAGTATCATATATATACTGTAATGGTATTATTAAGGTTTTTGTTCAAAAAATTACTCATTGGTCAATGATACTATAATAGTAATAACAATAACTAAAGATGTTTCTAGAACTATTTAGTTTTCGTTATCACTAGGTTATCAAATATTTTGTTCACATGGTGTACACTATATTTGTTGTCAAAGATTAAAGATCTGCGGATATTAAAAACCTATTGTTAATGAGAAAGAAAAAGATGCAGGAAATAGCTCCCGTCCGAACTATTTAGGACCGATAAGTAATTTTTTTTTGTGATATATTGAATTAGGTTCTTTCTCCATGAATTTACTTAATTTTATTAATTAGAAAAAATAAGGTAAAAAGTGATAAATGGGCACAAAAATAAATACTAATATTGATCATAGAAAAGTGTTATCTCACCTATTATATGCATAGTTTTACTATATGTACAAATTAGGAAACTTATTCGCGCTTCTCATGGTTGCTAAAAACCTATTGAACTTGAAAAAAATAATTATATTAAAAAATCATGTAAAAGTTTTTAAAAAAAAATTGAGAAACTCACCATGTAAACTAAATGAGAGGATCATTACATTACGTAGTGGAGGAAAATGGATATAAGATGAAGAAATACTAATGTGATTAAAAATATATCTAAAAGTTTAACTTTTAGTGATATATGGACATTCTGGATTAAAATATTTTACTAAATTTATAAAATAAAGTACACAAAATTTGGTATTCTCATGCGCAAATCTTAAGAAATTCAAATGAATGATTGTATAAGCTTATCATTGATTTATTTTATCCTTTTATATACTTCGATCATAACATTTTTTCCTAAATATAATTTCCTACTTATTATGGATTGATCTCTTTGTTGTAAAATAACTAATCATTGAATATTTTTTTTACCTTTTTATTCAGATTATAAAACATTCAACTTCACATATGACATATATCTTACTTGTTCACAAGAATTTTAGCCATATAAGAATTTTCTAAAATTAATTTTGATTAAGAACACGATGACAATCGTAATAAATAAACTAAAAAATTCATTAAGTTGCATTTGAGTCATCCCAATTGACTCATTTTTTTATAAAAAAATATACTTACACAAGTAGCAAGTAATTATTGTTGATACTTTTCCAAGAATTAGGAGAAGAGAAAATATATACTCCCTAATTTATGTGACACACTTATTTATTTAGTTAACCTCAAAAAAATATTACCTTTATATAATTGAAAACAATTTAACTTATAATTCCCTTTTAATGAAATTTTAGACCACAAATTAATGTCAAAAGAGTTTTTTTCTTAAATTTTAAATCAAGTCAAATTGTGGCACATAAATTAAGACATAAGAGAGTATATAAAAGCATTATACCAAATTCTCAAAAATGTCTAATTGCTATCAAAGTATTATATAATCACTCCTCGATTCTATTATCGATAATCCTTATCATTACACACTAAAAAGAAATTCTCTTTTCCGCAATCTCTTCTTACGAGGCTTAAAATCGCATACATTGTTGACCAAATTAAACTATGTTGACTCAACGATGATAATGACTGCATTGGGGAATCTTAGTAGCTTAGTTGGTTGGCTACCGAAACTTCCACCTTGTTGGTGAGAGTTTGATTCCCCATATTGTAATCTCCTCCCCATTTTCCTTCCCCTACCCCCAATTTAAAGAAAAGAAAAAAAGATAATCACTGCATTTATATTAAACAAAACCTTATGAGATATGATTCCGACAATACTATAAATAGTTTGATTATTAAATAAACAGTTTCATATTATCTTAAAAATATCAACACGGCCACGAAAGTATTAGACTACATTTGAAACTATATATATCGGTAGTCATATTTTTGGCAATTTACTTATGGAAAAATAACTTCATGAAACGCAGTGATTAATAGGCTTAACATAATTGGCAACACATATCATACTACTCAAAATAAACATTAAGAGATACATCAAGTTCCAGATGGAATTGAGATGCAAAGTGATGAAATTATTACCATAAGCAAGAATTGCTTTTTGTTCCACACAATATGTCAATGAAGATGGTAACAGAAAATGAGATTTTAGCGGATTTTGGATAGTAATAGTCTCTATATTTCCCTCGAAAAATTATGGAGTGGGAGAATTGCAAAATAAGAGAGACTATATATATATGATCTACTTGATTGCCAAAGGGCAAAGGTCATGGAATACAAAATGCTAAATCAGTGTATAACATTAATAACTGCTTAAATGATATTGTAAAATGTAAAGAATGGGAATTGTAACCGAAAATTAAAGCCAAATTGATGACAACTTTTGCTACGTGAATGTCTGCCTCTTTAATATCGTTTTTTAGGCATATACACATTAAACTTGATAAAAGAAATAAGGAATAAAAATCCAAAAAAACCACAAAAAAAGATAAATATCATTGCTCTTTTATTATCCAGCTTTAAATATATATAGATTGTCTATCATGTAAATAGTTTGAAGTTTGTGCAAAGTTGACCTCCCAATCACGTAATTGAAATCTTACAAGTTTTTTTTGTACTGAAAATGAGATTACATCAAAATAAGAATTAAAAGTAAAAATCTAGTACTAAATGTAAACATTAACTTTTAAAAAAAAATTCTAATTAGTCAGTGACCAATAATAAAGATGATGGCACGCACATTATTCCCCGATGAAATCATCATAAGAAATTCCAACCTCAATGTTATCAAAATGTCATAATAGTCCAACTTCATTTCAAACCTTACCCCACCACACAAAACCAAATAAAAAAGAAGAAAAAATCAATGTATTATTAATGTAAAAATTATTTACACAATCAATTATTTATGAGTTCATTATATATATATTTCGACGAGAAAGAAAGCATTAATTCATAACATAATAAGAATGATAAGTGGTGTATTATTACAAGTTAAATTATATTTGTAATAATATATTTATTTACTTATTTTAGGTGGAAAATCCAGGTGAATTCTCTTTGGCTCTCTCTATTTAACTGCATTATTTGACATCATTTTATATAATTTCATCTCAGTTCTCTTCCTTTTTCCTTCTTCCTCATTCATTATACTTTCAATTAAAATTCCATTCAACTCTCTATTTAAATACACTTTTCAGTAACAAAATCAAAAGAAGTTCTCTTTCTGATTAAAAATCTCCGCCATGAAAGTCATCGTCACAAACACTTTATTGAACTTCATTCATCAGTAAGCATAAAACTTTTATCTCCTTCTCCTCCTTCTTCTTCGTCTTCTACTTCTTCTACTACTTCTTCTACTACTTCTCTCTCTCTCTCTCACACACACACAGACACATTGACTAGTTATAGGACTCTCTCCCTCTCTAGATCCAAATTGGATGGACCTGTTTGTCTTCTTTATCGTGCTCCATTTTTATTGTTATAATATTTATTAAAATTTTTGGTTGTGAGCGTTTAATCACTTGGAATAATTAAAAGGTATGTTCGTTGGCACTCCTCCCTCCCCCCAATAAAATCCTCCTTATGTACTTTCTATCTTTTGAAACCCATCTCACCAAGATTAAGGTCCCGTGGACAATTTTGGTCACTTAGTATAAATGGCTCGAAATCTAATTCAAATCCAATATAGCACCTATGAGTACATAATTAAATGTATTGAATCGACTCTTTTTGATGAATAGATTTGATCGTCTGCTTTGATTCAAAGTGAAGAGGCTGATAATCTTGAATCGGAGGAGAATTTTTTTAACTATTTGGTGTTGGCATCTTTTCCACTTGCTAATTGTTCTCCTAACCAGGCGAGGTAAACATTCTCTCATAGATTTACTTTGTTAAGGCATCACCAACAATTTACTCTTATTAATTTTATGTATGTTTAAAACATTTTAAAAGGAAAAATATCATCCTCATTCTTTTAAAAGTAATTTTATAATTGAACCTCAAGTTTAAGCAGTGTATCTGTATAAATTTAGACTGTTTTTCTGATCAAATATGAAGTTAGATGTAATGGAGGAGAATGAGATTTATAGGGGCGTACTCAGTTCGAAATTTGTTTGGTATTTTTTATAAATAAAAATTCACCCTAATTATTTGGTACGAGTATAGATTTATATTGAAATCTTTGATTTTTATTTTAAAAATCTAAAAGTCGATTCTGATTTGATTCAATCTTTTATTAAAATATCATTGACACCCTATGATAAGTATCATAAAGCGATACTAAAAGATCACATATATTTTTATGTTTTTTTTTTCTTCAGTTTACATGTGACACTGACTAATAATGAGATTTTTATTTGGCCAATGAGTTTTAAAAGATAGAAAATAAAGAAAAAGAAAAAATCTATTCATTGATTAAAATGAAGACGTGTGCATAGATAACGATAGTAAATTTATTATATAAATGGAAAAAACTAGTAAATTATAATAACATAGTAATAATTATGAACTCATAATGTTAAAATACAATGAATTCAAAGTTCAAAATTTTAAAAAAGTGAACGTTTTTGAATTAAGTTTTGAATTCATCTCTAAATTATAACAGATTTACACCATGTATACATCTTTATTTATGCTTGAACATGTATTTTGACTATTTTGTGTCTTATTTAGGCATTTCATAAATTCCAAATTGAAGAATTAATACTTAATACTTTCATGAATTTTTCAAATTTAATTTAAATATTTGTAATAATATTTTTTTAAATATATTTATCTAGGTGGATGTGTTTCTCATAACTTAGTTCATTTAACTACTTACCTGGTCTTTCAAGGATAGTTATGATAAACATATCCACTTAGATAAATGTTAAAAACAATTATTACAAATTAAATATGTTACACTTATGAGTTAATACTTCTTAGATTTTTCAAGGAGTCAATACACATAAATGTCAATTTACCTACCTGACCTATTAAGATGCACATACGTATTTTATGCGTTTTTATTTTGAACATTAACAATTAATTCAATTTTTCAAAGATCTAACTTAATTATGTTAGAAATAGATTTCTGTTTTTTAATTTATTTTTGAACATATACTTGACAGTTTTGTATGTCTTATTTGAGTATATCATAAATTTCAAATTAAAGAATAAATACTTCCATGGATTCTTCAAATCTAATTTATATATTTGTAATAACTATTTTTTTTAACATTTACGTAGGTGAATATGTCTGTTCCTAATTGTCAATTAGCTACTTACCTAGACTATTAAGATGCACATAGAAATGTTAATAAGCTAAAGTCTTAATCCACTCATTTCATTATAATTCTATAACTTAGAAATGTTAATTAGTCTATAGGAATCATTTGATACCTCAAATTACTATACATTGTTCTCTCCAACCATCTAATTATCACCATTAATAATCATCACCTTGTGTCTTTCCAATGCTCAACCCAATCATAAACAAAACTCATCCATTTCTAATCATATATATCTATACACAATAAATAAGTTACGGGTGGTGGGATACTTTTTTGAAGCTTAGTTCTAGCTAACCCCACTTTGATAGATTTTGGGGAGAATTTTGAATTATAAGAAATTGTAGAAATTCTACGATCAAGGCTAGCATAAATGAATTATAATTATTTCAGATTATTATAAACACCATACCTCCATTAATAGGGTTGATTCTTACCTTCTTGATCCAAACCTCTTTCAAAGTAGAAAAATTTGATGCGCTAACTTCAAATTTTTTCCATATGTTTCTCTCTTGGCTCTCACTTATTCATAGTTAGGGAATCTTTGTGGCTCTCTCTTGATGCGAGCCTTGGGGTCTGATCAAGTTGGTCTTCTCGTGACGGGCTTATCATTGCGAGACCTATTGACATGCCTAAGTGAGCTTTTCAAGATATCTTTGTGATTGACCATAATGTATTTTTCATGTCTTGCTCTTCTGCCTAGGCTTTTTCCTCATCACTATTGTCTTACAATACAACAAGACAAGTCGTGAAATATCCAACCTTACCAATTCAAAAAGGCCCATGATGTTCGGATCCTATTGCGAGTAGACAAAATTCTAGGAAAGGGATAAGGACATGAAAAATACATTATGAACAATCACAAAAATATCGTGAGAAACTCACCTAGGCATGTCAACTGGCCTCGCAATGAAAAATCCATCACAAGAAGGCCAACTTGGTCAAGTTCCAATTAGGACTCACATCAAGAGCGAACCATAAGGGTTTCCGAACTATAAATAAGAGAGAGACAAGGATAGAATTAGATGAAAGAATGTGAGTTAGCGTATCAAATTTTAAACTTTAAACTTTAAAAGAGGTTTGGACGAAGAAGACAAGAATCAACTATACTAATTGAGGTGTGTTATTTATGATTATCTGAAATAATAAGAAGTTATTTATACTAGCCCTACTTCTAGAATTTTCACATTTTTTAGAACACACAATTCTTCCCAAAATCTATATATCAAAGTGATGAAAGAATTAATCTTTAAAAAAAATACCCCACCACTCATAACTTATTTTTTGTGTATACATATATATGATTAGATATGTATATGTTTTATTTGTGATTGGGTTGAGGATTGGATAGACACAAGGTGGAGTTATTAATGGTGATAATTTGATAGTTGAAAAAGTCAATAAATTGTAATTTGGGGTATCAAGTGAGTCTGGTAGATCTAATTAATACTTAAAACTTGTGAGGGTTGAATTATGTAGATTAATTCATTGGTAATATGTTGCATTAATTGTATACACATTTTTGGATAGTCATATTATATGTGTACTCAGATGGAGTTTCTCTTCCTTTTAAGACGAGATTGATATGCCAAATTAATGATTTTTTCTAATATTGTATTTTTATAAATCTTATATACATGATCACAACACAGAGAATTGGTCTGCCCAATACAAATATACAATATTGACGTCGAATATCGATCATGTAACCTTATAAATTTGGACTGCGACTAATTAATTACTCAAAATACATATAAAATCATCTTCACATTATCTACAATAAACTCACACGAGAAAAACACAAATTTAATAAAATATTGTGGAAGACATGTGGAACTAGCTAGTTAATAATCATTAATTACATATACAACATATATTCACTAAATTGAATGTCAATTTTTTTTTTCTCGTATAATTAATTATAGGAAAAAGAGTAAAATATATCATCAAACTATTAGGAATAAATCATTTATATCATTTGTTAAAAGTTGGGCTCATCTATACCATTGCCACTATAACAAAGGTTCATTCGTGCCATTATTTTTTAACATAAAACATATTTGGTTTTGCGAAACCATTTATGTCACGTGGCCTCCAATTAGTTGGATTAAAAGGTTAGTGGTCGGATACAATATTGGGGTTAAGAGGAATGTGGGCGGGTCAATTTAATTTGATGGGTTTAGATTATTCACGTGACTTCTTCTTCTTCTTCCTCTTCCTCTTCTTCTTCCTCCTCCTCTTCTTCTTCCTCCCCCTCCTCCTCTTCCTCCTCCTCCTCCTCCTTCGTTGTTGCTTTCTCTTTTTCATTAAAATTTGATGATGTAAATTGTTTAGAGCGAATTATATATTAAAAGACTTAAAATATCGAGAGGATTTCATATCTAAAATTTGAGACTGTTTAGAGAAGATTTTGAGTTGGTTGAGATTGAATAATCAGTATCTTCATGTATGATTAAGATATATCACGTGACTTCTTCCTCTTCCTCTTTCTCTTCTAGGAATGACAATGGGGCGGGGCAGAAGCGGGGCGGGGTGGGAGCGGGGCGGGGCAGATTTAGACATATGCGTGGGTGGGGCAGGGCGGGGCGGGGCGGGGCGGGTTAAAATTAAATTTTCTAAGTCCAAAGCGGGTGTGGGGCGGGGGTGGGATTGTAAGAATCCAAGCCATTTATCATTTTAATTTTAATTTTTGCATCTTTCTTTAGTCCAGAAACCCAAAACCTTACACAAACAACATTTTAATGTAATTTAGTAGTTGAATTTTTTTTAGTAGAGTAGAATCATTTTTTTCAAATAAATCATTTGAATAATTTAGTAGTCGAAATTTCTTTTACGGTTAATAACTTTAACAAGCAATAACACGAGCATATTTATAACGTAATATTATACATTTTAGCTAATTAACAAAATGAAGACAAAACAAATCTTGAGCGGGGAGGGGCGGGGCAGGTCTACGTGGGGCGGAGCGGGTTGAAAATTTAAAAAATTGCTATGCAGGGCGGGGCGGGTTAAGCTCAATCTCCCCCTCCCCCGCCCCACCACTTCCCATTGCCATTCTTCTTCTTCTTCTTCCTCCTCCTCCTCCCCCTCTTCTTCCTCTTCCTCTTCATCTTCCTCTTCCTCTTCCTCCTCCTCCTCTTCTTCCTCCTCTTCTTCCTCCTCTTCCTCCTCCTCCTCCTCCTCCTCCTCCTTCTCCTTCTTTGTTGCTTTATCTTTTTCTTTAAAATTTGATGTACCACTAATGTAAATTGTTTCGAGCGAATTATATATCAAAAGACTTAAAATATCTAGAGGATTTCATATCTAAAATTTGAGACTGTTTAGAGAAGATTTTGAGTTGGTTGGGATTGAATAATCAGTATCTTCATGTATGATTAAGCTATATTCAATTTTTTGAGTGTATGATAATATATAGTCAGTGTATAACTCATGTATATGTAAGCTATATTCAACTTTTTAATTGTATCATAATACAGTCAGTATATGCTTTCTATGACTTTAACTATTTTTTTTAATGTAAATAACAACATAACTATATTTATTGTAAGCTAATTAATTTATCGTATGTATTTGAAACTATCCCCTTTGATTTTACCTTGATACAAGTAGGTTTCTATCACGACCTAGGCTATACTAACCCTCCGGTGGGAGAACCAACTACCATCCCCATCACCAATTCATCAAACCATCTTCAAGGAATAACTCATTATTTTTTAAAAGAAAACAGTTTAAGACAAATAAAAGATTAAGTTTGCATAAACTCAATCATTTATCATAACATCTGCGGAAAATATCTCCCTAGAAACTGAAAGTCATAGTACCAAAATGTCTAACAAGTTAAGAGTGGGGGATGCAACCCCAAAGAAGAACATAACATCTAATAGTATATAAGTGTCTGAGTCTGAAAAGATGGAAAAAGAGATAGAGAATAATCCATGTCAATCCAAAAGAAGTAGCCCACCCTTGGATTCAGATGCCATACGTCTAACAACTGAGGTGTTGTAACAGCCACCTAAATATGTTCGATACTCAACAAAAAAGGTAAGCGCAGTATCAGTATACAAACTATAGTATACTAGTAGGATCATCGGCTAGTTCCAAAGATATGAATGTAAACATGAAACCAATATACAGTAATACAAGCCCTCACATATGTCAACAAGTCACAACAGACATAGACTCCTAGTCACATATTTATATATAGTTATTTTTTTAAAATATAACACTATTTTATATGATTTCAGGAGGAGATCATGGATTCACGTGAACACGATGACCCCTCCCCCCTCCTTACATACACCTTTGTGTATATATATATTGACAAGATTTCTCATGAATCAATTTAGGTTATGTTATTTGAAATATGGGAATAGAAGAACTTGTATTTCACTATGTTCAGAAGTACATGTATATATACAATCACTAGAGGTTCTCTCAAAGGTAAGTATATATCCTACACATCTACAAAACACTCAACATGAGTATGTCCATGATTATTATACAATAAACCGAGTCCAGGAGCTCCTTTCAAGTAACATAGAATTTGTTCCAAAGCTGCCCAATGTTTGACCATAGGTGTAGTCATGAATTGGCTAACCGTACTTATAGCAAATGCAATATCCGGATGAGTCACAATGAGATAGTTTAACTTTTCAACTATCCTCTTGTATCTCTCTGGATCATCAAAATGATCACCATCATCTTTCATAAGATGCACATTGGGAATCATTGGGGTATTACAAGATTTGGTTGCCAACTTTCCAATTTCTGCAAGTAGGTCAAGAATATACTTTCTCTGAGATAGAAGAATTTCATTCTTGCTTCGATTTACTTATACTCCTAGAAATTATTTTAACTGATCAAAGTCTTTCGTATGAAATCTTGTATGCATGAAAGACTCGGGGATGAGATCCGTGCATAATCACTTCCTGTGATGACAATGTTATCAACATATATAACAAGGAAGACAATGCCAGCTGCTGATTGTTGATAGAAGACTAAGTGATCACATTTGCTCATGAGTGCACTATTACGAAAAAGTGAATGCAACTTGTAAGATATAAATTTAATCGATTTGACATTTACGTTCTTATCACTAAAAACATTAAAATCTTAAAATTACAGGTCAAATTTCTAACCTGACTTAGAGAGGTGCATACAATAACCATTGCATTATATGATACTTCGAGTGTGGGTTCACACATTTATATTTAGTTATTTTTTAAAAATATAACACTCCTTTATATGATTTCAGGAGGAGATCATGGAATCATGTGAACACGATGACCCATCCCCTTTCCTTACATACACCTTTGTGTATATATATATTGACAAGATTTCTCATGAATCAATTTAGGTTATGTTATTTGAAATATGAGAATAGAAGAACTTGTATTTCACTATGTTCAGAAGTACATGTATATATACAATCACTAAAGGTTCTATCAAAGGTAAGTATATATCCTACACATCTCTTCTATGATTTAGCTAGCTATATAAGATAAGAGAATATCTTTACAATATCCTACAATATTTTTTAGCACTCCCCTTCAAGCTAGAGCATAAATATTGATCATGCCCAACTTGTTAAGTAGATAATTAACTCGAGCTCCATTGAGTATTTTGTGAACAAATCAGCTAGTTGCTCTCAGGTCTTTACATAGCCAGTGGAAACAAGTTTTTCTGAATCTTCTCACGAATGAAATGACAGTCAACCTCAATATGTTTAGTTATTTCATGATACATTAGATTGATGCAATATGTAGAGCAGCTTGATTATCACACCAAAGTTTTGTTGGTGTTTGGTGTTTCAATCCAATTTCAGTTAAAAGATTATGTATCCACATATTCTCACATGTAGACCGTGACATAGCTCTGTACTCAGATTTAACAATGGATCGAGATACAACATTTTGCTTCTTGCTCCTCCATGATATTAAGTTTCCTCCAACGAAAACACAATAGCATGTAGTAGATCTTCTATCAATTTTAGATCCAACCTGATCAACATCTATAAAACACTCAACATGAGTATGTCCATGATTATTATACAATAAATCGAGTCTAGGACCTCCTTTCAACTAACATAGAATTTGTTCCAAAGCTGCCCAATGTTTGACCATAGGTGTAGTCATGAATTGGCTAACTGTACTTATAGCAAATGCAATATCCAAATGAGTCACAATGAGATCGTTTAAATTTTCAACTATCCTCTTGTCTCTCTCTGGATCATCAAAAGGATCACCATCATCTTTCATAAGATGCACATTGGGAATCATTGGGGTATTACAAGATTTGGTTGCCAACTTTCTAATTTCTGCAAGTAGGTCAAGAATATACTTTCTCTGAGATAGAAGAATTTCATTCTTGCTTCGATTTACTTATACTCCTAGAAATTATTTTAACTGATCAAAGTATTTCGTATGAAATCTTGTATGCAGGAAAGACTCGGGGATGAGATCCGTGCATAATCACTTCCTGTGATGACAATGTTATCAACATATACAACAAGGAGGACAATGCCAGCTGCTGATTGTTGATAGAAGACTAAGTGATCACATTTGCTCATTTTCAAATCAAACTCTTGAATCACCTTACTAAACTTTCCAAACCAAGCCCGGGGGACCTGTTTCAAGCCATACAAAAACTTCTTCAAATGACAGACTTTTCCATACTCCCTTGAGCAACAAAATCTGGTGGTTGCTTTATATACACTTCTTCTAGAAGATCATCATGAAGGAATGCATTCTTGATATCCAGTTGATGTAAAAGCCAATTCTCGAAAGTAACTAGAGAAATGAACAAGCAGACAAAAGTGAGTTTGACAACTGGAGAGAAGGTGTCTAAATAATCTACCCCATAAGTTTGAGCATACCCTTTAGCCACAAGTCTTGACTTAAGTCTTACCACAGAACCATCAGGATTAATTTTAATAGTAAATACCCACTTACATCCTACTAATTTCTTCCCTTCGAGTAAATCCATCAAATCATATGTGTGATTTTCCTTTAAGGCATGTATTTTCGCAAGCATTGCATTAGACCATCCCGGATGACTCAAAGCCTCTTTCACTATTTTGGGTACATAGATTGAGTCTATAGAAGAAATAAAATATCTAGGAGTGGAGGACAAGCGGTCATAGGAAACAAAATTAGCAATTGAATAGGTGAATTTGCAAGTATATATACCTTTACGAAGCGCAATAGGGAGGTCAATGTTTTTAGAAGGATCAAGCAAAGGAGGATCTGATGATGAAGGAACTAGTGCAAGACATATATCACTAGTATCTCTTCTCCTTGAGTAAACTTGAACAATTAGTGGTCTTGCTAGCGTAGATGGAGTAGGTGGTAAAGGCACAATAGTCGATTGGTGTTCCATAGGAGAATTGGGAGATGGAGAAACAAAATGGGTAACCTAATAGATAAACCATTCATATTCTTCCTCCTGACTCGTACAAATGAGATGTGCATAGAAAAATGGTGTAGTTTATGAAAATATCACATCACTTGATACCATATATTTGCCAAGTTCAGTAGAATAGCACTGATACCCCTTTTGATGGTGATAATATCCCATAAAAGCGCACTTCAATGCCTTGAGATCCAACTTGGTAACAGATGGTCGAATATCTCTAACATAACATGTGCTTCCAAATATCTTAATTTTCCCCGGAAATAATGTCTTGTTTGGAAAAAGAACACTATAAGGCATATCACCATTAAGCACAGTAGATGACATGCGATTAATCAGAAATAAGTCGTTGAGACTGCATTGGCCCAAAACATTTTAGGCACCTTCATTTGGAATAAAAGGGCTCAAGCTGTCTCAAGTAAATGTCTATTCTTTGTCTCAACAACTCCATTTTGAGATGGTGTATCAATACATGAAGACTGATGGAGAATACCATGTTGTCTCATGTAGGACCAAAATAATTCTGACATGTATTCTTTAGCATTTTACTCCTTAGAATACGCACAGAAGCATTGAATTGAGTCTTGATTTTAGCACTGAAGGCACTAAAGTGAGTAACCACTTCAGAACGGCTCTTCATAAAATAAATCCAAGTCATTTGAGAGAAGTCATCTACGAAAGTGACAAAATACTTGTGCCCTGTTTTGGAGACTATGGGACATGGTCCCCAAACATTAGAATGAACTAACTCGAAAGCCGATTCAGCTCGCTTATTAACCCTTGGACCAATTGAGTGACGATGATGTTTTGTGAAACAACATGACTTACATTCTAATGATAGAATATTTTGGAACTGAGGGCAGAGCTTTTTCAACAGAGGTAGAGAAGGATGTCTCAATCGACAATATTCTTCAAATGAAGACATGACACTAGAGATGGCAACCGACCAAGACTACTATTCATCAAGGATATAGAGATCATCAGATACATGTCCTTTACCAATAACCTGATTTGTCATAAGATCACGAAATAAACAATGATTAGAAAAAAAATGAGCTATAGCAGTTAAGGTCTTTGATAACTTTGCTAACAGAAATCAAATTAAAGGCCAACATTGGTAGACTTAATACAGATGACAGAGTAATAGATGAGATTGGCTTAACAGTCCCAAATTCAATACTGTTACAAGTTGATCCAACAGTTGCAGTAACGGGAGAGGGTGCTTTGTGTGATCAAAAGCTAGAAAAATTATTGGGATTACATGTTATGTGATTTTTGGCCCCTGAATCAATCACCCATTTATTTGATGAGGTGATAAGACATTTTTTATTCGACTCAGTGGAGGCATTAACTGAAGTGGATTCTTTCAATGATTTTTGATATTGAGAGAACTCTTTAGCCGATATCAAAATCATTTAATCAGATAATGGACTAGAAGCAGTCATTTTCCCAACTAATAAATTCACTGTATCAAAATAAATTGATAGAGAATCCTCCAAAACTAAAAGAATACCCAAATCAGGTGGTCTCTGTTGGACACAACTAAACAATCCAGTAAATCACTTAAAAAGATCACAGAATTATCACAAAATCAGCCAAAAATGCCAAGGCAACCTTAGAGCTTGAAGCCTGAACCAATATTTTTTCTTTTCTTTCAATCAAAAACTTTCACCAGCAGAAGAGAATAGCCGAACTTCACAAAGTGGAAGCCCTAGCCAGCAAATAGCAGCCAACAAATAGGAAACGCATGATGACAATCGGAGAATTAATTCCAACACTTCACTCGAAAGGACGAATCTTCTCAAATAATAACAAAGGACTCAAACAGGTTCTTCACAAACAAACAAAGGACTAATCTGATCTCTCAATTAAAGTTTCGCTCACCCAAATTAAAATAGTAGTCTAACACAAAATAGTAGATCCTTCGAGAGAAATAACCACTTACAGATCAGAGAAATGATCAGAGAACTGAAGCAAAAATGAATAATCTCACCAAACCTGATCAAGAGCACCGTAGAGTATATAGGCCAGAAAAGGTAGGGAAACGTCAAAGAGAAGAATAAAGTTGAACCGAAACGGAGTCTGGTAAGGCAGTAAGCCTAACTCCCATGAAGCCAAAAGCTAGCTTATGAGGGGAGGATTGTCTAAGTCCATATAAGGAGACCATCAGTCCATTCCCAACAAATGTGAGACTTTTACCCACTCTAACACCCCTTCACGCCCAGGTCCAACTGGAGCGTGGACCGGGAGCCCAAACATGGATGGATCTGACTCTAATATCATGTTACTTGAAATATGAAAATAGAAGAACTTGTATTTCACTATGTCCAGAAGTACATGTATATATACAATCATTAGAGGTTCTATCAAAGGTATGTAAATATTCTACACATCTCTTCGATGATTTAGCTAGCTATATAAGGTAAGAGAATATCTTTACAATATCTTATAATATTCAAGTTACCTATTAACTCAATTTTTAATGAATTGAAATGGGTTGAGCTAATAAATAAGTCTGTACAAATTGAGCAGGCTGGGTTTCATTTTGTCACCCTAGAAACGGACTATAAAAATTTACAACTTAGGAGCATTCGATCTAAGACAAATAGTTGAAACAAATTAATATATTACTTGCCAAACAACGGAAGGGATGCATTACATAAAACATTAAACGCCAAAGGCACTATACATACATCAATAGGTGCATGCAAGCTAGCTGTAGCACTACCGTTATAAAACAAACAAATGTACTCGAGACAAGAAGGACGAAAAATTATGCACTTCTATAGATCTCAGCCTCGAGCGTGTTGCTACAAGAATTATACTGGGGGATTTTAGCCTTCTACTCTGTAGGTTTCTCATTTTATTTTAGTCGAAAACAACCTCTCTACTTCCACAGGGTAGTGGTAATGTCTGCATACACTCTACCTTCCCCAGACCCCACTGTGTCGAATTTCACTGGGTATGTTGTTGCCCTCCTTACTCCTTAGACCTGATATCAATCCCTTCAATAATTAAGCCAGCTTTCCTGTCACCTCCCTTTACCTCTGTTAAGCTAATCTCTAGTTCAGCTTCTTGTCCCCTCTTGACAAAGAATTCTCCCAACTCAATTTCCATCCACCCATCACTTCTCTGCTTAGGATGACGCCCTTGTGGTGTATCTTCCGTTTCGTCTCTCAATATGCGAGCCATGTGGTGGGTGAATATTCCTAACCGTCTCGGGACTACTTGGTATCTGTATTGTCTCCTTCCACCCTGAGGGTTCAAATAAAATGTATGTGTATCTCTTTCATGCCCTACAATCCCTACTGAACTCTCTGCTGGTTGGTTTTCAAATCCATAGGTCCTGGATTTTGTCGTGAACACGAGGTAGGCGCCATATCTAGTGTCAGGGGAGAGCATATTGGTATTTATTTTGCCAGATATGTCAAACCAGCAGACGTCAAGAAGCTCGGCTACTTCTGAGAACCTATTGATCACCAAACAAAATCAATCAAACATCAAATGACAAAATGCGCCATTTGCCTTCCTTACTTCTCTAACCAATTATCAAAAGTTGTGTATATGTGCATTGAAATATATACCTAGATTCGGGAAGGGAAATCCATCTCCAATGTTTAGGCGTGTCGACCCAAACAATTTGCAACGACCTTGCAGCTAACATGTAACATTTCTTTCCACTCCATTTCTCCAACGAGAAACTCTGATTTAATTTGCATCAACAGTAGACTATGTCAGTCAGATGGATACTTAGCAAGTAAGAAACTAACAAAATGAAGCATGAATATAGTGTGGGTCTAAGCATAGAAAGCAAGAGCAAAATGAGTTATTATATCACATATGGACCAAAATTCAAAAGCAAAAAAGAAAAAGAATGTCATTTTCATCTACTTAAAAACTTGATGGTCACACACTCTATTGGTGGGGCAAATTGGTCCCATTAGTTATTTGTTTTTCTTTACTACTCAACATTCAAAAGACCAAAAAGACGGGGAAAAATGGACAATGGTGACAAAGAAAGGCTATGGTTTATGCAACCTGAAATGGAAATTCATAAGTTTATCACTGTTTGAAAAGCTACTAATTTGAAATGCATGCAAAAAAGAAAAGTACAACAAACATTAGAAACCTCACTTTCACATTAAGTTAGCGGTAATGATGTGAAATTAACTATCATTTTCACACACATGATATATTATAGAAATATACATCAAACCATTCGTTTTGTAACAAATATATGCATGAAATAATCTTCCAGTCGACTTAAGATCGAGACCAAGATTTTAGTAGAAACTTTTACGTCTGTACTTATGTTTACTGGACGCAACATGGATGATTTCCATTGAACTATCGAGCAGATCTTTTTCCCAATTCACTCTGCTTCTTTATTCATAATTTGCCAGATAGTTATGAGAACAGTCTTTCAACTACCGAATGATTCGGTTTCTTGAGCGATGTAAGATCTTCTCTTAGGGATCGTTTGGTGTGAAGGATAAACACAAATAGTTTTGGGATAAATATTTAGTGGCACTTAATTTAATGTTTGGTTGGAAAGTTTAGGATAACTTATCCCGGGATTAATAAATAGTACCGGGATAAGTTATCGCTCCCAAGGGGTGCTATAATAATCCCATCATAAGTTGTCATGTGATAAACTTATTAAATGACAAAACTACCCTTCAAACCCTTTAATTATCGCTTTTCACATTAACTACGTACATTCCCCATGAAAATAGATTAATCTTTTGAAATTCTTGCTTTGTTTGAAAAAAAATTCACAATTCTTTATCAATTGCTTCGTTGATTTTGTGCTCTTTGGTTTCAATTATTTTTATTATATAATAATTTGAAACCATTTACTAGCAACTGACAAGGTTCATGTTTTGCAATGTCAAACTGCTAATTCTAGTGCAATGTTCACTAATTAAAGCCTAATTAACGATAGAAATTTATGGGAATTCATATATAAAAACAATTAAGCTAAATAAGGTGGATGTTTTGTTTTTAAGACTGAATAACTAAAACTCTACCCAAAAAAATATACAAAAAGCTAAATAAGAGGGTATTTTTGTAATCAAATCACTTACTTTTAGGAAGTATGCAATGATTATTATTTTTAGTACAACAACCAAACAATTAATAAGAAATATGCCAACATAACTAATCCCAGTATAACTTATCCCATCATAACTTGTATTCAAACCAAACGACCCCTTATGGTATTATAATTAACTTGCACAAATTTCATATTTGAAAGGCAGCCATACAACATTGTAATTAGGTAAATTAAAGCACAAAGTAATGCTTAATCGATCAATGTTCTACGTTTTCAGTTCAGAACAGATCGTTTGATCGATGCTACGTACCAAGAATACACAATACTCCCTTCTCATTCCATTTACATATCATATTAGCCTTTTGCATCTCCTTGAGTTATTTTACTAATTCATCATTATTTGTTCTTTGATCTTTTATTACATTAATAAACTCTCTCCAATTGGAGACTACTCTACTTTTAACTAGAGAGCTCCAATTCGAGCTCTGAATATGGAAAAATCTTGGTAGGAAGCATTTTCCACAAATGAGGCCCTACGCGCTGCGAATCTAGATTAGTTGGGCTTTAATACGGATATCGAACACCGGAAAACTAAAAAGAAAATCTCTCTCAAATCCAACAAATACTAGTCACTCTATCAATGATAAGTCCTAAGGCTAAAATTGGAATTTCTTGATTTGGTGGATAAATAGTGGCATGCATTTAGTTCAAGAGTACTTCCAATGTGACTTTAATTAATTAGCAACAACAAATTAAATATTGAATAAAATTAATAATAAGCGAAAAAGGAAGTTAACTAAAAATTAAATAGATTAGTACTAACCTTGGTACCACCGTCGATGAAAATAGGATTATCACATAGGTATAAGTAAAGCTCTTTTTTTGAACCGACCTTAAGTGAATCTGGACCGTCAATGCACCGGGAAATGATGTCATAACAATCCGGCGGTAAGAACCGATCCCAAACGGCGTCGGATTCAGCAGCTGACCGGAAAGTTGAAGCCACCAGCGCCAGCCGGCAGGCATCCTTCGGACTCGTTAACGACAGCGCGGTAGCTATGCAACCTTCCGGCAGTTCGTCGCCGCAGGCGAATCTCTCCACCGCCATTTTATAATATAGGTAGAGAGGTATACAAAAATTGTAGAGTTTTGGATGAGTTATAGAGAAGATCGTTATATCGTGTCGGGTGAGTAGGAATCTTGGCCTATTTATAGGAGAGTTATTATTCATTAAAAAAGGGCAAAAGTATAAATTACTTCTTCTAAAAAAAAATAATATTACTCCCTCCGTATAATAATACTTGTTTATTATTGACTTTGCACACTTATTAAGAAATTATAAATAGAAGGGTAATTTTACTAATTACTATATCAGTCTTTGAATATAATAAATATAATATTTTAAAAATGTAATAAAGAAATGACTATAATTAATGATAAGGGTAAATTAGGAATTAAGTGTAAAGTAATCTATTGATTTCATAAAGTGAACAAATATTGTTAAACATCTCAAAAAAGTATAGTAGATAACTATTGTTGGACGGATGAAGTATTTACTAACTTAAATTATCATGGCAATCTATTACACATATTTATTATTCAAAAGTGAATTTATTTATCCATAAAATTGATTTGGATCGCCATTTATGTACTTTTATACTCTCTCTACTTCATTTTTACTTGTTTACTGTATTAAAAATAAAATTTTGCTTTTATTTTTCTATTCACTTTTACTTGTTTATTAATTCGAAGGTACATTTTTATTTTGAGAAAATGCTTAAAATCCCATTGAACTATGATCCTTTTTTGAAAGAGACACTCAAACTTTGTGGAAGTCCTAATACTCCCCTAAACTAACTTAAAATTAAATTATTGAACCCTTTTTCGGCATCTAACACAAAGAGTGTATATCACTATCCTGGAGAGCGTGAAAACTAAAAAAAAAAAAGATTAACTTCTTTTTTTTTTGCAATATTATTTATTAAATATATTTATGTCCTTTTATTTTATTGTTTAAATCTTTTTTTTTCTCTTTTCTTTTTTCTTCTTCTTCTCCTTCGAAGCTTCACCATTGAAGAACGATGACAAAGGTTTCAAGGATTTTCTTTTCTCTCTTCCATTTTCTCTTTTTGTTTTCCATTCTTTATTCTTCTCAATTTTTTTTCCGTAGAATCTTCTCTTTGAATTGGCCAGATAAATGTTTTTTCTCTTTTTTTTCCTCTCAAAAATCAACCAACCCCTTTCAAAAACACCATAGCATTATATTCTTTTCTTTTAAAAAAAATATATTTCTGATTCAAAAATGAAAAAGTGAAAAAGCTGGAGAAAAAGTTAAAATCGATGGTGTTTTTGAAATAAATTCCTATGATATAGGTAAATATAAAAATGGAGGGTGGTGAGTGGTGATGATAAATACGACATAGGTGGAAGAAAGAGAAAAAGAAAGAAAGATATATATAAAAGAAACAAAAATAAAAAATATAAATATTTTTTTAATGAAACTGACATGTGTCATTTAATGATTTGAGTGTGACAACACCTTCTTTCTTAAAATTGGGATTGACTGAAAAAGGGCCAAATAATTTAATTTTAAATTAGTTTTGGGGGGTATTAGGACTCCAGCAAAGTTTAAGTGTCTTATTTAAAAAAGGGTCATAGTTCAATGGGTTTTTTTATATATATTTCTCTTTTATTTTTACTTGTCATATTTAACATATCAAAGAAAGATAGTTTTTTTTTCCTTCATATTTTGTCCTTATCATTAATTACTAATTCTCCTGATCATTTTTGAAAACCTAATTATTATCTTTGTCTTAATTTATATGACTCATTTTCCTTTTTAGTAAATTTAAAAAATAATGATACATTTTTATATTTAGTAACATTTTAACTTTAAAAAATAATACTTATTTTATCCTTAATGGAAATGATTTATAGTCACACAAACATTTATCTTTCAAAAGTCTTCCTTTTAACTTTAACTTTAAAAATATTTAAGTTTCAAAAGTTTTTCTTTCTTAAAGTTCATGTCAAGTCAAATTACATCATATAAAATGGGATGAAGAGAGTACTAAACATTAACTAATAGAGGTAGTGTGGTAAAATAGTCATATCAATCATTATTTTCTTAATGGACGTGCCAAGTTCAAATGTGACAAATAAAAATAAACAAAGTGAGTACTTGTCACTTTCAACATATAAAAAAAATATAATTTTTAATTCATGTTTTACTCTTATCATTAATTACTTATTCTCTAAATCATTTTTCAAGTCCTAAACATCATTTAATGGGGAAACTGTGAAAAAATAGTTATGTCAATCATTATTTTCTTAATGAGTGTGTCAATTGTAAGAATAATTCTTACTTATGGCCCAAGTAATACCATAAATAATATTTAATGAAGAATAGATCTCGTCCGTACATTGGTTACTTGATGGACGTACCGGATTAAGTCACAACCTCTATAAATTTGTCCTCCCTCCCCCCATTAGGGTTACCACATATTCTCTACATTATTTCCACCACTGACGGCTGTGGTAACGTAAGGTTAGGGCAAGGAGGTAAAAACCAATTTACGACTAACGCTTTCGCTTCTCTCTGTGATGATGTCTTCCTCGTTAGGTATGTGCCCTTAAAGATCTCTATGTAAGATTATCGTGTTCAAGATCCTGATGTGTATTAAAGTATTTAATCTTACATCAATTTCAAATGTGACAAGTAATAATGAACGGAGACAATAATTTCTAAAGACGCTTGCAATCAACCATATATCATATAGGTAATTTAAAACAAATAGCTTGTCTGGCAAGAGTTTCATGAGTCTTGCAATCAAGCAGACAACAAATAAGTAACTTAAGTAGGTAGCTTGCAAGTAGCTAAAGTACACAATTTGCAAGCCATTTCTGAAAAGCCTTACGATACTTTCTAAGATACAATCAAGCAAACAACTTGTAAGCAACTTTTGGAAAGTCTTTGCAGTTGTTTTTTGAGGCTTGCAAGTAGCTCAAAGAGACATCTTGCATGAAATGTTTGGAAAGTCTTGTAGTAATTTTTTGAGATTTGCAATCAAGCAACCAACTTACACGTAACTCAAGAAGGTAGTTTCTGAAAAACCTTGCAGCAACTTCATGAAAAACCTCTCAATTAATAGAAAGTTAATTAATTTATTTTGTACATCAATTTTAAGAGAAATGATTAATATATGTGGATGTGTGCGCTCTTTTGTCTACCTCTCTTATTGCCTTGTATTTATCTATTATTTTATAACATGTAGTCAGCATGAGAATTTCGTAAGGAAAACTGAACAGGAGAATATACATTTATAGTAAAAAACTGGGTTCAAAACGAAGAGATGCAAATCTTTTAAGTGGCATTTCGCAAAAGTTCTATCCGAAAAAATATTGAACACGGCTACGTTCGAAAAGATAAATTGAAGGGAAAACTCGATCCTGCAACATTAAAAAAATATTAATATTGACAAAATAAATTTAATTTAGTTCAAAAAATATATCAATTAATTGACCAAATTCAAAGTCGAAGTCGAGTCAAGTGATGACAATGACACAAAAAAAAACTCTCTTTTCAATTCTTTAAAAATCAGTCGAAGTGCTTCTATATTTAAACACATTAATCTTGCTTTTTGAGGGACAAAGTCTCTTTCCAAAAATTAAAGAAACTTTTCATTTTCCCCAATTTTTGAATTTGCCATTTCCCTCCCTTTGGAATTCTTTTGTTTCCCATTTATAGTAATCCAAATCCAACAAGTTGATCAGCCGCTCATGAATCCCTTCGTGTGCCTCTGATGCTCCTTGGTCATATTTGTTCACCTAAAGTAGTACCTTTACGTATACATAATTTTTGAGGTCGTTTGATATAGTGTATTAGAAAAAAAATAATGCATGAAGTATCTTTATATATTATTAGTATCTAATTATTTTGTATACTTTTTCAATCTATATATAACTAGTGTAAACATTAGTTATACACTTTATTGGTATTAAGGTATATATGTATAACATATACATGAAAATTCATGGTATTAGTAATGCAAAGAATTTTAATGTATGCATATTAAAGACATAACTGCCCCTCAAAATCTTTTCCACATTCTTTTCATCGTTTTGTGGAAGATATTTTTGTAAACAGAATAATTTTTTTGAAATTATGCAATGCATACTATTTTTAATACACTAAATCAAACACTGTATAAGAAATAATCTCAGTATATCTAATGCAAACATAACTAATACCAACATTACTAATACACCATATTCATCACTATTCTTATACACCCTACCAAACGACCCTTAATGTATATCTAAATAATGGGTTGAATTCAAATGTGGTTATTAGATTTTACAAACTATAAAATAATTACAGAATTATACAGGATTATTTTTATCACATTAAAATAACTTAACTTTACCCGCCCTAACGTAAAATCATAAAATTTTATTCACTATAGTTAAATTATAAACCTTTACCCATTGAGTTATGGGAATATTTTGTCGTTATAATGTATATATTTAAGTGATTTTATTGTTATAGCGAGTAAAGTTTAATGATTTTATTGTTATTTTAAGTAAACTTCAGTTATTTTAATATAAAAAAAGAGAAAAAACATAAAGTCACCACTAAAGTTGTCTCAGATTTTCATAAAGACACTTTAACTTTGAGGGCGTCTAATTATCCCATAAAAGTATTGAATATCTTTGTAAAAGAATCATTTTGACCCATTTTCTCTATTGTGAACACGCGCGTGATGTTCACTCTTTTAATTAATTTAATTTAAATAAATTTCTTCGAACCCAACCCGACCCGAATTGTTTCAAAAAAGAGAACTCTTGTTCTCCATTTTTCATTTCTTAGTTTCTCTCTTTATTTTCTTCAATCAGAGGCATTGTTGAAGATCACCTCCTACAATTTTGACGTTTGTTGGTCAAATTTCTTGGAGGACTAACTGCTTGTGGTCTCAATGGCGAAGAATAACTCGTTGGAATCGACAATAGTGGTATTCGGAGCCATGGCTTTTGAGTGGCTGACGATTGAACTTGCTTTCAAATTGTCGCTTGATAAAGCCCGAGCTTTCATGGACAAGTCTAACTCATCTCGCAACCACGACGATGACGCCGCCGATCAAAGTTCAGAAGTTGGCAAGTTTCAGGTCGATGTTGATCCTCCTGAAAAAATAACTGATTTGAGAGTTTGATTTGATATTTGGGTTCTCAAAACTAAAGGAAATTAAGAAGAGATTAAACCTTGAACAACTTCAAATTAACTTTTTCGACTGGAAATTAAAACGAATTCCTACCTTATTGCGTTGATTTCATCAGTTCATCATAGAGTACCTACAACTCTTTTGTTGGGGAAGATGAAGAATTTGAATGGAGTAAATAATTAATAAAGAAAATAACTGAAAACGTGGGACTTTTTAATTGGTTTTTTACAATAAAAATAGACTTTCACGCGCATCATGTGCGTGTTCATAGACATAATGAGAAAATGGGTCTAAGTGGTCTTTTAAAAAAAATATTCAATACTTTTGTGGGATAATAGGACACCCTCAAAGTTAAGGTGTCTTTTTTAAAAATCCGAGACAACTTCAATAGTGACTTTATGTCTTTTCTCATAAAAAAATAATTTTGTACTTTAAATGTTACTGTAAATAAAAATTGGGATGACTATGCATGTGTTTGATGGGAAGAAAAATATTTTCCATACCAAAAAAGGTGAATTTTTACTTACTTTTGTGAGTAAGAAAAAATATTATCACATAATTTAAACAAATATCATTATAGTGGAACGAGCTAATGAAAATGGAGTGCGGGAGCAGCCGTGAGGGGGACAATAGGATATAGGGGTGGGCATAAGACAATCGAAATGTTACTCATAAAACTTTTTTTTTTTTTTACTTTTAACTAGAAAAATTATTTTCTTAATTTTATAAAAAACTTATTTTATTTAGAAAAAAAATTAAAAATATTTCCCTCCTATCAAACATGGCATAAAGTAAAAACTGCGACAGAAATGTATCCTTGATTATTAGGCATCTGAACCTTTTACTTTTGAGAGATTAATAAGAACCTTCCTCTCGAAGAAATTATTAAAGCATAGAATAAAGTTTTATTCATTTTAATTTCATTGGAGAGTGGACAGTATACTGGATAAGAAAAATGCCATAAGAATCGAACATTGCATCTTGGTCGAAAAATGTAAATCACATTACCATTCAATTCTTAATGCTGAAATTAGTGTCATAATTAATTAGACATCAAACAAATGGATCTAATAAGGTAAATACTCATATATAGTGAGTAGTGGGTAGTAAATTATCACCTAGTCTAGAGAATAATAGCAAACCTTGTCATATGTCACTATAGCATAAATAATTTTTGAGTGATAATAAATATACACATTAATAAAGAGTGTTAAATTTTTTATTGGCATTAGTTAATGGTTATTGATTCTAATGTCACTATAGATTTTAAGAACATTTACAAAAAGTGTTAATTATCGCTAAAAAAACTTATTTAACTGCAATAAATATACACATTAATAAAGAGTGTTAAAGTCTTTATCGACATTAATTAGTTGATTGTTATTGATTCTAATGTCGCTATAGATTTTAGAAACATTTACAAAGAGTGTTAATTATCTCAAAAAAAACTTATTTAGCGGCAATAAATATACACATTAATAAAAAGTGTTAAAGTCATTATCGGCGTTAGTTAGTTTTCATTGGATCTTATGTCTCTATAGATTTTAGAGACATTTACAAAGAATGTTATTTATCTCTAAAAAAACTTATTTAGCGACAATTAAGTTATTACTATTAATTAATTGTTGATAAAGATTATTTTTGATGTAGTGCGTAAAAGAAACAAAAAGATAGTTGCTCTAATTTTATTTTATTTTATGTTTGGTTGTGAATTTACAGTCACTGAATAAAATGAGTTTAATGTTAATGTTTTAAAAGTCCAAATTTAGATAATTTTGAAAAATATAAAGATAAAGAAGCAAAGCTAGTTGTTAAACTAGAATATAGCATGTAGAAAGTTAGAAAAGAGTGTTAAAAGTGAGGAATAGATGCTGTGGTTGAATACTTAGCCATTAAGGCTAAGCTTTGAGAACATGCATATTCCCCTTTTATAGACTATAGTTTTTATTTAGTAATATATAATGGCCCCCTTTATATTCTTTTTCTTTAACTTTTATTTTGTGGGATATAAAGATTATAGAAAAATTAAGAAAAAGTCAACCTTTTCTTAAAGACAAAAGGGTTCAAATCTGACCTCACTTGTGTGCAAGACACGTCGACATCCCATACTTGTTACTTACTTGGTCGCAATTATAAGACAAAAATATTACTCTATAATTTTTTTATCATATTTCAATTTTTGAGTCTAATATGTGATTTGAATGAATATTTTAAGATGTATTTTTATTATATTTGATATAATTGACATTTATGTTATATTTTTTTATTTTATAGTTTTTAAATATTTTAATTTTAATTTTTTAATGTGATATTAATATAAATCAATCTGGATTAAAAGATAAATCAAATTAACTCTCTAGAAGGAAAATGATAAGTGTTTTGAGACGGAGGGGTCACTCTGTGTGCATTGATATACGCAAATTATACCTCTCAATGAAATATAAAGTAATCGTTATTCAAATATAGAATCTAATAAAGTTGGGGTCGATCCCATAGAGAATATGGTAAAAATATTACTCATAAGTATAGTAAGAACATATGACATTTATTTCTGATATGATTTCGAAAAGTAAAGTTCAATAAGAATTGATTTTGTTATTGCTTAATTAGTAACTAAATACTTAGTTGTTTATCAATGAGAATGTGAAACTAAGATTGTGTACTCCCTTTCTAGATCATATTACGAAACTTTAGATAAGTAATTTTAGGTATAAAACAATCAACTTTCTAAAGTACAATTAGTGTCCTTCTTCATCTAGAAAATATTACTCTAAGTCCTGACGGCATTTAGGTACTGCTTTTGTCACGCCCTGAGCCTACACCCTGGACGTGCCTGGCACTCGAGAACCATCGCTAGTCCCCAAGTGAGCCCTTGGCCTGGTTGACTACTTAGCGGAAGACTTACTCAAGCAAAATGGGAACTCCAAATGCATAATTAAACTCATGATGTCTCAAACAACTTAATTCAATGAATATCTGGAAATACTTAAATAAACATAAGTAATTGACTCAAGGTCTTAAAACATTATCAAAGAAAATAGAGAGACTCCTCAACTTCTAACTATCTATGAAGCCTCTAGTACTAAGATAGATGTCGGGACAGAACCCACGACAACTTAACAAAAGCAGGAAATAAGTGTGAAGCCCTCCGGAAAGCAAAGAGGCTCACCAAAGCTAGCTGGAGTGCAAATGGTATCAACGAAGCGCCTGCTGATGACCCTGAACACCTGTGTCTGCATCATAATAAGATGCAGGTCAAATGACATCAGTATATGGAATGTATGAGTATGTAATATGGAGAAGTGAACTAAATAACTGAACTGAATGACTGCAACAGATATAGCATGAACTCAACTAAATGTAAAGGATTAAAGGAATGAAATCATTTATTTTTACAAAGTACTTACTCATCTCTGAACTCAACATAAGACTTGTTATGTGAAAATATACTTTAACTTTATTGGGAGATTCTCTAACCGACAACCATCACTGTGAGCTAAGTGATGATACAACGTCTTGTCCATGCTGCCAGAACTGTCCTATATCGTGCCGAGTTATAGATCCTCTCAACTAAGTGGATCCACTAAGCTATAAGGATTCATCTAAAAAGTGTGATCCTGAACCCATGTTGGCACGACAGGGTTTATGGGGGCAGTGAGTTGTCTGAACTCTCCCTCATATCGGTGGTCAATACTACTCCCAATGATATATATATATATTGTGGCTTAATTGTATAAAAACATTACTTTTTCTCTGGTTTGAGGTAATTGCTCAAACTATCCTCCTAAAAGAAGTAACTGCTCTGAAGTATCTCTATACTCATAACTCAATTAGAAAGCAAGGTTTCCCTTTTCTCAAATTAAAACTATTATTTGAGGGAATTACTTAGTTCCCTATACTTTTCTCGAAACTCATCTTTTACTCTTTCTTAGAATCAATTTTTAAAGACAACATTTGTTCTATAAAGATTCTTAAACTTCTTTTTACTTTCTCAATAATAGCTCTTGACTCTTCCCTTAAACAAACTTTAGTTTTGAAAATTCATTAAGACATATGAGTAGGTTAATGCATGAGTTTTCAATGATAAATGGAGCCTATAGGAGCTAATATAGAGTGGGAAAGCATAGCCACAACATAAAGGAACACGCCCGAATGAACTGAGAAGAAATGGGCCCTGGAGAACCCTGGCACACTGCTGGCGTAGGGCGCGAGGCACCAAACTTCAGAGGAAAGTTTGGGGCACACTGCTGGTGTGGGACGCTAGGCCCCAAACTATTGAAGGCCAGCTCTGGCGCCTTCATGGCGCGCCGCCCCATACCCCTGCTCATAATTTTGATGAATTTTCTTGCTCAATTCTGGGTCCTAACTCTTCTAGAATCGATTGGTTCCTTCCAAAATCTCTTTGATTCACAAACCCAACATGAAATTATTAAAATCTCACTCAAATTCTATCAATAACCACCACTCATTCGCAAAACCCTCACCTCAAGAACTCAAAACCTCCATTAATAAAGAATGAAGCTTAAAACTCAAGAACCCTTCAAGAATACATACATAAACGATTAAATGGGTGAATTAACGAAAGAATTGCATGTTTGGCGTGAGGACGAACAAGTCCTTCACTATGGGAAACCGCACATACCTGGGAAGAACGATTGTTCTTGGCGAAATTCCTCAACCCTTGAATGAACGCTTGAAAACCCTCTTTTCCTCTTCTTGAAATTTCGCCCTAAAATTCTAAGTATTTAGGAATATGAAAAATAACCTAACGTGTGATTAGACCCCTAAATTGGGTGAGTAAAAACGTGGGTAGGCCTATAGGGGTAAGGAAAAGCCAAAATACTCTTTCCTTAAATGGATGAAAAGCCTCAACTAGAGAGGTTTTACTCAAATGGCCATAACTTCTCACTCCAAACTCGAAATTTAGCAAATTTGGTGGCGTTGGAAAGAGGACTCAAAGGTATTCGATTTGATATCTCATGGGCCACCTAAATCTTTATGTGCTAGAAGATATGGTTATTTGAAGTTGACCCAAAACTAAAAACTGATCGAAGTCTGAGGTGTTACAATATCCCCCCTTGGAAACATTCGTCCTCGAATGAGATCACACTAAGTAGAACAGGGGTAGAAAACATTAGACAACCCCAAATCAAGCACACAACACGCAATTTAACATAACTCAGTATATCGACTTAAAGAGTACTTTACAAAGAGTTAGTACCTTGGTTTGGAATTTCTCCGGAAGAACACAGATGCGGGTATCTCCTCTTCATATTCCAAGTAGCTTCCTTAACGAATTGATTCCTCCATAAGACCTTGACTGATGCAACCTCCTTGGTTCTCAGCTTGCGAACCTGACAATCAAGAATCTGAACAGGTATTTCCTTATAAGATAGGTTGTCCTCAATACCAATATTCTTGGTAGGCACTATAAGTGAAGGATCGCCTATACACTTCTTCAACATGGAAATGTGAAATACCGGATGGACTACTGCTAACTCTGACGGTAGCTCTAACTCATAAGCTACATTGCCAATTATCTTGGATATTCGGTAAGGACCAATGTATCGGGGACTAAGCTTTCCCTTCTTACCAAATCTCATAACACCCTTCATGGGTGAAATCTTCAAGTAGACCCAATCATCAATTTCAAATTCTAAGTCTCTTCTCCTAACATCTGTATAGGATTTATGTTGACTTTGTGCTGTTTTTAGCCTTTCTTGAATTGTCTTCACCTTTTCCATGGCTTGATGAACCAAATCTGGTCCTATCAACTCAGCTTCACCAACCTCAAACCAGCCAATGGGAGATCTACACCTTCTCCTATATAGAGCCTCATACAGAGCCATTTGAATGCTGGAATGATAGCTATTATTGTATGCGAACTCGATAAGAGGCAAGTGGTCATCCCAATTACCTTTGAAATCCAGAACACAGGCTCTCAACATGTCCTTTAAGGTCTGAATGTGCGCTCTGCTTGACCATCAGTCTGAGGATGAAAAATAGTACTAAGGTTTACCGTCGAATCCAAACCTTTCTGAAATGACCTCCAAAACTGCGCGGTAAACTGAGCACCCCTATCTGAGACGATGGACAAGGGAACTCCATGCAGTTGAACTATCTTACGAATGTATAGGTTTGCATACTCTTCTGCTGTATTGGTAGTCTTTACTGGTAAGAAGTGGGCTGATTTGGTCATCCGATCCACAATCACCCAAATGGAATCATGCTACCTACGAGATCGCGATAAACCTGTAATGAAGTCCATATTAATCATCTCCCACTTCCATTCTAGAAGAGCTATGTTCTGAGCCACACCATCGGGTCTTTGGTGCTCTACCTTGACCTGTTGGCAATTATGACATTTAGCAACGAACTTTGCAATGCACCTCTTCATACTACTCCACCAATAGACTTCTCTCAAGTTGTGATACATTTTTGTGGAACCAGGATGGATCGAGTATCTGGAACTATGTGCTTCGGCCATGATCCTCTCTTGGAGTTCATCCACCTTTGGTACACACAATCTATCTTGATATCTCAACACTCCATCTCCCCCTTGTTCAAAAGCCATCACCTTTTGCTTATGAACATTTGCTTTCAGCTCAAGTAAAACACGGTCTTGGTCTTGTTTCTCCTTCACTTATGACACTAGTGATGATTCAGCCTTATTCATCACCACAACTCCACCTTCGCTGGAATCCAATAGATGGACTCCCAAACGATTAAGTCTATGAACTTCCTTACCCAGTTCCTTCTTGCCTTCTTCAACACGGGCAGTACTTCCCATAGATAACCTGCTCAAAGTATCAGCAACAACATTAGCCTTACATGGGTGATAGAGGATACTCATGTCGTAATCCTTGAGCAACTCTAACCACCTCCTCTGCTCTTTCTAACTGAAAATATATTGAAGACTCTTGTGATAGGTGAACACATCTACATGAACACCATAGAGATAGTGGCGCCATATTTTCTAAGCAAATACCACATCAGCCAACTCAAGATTATGAGTTGGGTAATTCTTCTCGTGAATCTTAAGCTGTCTGGAGGGATAGGCTATAACCTTACCATTCTGCATCAATACACAACCAAGTACAATTCTGGACGCATCACAATAAACAACAAAGCCCATTGTACCCTCTGGTAGGGTCAAAACTTGGGCAGTAGTTAACTGGGTTTTCAATTCCTGAAAATTTTTCTCATAAGCTTCAGACTATTGAAACTTAACTATTTTCTGAGTCAACTTCGTCAACGGGGATGAAATAGATGAAAACCCCTCGGCGAACCTTCTATAGTAACCAACCAATCCTAGGAAACTCCTTATGTCAGTTGAGATGTGGGTCTAGGCTAGTTTTGCACTGCTTCAATCTTCTGAGTGTCAACTCGAATCACTTCACCAGATACAATGTGGCCTAAGAACGCCACCGACTCAAGCCAAAACTCACACTTAGAAAACTTAGCATACAACTCTCTATCCTTGAGAATTTGGAGGACTATTCTAAGATGACTAGCATGATCCTCCTCACTCTATGAATAAATCAGTATATTATCAATGAATATGATAACAAACATATCAAGATACGACTTAAACACTCTGTTCATAAGGTCCATGAATGCTGCAGGAGCATTAATAAAGCTAAAAGACATAACAAGAAACTCATAATGACCATAACGGGTCCTGAATGCTGTCTTCGGGATGTCACATTCTCTCACTTTCAATTGATGATAGCCAGATATGAGGTCTATCTTAGAGAAATAAGTGGCACCCTGAAGTTGATAGAAAAGATCATCAATTATATGAAGGGGATATTTATTCTTTCTGGTGACCTTGTTCAACTAGCGATAATCGATACACATCCTAAGGGAACTATCTTTCTTCCTCGCGAATAAGACCGAAGCGCTCCAATGTGAGACACTTGGTTGAATGAAACCCTTATCAAGAAGATCTCTCAACTTTTCTTTTAACTCTTTTAACTCAGCTGGAGCCATTCTTTATGGTGGAATAGAGATAGGTTGAGTATCAGGAAGAATGTCTATTCCGAAGTCTATTTCTCTCTCAGGAGGGACTCCGGGAAGATCATCTGGAAAGACCTCTGGAAACTCACTCACAACAAGAACTGACTGAATAGGCGGTGTCTCAATACTAGAGTCATTAACTCGGACTAAGTGATAGATGCACCTCTTAGAAACTAACTTTCTGGCCTTAAGGTATGAAATGAAACGACCCTTAGGCATTGTTGAACTACTCCTCCACTCTAAAAATGGCTCATTAGGAAACTAAAACTTGATTACTCGAGTTCTATGATCGACTAAGGCATAACAAGCATGAAGCCAATCCATACCTAGAATAATATCAAAATCCACCATATCCAGCTCAACTAAGTCAGCTATGGTGTCCTTGTGATAGACAGAGATGGTACAATCACGATAGAGATGGTACAATCACGATAGACTCTTTCTGCTAGAATAGACTCACCAACAGGTGTGGAAACACTGAAAGGTTCAAGAAGTTGTTCAAGGGAAATGTTGAACCTCATGGCGACATAAGGAGTCATAAAAGACAGACTCGCAGCAGGATCAATTAAGGCATACACATCAAAAGTAAAGACTTTAAGCATATCTGTGACAACATCTGGTGAGTTCTCTTGATCTTGGCGACCAGCTATAGCATACAGACGGTTTGCTCCTCCACCTGTCCCTGAAGTAGCTCCTTTCTAGGTATTTCTATCTATTGGAGCTGCTAAAGAAGATTGGGCTCTATTGCCCCCATTACCCTGCCTGTTCTTAGGGCACTCTTTTATAAAGTGACCCGTCTGACCGCACTTGAAGCAGCCATTGGAGCCATCACGACACTCTCCTGGATGGGGCTTACCACACTTAGCACAAGGTGGGCTCTGAAACCCCTGTGCCACACTACCCTGAGACTGAGTACCTTAAGCCCTGAAATTTTGAGAATTTTGATTCCTGTGATAATTCCTGTTTCTTGGTGCAGGTGCACTAGCTGAAGATGGAGCTGGTCCAGATAACCTCTGCTGAAAAGATGACCGATTCCCATTCTCGATCTTTTGCTGGCCAGTCTCGTTACTCGTTGTCTTGGCCCTTTTGTTGCGAAACTCTTCTCTATCCTTTAAGTTATCTTCCTCCACCTGCTGCACATGAATCATGAGTCTGGCTTTGTCCATGTCCCCTATCAACATAGCCGCCTTACCTTCCTTACTCGACAAGTGGGATAGCTTGGACACGAACAAACTCATCCTGCTCCTCATATCTGCCACTATCTCCGGAGCATAGCGGGGTAGCTGAGTGAACTTGAGGCTGTACTCCTGCACACTCATAGACTCATTCTTTAGATTCAGAAATTCTCTTACCTTAGCTTCCCTTAGCTCTCGGGCAAAGAAACGTCCCATGAAAGCATCTTCAAACACAGTCCAACTCAAAAGTGGTGCCCCCTCTTCCCTATTCTTCTTCCATTGATCGTACCATATCCTGGCAATACCTTTGAGCTGATATGAGGCTAGCTCCACACGCTCTGCATCAACAAGAAGCATGACCTCAAACACTTTTTGAAGTTCATCCATAAAGTTCTCTGGATCCTCATTGAGCTTCAACCTAGTGAACTCCCCGGGACTCATTCTCAGAAATTCTCGGACTCTGGATGCATCATTCCCATCCTGATGTCTGACTCCTTGGCGACCAACCTGTGCTGTCACCACTTAAGTCAACATTTGAATTGCATTCCTGAACTTAGCATTGGTGACATCTCTCTGAGGGGGTTGCACTTCTGGTGCATTAGGAACTTCTTGACCTTGAGGATTCACATTCCTCCTAGCAGGACGTCCTCGAACAGCTCTTCGTGGAGGCATGATCTTAAAAGACACACGTAAGCACGAGTTAGAGGAAACTTTTATAGAGTTGAACTCTATCACATGAAAAGGAGTAAGAATGAAGTGAAATGTTTCCTAAATATAGTAGCCTCCTAATTATAGATGTGGCGCGCTCCACACCGATAAGAAGGACTCTACGGACACGACTTTATAGACACCCTAGGAATCTGAACCTTGCGCTCTCATACCAAGTTTGTCACGCCCCGAGCCTACACCCTGGTCGTGGCCGACACTTGAGAACCATCGCAGGTTCCCAAGCGAACCCCTGGCCTGGCTGATCACTTAATGGAAGACTCACTCAAGCAAAATGGGAACTCCAAATGCATAATTAAACTCATGATGTCTCAAACAACTTAACTCAATGAATATTTGGAAACACTTTAATAAACATAAGTAATCAACTCAAGGTCTTAAAACATTAACAAAGAAAATATAGATACTCCTCAACTTCTAACTATCTATGAAGCCTCTAGTACTAAGATAGATGTCGGGACAAAACCCACGACAACTTAATAAAAGCAGGAAATAAGTGTGAAGCCCTCCGAAAAGCAAGGAGGCTCACCAAAGCTAGCTGGAGTGCAAATGGTATCAACGAAGCGCATGCTGATGACCCTGAACGCTTGTGTCTGCATCATAATAAGATGCAGGTGGAATGACATCAGTACTTGGAATGTACGAGTATGTAATATGGCTGAAGTGAAATAAATAACTGAACTGAATGACTGCAACAAATATAGTATGAACTCAACTGAATGTAAATGATTAAAGGAATGAAATCATTTATCTTTACAAAATACTTACTCATCTTTGAACTCAACATAAGAAGTGTTATGTGAAAATATACTTTAACTTTATTAGGATATTCTCTAACCGACAACCATCAGTGTGTGCTAAGTGATGATACAACATCTTGTCCATGTTGCCAGAACTGTTCTATATCGTGCCGAGATATAGAACTTCTCAACTAAGTGAATCCACTAAGCTATAAGGATTCATCTAAAAAGTATGATCCTGAACCCATGTTGTCACGACATGGTTTATGGGGGCTATGAGTTGTCTGAACTCTCTCCCATATCGGTGCTCAATACTACTCCCAATGATATATATATATATACTGTGGCTCAAATGTATTAAAATATTACTTTTTCTCTGGTTTGAGGTAATTGCTCAAACTATCCTCTTAAAAGAGGTAACTGCTCTGAAGTATCTATGTAGTCATAGCTCAATTAGAAAGCAAGGTTTCTCTTTTCTCAAATTAAAACTATTATCTGAGGGAATTACTTAGTTCCCTGTACTTTTCTCAAAACTCATCTTTTACACTTTCTCAATATCAATTTTTAAAGACAAAACATTTGTTCTAAAAAGATTCTTAAACTTCTCTTTACTTTCTCAATAATAGCTCTTGACTCTTCTCTTAACTAACTTTAGTTATGAAAATGCATTAAGACATATGAGTAGGATAATGCATGCGTTTTTGATAATTAGTGGAGCCTATAGGAGCTAATATAGAGTGGGAAAGCATAACCACAACTTAAAGGAACACGCCCGAATAAACAGAGAAGAAATGGGCCCTGGCGACCCCTGGCGCACTGCTGGCGTTGGGCGCCAGGCCCCAAACTTTAGAAGAAAGTTTGGGGCACACTGCTAGCGTGGGGCGCCAGGCCCCAAACTACTGAAGGCCAGCTCTGGCACCTTCATGGCGTGCCACCCCACTCCCCTTCCCAGAATTTTGACGAATTTTCTTACTCAATTTCGGGTCCTAACTCATCTAGAATCGATTGGTTTCTTCCAAACTCTCTTTGATTCACAAACCCAACATGAAATTATTAAAATCCCACTCAAATTCTATCAAGAACCACCACTCATTCTCAAAACCCTCACCTCAAGAACTCAAAACCTCCATTGATAGAGAATGAAGGTTAAAATTCAAGAACCCTTCAAGAATATTTACATAAACGATTATATGGGCGAATTAACGAAAGAATTGCATGTTGGGCGTGAGGACGAACAAGTCCTTCACTATGGGAAGCCTCACATACCTGGAAAGAAAGATTGTTCTTGGCGAAATTCCTCAACCCTTGAATGAACGCTTGCAAACCCTCGTTTCCTCTTCTTGAAACTTTGCCCTAAAATTCTAAGTGTTTAGGAATATGAAAAATAACTTTACGTATGATTAGACCCCTAAATTGGGTGAGAAAGAACGTGGGTAGGCCTATAGGGATAAGGAAAAGACCAAAATACCCTTTTCTTAAATGGATGAAAAACCTTAACTAGAGAGGATTTACTCAAATGGCCATAAATTCTCACTCTGAACTTGAAATTTAGAAAACTTGGTGGCGTTGGAAAGAGGACTCAAAGACCTTCGATTTGATACTTCATGAGCCACCTAACTCTTTATGTGCTAGAAGATATGGTTATTTGAAGTTGACCCAAAACTGAAAACTGATCGAAGTCTGAGATGTTACAGCTTTAACAATTTTAGCATGATAATTTCTGTGATGTCAAACTTGCGATAAGTTGTCGGTGACATGTGGTCTTTCTTCTAGAGTTGTGACCGCATTACTGTATCACATAACTGACTTTTCATCAATCATTCTGCTTTGACTTGCGGTCTGTGAACTGGTGATGCGGGGTTGGATGTGTGCATGCGACTGCATCACATCCTCCGCTTCTGGCAACGAACTATTTACTTATTTCCAACTTTTTTTTGCACCTTTTAACTTTGTTTTACCCCAGACACCCTTAAATCATGAAAACCTATCTTTTGGGGCTAAAATGCCATAACCGTCACCTTTTTATTTTGAAAACGTACAATAAGATAAATTTAAGTACCAAATAAATAAGTAGATTACCCACTTATCATGCACGAACTTATTTATATTGCCAATCTCAAATTTAAATTTAAAAACTGAGATAGTTTACCAGTTAACATAAAACTAATTAATTTATTATTAATATTGTAATACAGAACACTTAATATTTTTTTCCGTTTTGATACAACTCTCAACTAATATGTATTGAACTATTTAAACTTTGAACTCTGAATATGATATAATTATTTCTTCGTCAAACTTTATTATTGAGTCTTCTGTAAATATTTTCTTTCACATTGCTAATATAACATACAAGTTAGATTAACTCTATTTCTAGTCAGATTTCATCTTATATAAAATGAGATAGATGATGTATTTGTTTCATCTTATTGAGTGATCAATTTTTAATATTCATCAATTAATTTAATTTCATCTCCACCATCAATTGTTTGTTGGATCAATATTTGAATTTTCTACATTTAATATTTTAAGTATTCTTCGTAATTAAGTTGGTTTAGATTAACTGTCAACCATTTTGAGACTTTTTATGTAAAGGGAAAAAGTCAACAACCATTAAGAGGAAGCATAATCCTTGGTCACTTAAGCAAAAGCTTATTTGGGCTGACCACTTTAATTATTTATTGTTTAGGAGTAATTGTTTAGTTTTTATGTCATCCCTCGTTTATATGAGTTAATTTTAATTTCTATTAAGACTGGAAATTCTATAAATTAGTTTGAATTTTATTATGAAATTTGCAATTTGCTTTTGTCATTATATAAATATAGCTTTATTTTATTTTTCCTCCAAATTTTATCAAACTTCAACTTGTTTGATAACGAGTTAGTAAATAGATTATTTTATTTTCATTCTCTGGATATTTTTGTCAAGAATTTTATTCAGCTGTTAATTATATGTTATAATTGTTAGTGGAGACCTTTTCTTTCTACATGTTTCTAACATGTTTAGCAGGTTCTAGCTTTTAGGTTTTTGTTATCGTTTGTGGTTAAGTTATTTCCTTGTCTTTAGGAGTCCTAGAAGTTAGTTTGTTACTTGGTTATCTATTTAAGAATCCTACTATAATTTGGTCTCAACATCTCCAGCAATAAGAAGTTTTCTTTTCCTTCCAGGTTTTTCTTTGTTCTTCTCGTTACATTCTTAATATTTGGTATTCAAGCCAGAATGAGAGGTCCTCATATTGAGTGTGAGTGTTGGTACTGCATATTGAGAGTTATTTTTGCATTACTATTGCAAGTACCAAAAAGATGGCCTCTGAAATTTTTGTTCAACTCGTTATTCCATGCTTCAATGGTCATTACGACCATTGGAGCATGTTGATGAAGAATTTTCTTAGGTCTAAGGAGTTCTGGGCACTTGTCAGTATTGGCGTGTAAGAGCCAACGACTAGTACCTCTTTGCCGAAAGCACAAAAAGCAGAGTTAGACAGTCTAAGGTAGAAAGATCTGAAGGCAAAGAATTGTCTTTTCCAAGCCATTGATCGCTCAATATTGAAAAATATTTTTTGCAAGGATACCTCTAAACAAATATGAAATTCCATGAAGAAGAAGTATCAGGAAACAACAAAGGAAAAAAGGGCACTATTACAAACACTTTGCGCTGATTTTGAGACATTACAAATGAAAATGGGAGAATCAATTTCAGATTACTTCTCTAGGACTATGGCAATAACAAATAAGATGTGGATTCATGGTGAAAAGTTGGAAGATGTCACCAAAAATATCCTTCGCTCCATGACATCAAAATTCAACTATGTTGTTTGTTCAATTGAGGAATCAAAAGAAACTAATGAACTTTCAATTGATGAATTTCAAAGTTCTCTATTGATTCACAAGCAGAAAATGAATCAACAAGTAGTGAGGAACAAACTCTTCAAGTCCCATCCAACTATCACTATTCAAAAAGGTGATGGTCGTAGAGGAAGAGGGTGATGAAATAATTCTGGTGGTGGGAGGCACTCACACCAGGAATTTGAAGAAAATTCTTCAAATTCTCAAGGAAGGGGAAGAAGTTTTGACAACAACAATAATTCAAGTAATTATAAGTCGAAATCAGTCGACTAGTCAAAGGTTGAATGCTACAGATGTCACATGTATAACCATTATAAGTCAACATGTAGAACTAATTACTTAAATAGAAATGGTGGAAGGCAATCTATTTGAAGAAAAGCAAGAAGAGATCTCTTTGTTAATGACCTATCAGGAGAAAGAACAAGTGATGGAGGAAATTTAGCAGAATATCTGGCATTTAGACACTCATTGCAGCAATCATATGTATGGAGAGAAGTCATCCACATTAGATGAATCATATCGAGATTTTGTGAAGTTCATGAATGATTCAAAAGTTACGATCATGGAAAAAGGACATGCAACCATTCAAACTAAAAAACATATTGCTCAAATAATCTCTCATGTCCTTTATGTTCCAAAGTTAATGTGAAATCTTTTGAGTCTCGGTCAGCTGCAAGAGAAAAGGTATGAGATTGACATTAAAAATGGATTTTATCGGATTCAAGATAACAATTTTGACTTAATTGCTCAAGTTAAAATGACTGCAAACACAACGTTTCCTCTCTATCTCAATAATATACAACAATTATGCTTCTTAGAAAAATGAGGAGATAAATGCCTTATTGTAGAATTTTCGATTTGGGTATCTCAATTTTGCTGGATCAAGAACCTTGCAATAGAAGAATATGGTGATTGGTCTACCTTAAGTTTCATCTCCATTTGAAATTTATGAAGGTGTGTGGTTAAGAAGCAGTCTCACAACTCTTTTCCACAAAAGGGTTCATGGAGAGCAAAGGAGACAGCTGAGCTTGTTCATTATGATATTTGTAGATCAATAACACCATATTCTAATGGAGGTAAAAGCTACATAATTACCTTTGTTGATGATTTTACTCGGAGAAAGTTGGATATATTTTTGCAGGAAAAACCTACGTTTGCCCCTTCGAACCAACGAGCACCATTAAGTAGGTCGCCATAAGGCCCACAAAAAAATTTGGACAAACAATCACGTGGTGCACATACCACACAAAATGCATGTACTATATACACGAAAAATAAAAAAAATTCTATTTTCATTCCGGGCATCGTTTGAACTTGAAAAACCTACGTGTTCCCCTTCAAACCAACACACGCCATTTAATAGGTCGTCACAGACTTCCACAAAAAAATCCAGTCAAAAAATCGCCAGACGCACATATCACACAAAATTCATGGACTATAACACACGAAAAATGAAAAATTCCCTATTTCTCATCTCGGGCTTCGTTTGAACTTGAAAAAAACCTTTGTATGCCCTTCCGAATCAACCGCGCCATTTAATAGGTTGTTATAGGCGCCCAAGAAAAATTTTGGCTAAAAAACCGTCAAACGCACATATGACCCAAAATCCATGGATTATAACACACAAAAAATGAAAAAAATCCCTATTTTCCATTCCAAGCCTCATTTGAACTTGAATAAACCTATGTTTTCCCCTTCGAACCAACGCGCACCATTAAATTGGTCATCACAGACGCCTACAAAAAAATTTGATCAAAAAATCGCCGGCTGCATATATCACATAAAATCCATGGACTACGATACACGAAAAATAGAAAAATTCCTATCTCCCGTTCCAAGCCTCGTTTGGAACTATAACACATATCACACAAATCCATGGAGACTATAACACATGAAAAATGGAAAATTCTCTATTACCCGTTTCGGGCCTCGTTTGAACTTGAAAAAACTGATATTTACCCATCTGAACTAGTACACTCCATTTAATAGGTCGTCACGGACGCCCAAAAAAAATTTTGGCGAAAAAATCGTAAGGCGTACATATCACACAAAATACATAGACTATAACACATGAAAAAACAAAAGAATTCCTATTTCCCGTTCTAGGCCTCATTTGAACTTGAAAAATCCTACATTTTTCCCTCCAACCTACCGTGCACCATTAAGTAGTTCTTCACGGATTCCTACGATAAATTTCATACAAAAAACTATCGAGCGCACATATCACACAAAATCCATGGACTATAACACATGATAAATGAAAAAAATTCCTATTTCCCGTTCCAGGCCTCGCTTGAACTTGAAAAACCCCAACATTTGCCCCTCTGAACCAACGTGCACACTTCAGTAGATTGTCACGGATGTCCACGAAAAATTTTGGCTAAAAAACCATCGGGCACACATATCACAAAAAATCGATAGACTATAACACATGAAAAATATAAAAATCTCTATTTCCCGTTCCGAGCCTCGTTTGAACTTAAAAATATCTACGTTGGCCCCTTCGAACCAACACGCGTCATATCGCAACTTCTTCAGCTTTTCAATCCATTTGTCTTAGGAGAGTTTTTGTTGATTTAAACCAGAAGCAAGAGAAAGCAATGGAAATTTATTGCAACATCAAATTCATAATTTCAATCACTAGGAATTCTTCATTTCATAGAAAAAACAAAACACATTGACATTTCGCTTTCATTTTATACGTGAGATGGTGGGAAAAGAAGAGACCATATTGAAGATTTAAAACACAAATGAACGAGTAGGAAATATATTCACAAAGCACTTCCATATCAGAAGCATGTCTATTTCAGATCATTGCTTAGTGTTAACGATTTTGAATCTAGGGAATATGCTGAATAAATGATTCAAAAAAGGAGTAGAAAAAGTTACTGCAACTTTCGTTTAGTATTTTACTGCATTCTTAATTAGTCTAGGATAGTTTTTATTTGGTCCTTAAGTTTCATTTCAGTTGAAAGCAATACTAAATTAGTGCCCTTTTAATGTTGCATTTTAGTTGAATTGTAAGCCTATTTAAAAGGCATTATTAGTGATGAACAAAAGACAGCCTTACAATGCTAGATATCTTTCTGCGATCATTAAGTGTTTGTTATATTTTCTCTTCAACTTGCTTGTTAGTTTCTTCTTTCCTTTACAATATTTTGTTGTTCTTGAGTGAGTTTGGGATCTTTTTCTCCAACAAGCAATGCTTCCCTATAGCGAATAGGTTCTTTATAGAGAATGTCTATGTAACTAGTGCTCGTTCAGCGAGTGGCCTCATCCTTTACTTTATTGTGAAACTTCCATTTTGATTCTTGGTAGTGACTATAAAAATTTGTAAATGTTGAGATGATTCCCTTTAAAATTTTTTACCGTGCCAACATTTTTGGCTCATCCTGGAGACCCAAGTGATAGTGGCTACACTAGGGTATGAGGACTTTGTCGCCAGATTTGATATAATTTCCATTGTCTTCACTCCACCATTCTTCCGCCTAGTCCATTCGGGGATGAACAAATATTTTATTTCTATCTGATGTAACTATCCATTCCGTTGCCACTTGAAAATATTCATGAAAAATTAGACTATTAAATTTTTTTGAGATTATTAAATTCTCGTTGACCTTCACAGTCAAAGCTGACTGGTCCATAATATCGCTATAGCCAATATCCTTCACCATGGGGAAGCCCCATGAATAATAAAAACTATTTTTTTTTCTTTGCGTGACTTGAGGTTTTTATTCTATTGTTGTGAGGGCTCCTCCTAAGGAAGTCTTAAGACTTATTTTGAGAGAAAAGAGCTCAAGAGAAAAGAGAGAGAAGATACTCCTTGCAAATCAACTTTATGTTTTTCTTCAAATCCTTCACTGAGCCACCAAACCACAAAATGGGAAAGGAACTGCATGAGGTTTTGGCCAGCGGCTCGAATTTGAGGTTGGTTATGGTTTAATTTTCTCTTAGACTTGGTTAGTGATATATTTTTTATTGGTGTAATATACCACAAATATAATAAATTACAGTTGAAAATAAAATGAGAAAAGTGAAAAATAAAATTTTAGGTTGAGATGCGGATATTTCGCTCTTTTAAAGGAGATTCAAGCCCACTGCGGTATAATCTACACCAATCCAGCAGTATCACTCTTGACTTGTCCCCTCGAGGATACAACAGCCCAACAACATCGTATAACTCAAGCAACTCCAGATTAGTTGAAGAGTCTAATGCTCCACAAAAAACACCTTCAACATATAATTACTGTCTTTTGTATAGTGAATAAGTTGAAAACTTAGAATATTTTTCTGTCTCAACTCTCTCTTTCACTACACTAATCTCAATATAAACACAAAATAATACTACTCATCTTTTTTCACTCTATATTTTCTTGTACATCTCTCATATTTACAACACAAAGGAAGACCAATATTTATAGGTGGTGAATTCTTCCTTGCAATGAATAGAGAGATAATGGGTAGTAAATTGGATAAGTAAATGCCCTATAGGTTACAAGAATAAAGAGGTATAATAATGGGTGAAATGAAGAGTTAGTGGTTACAAAAGTTACTACAATTAATGACCACATTCTTCCATAATTGATGAGAGTAAAGAGGCACAAATGTAATGCCCACCAATGGACATAACATGATACATAATGTGACATATGATACATTTTTATTAATATTAAAATATCACACTAACAATCCCCCACTCATTTTAATATTAAGATAAGAGAGTACTTAATAATTTAGTTGAAGGTAGACTATTATGCAAAATGAAGGTGTGCTCTGCATTAAACCCTCACTTAGTAAAACAATAATCTTTACTCCAGAGTCAATAGTGGTCTTAGACTTGAACTATGACTACTTAAGGGAAATAAAATATCACTGCATACACACAATAATCAAGGTATTGACATAAACCTTTTTAGCCAGCACATTACGACCTTGTTCTATCCCAATTTTTATGTGTGTTTTTGAGAACAAGCCCATTCTCATAGAAAATGGCCTACTTTCACACTTACATAAGTGAAATCTGTCAAGAGTGCTCCTATAATTTGACACCCCACTCATACGAAATACAAAATTTCATTAAGAGCTCAAAGACTCAACCTCCACAAATCATTATAGGATAAATGCACTCACATCATAGGAATTGAATAAAATTAAAATTAGTGCATTTCACAACAAGTCATCATATGATTCGTTCTTCCCTTTGAATATGGTTATATTATCTCTCGTCCCCAGGTTGGGTTTCCTCATATATGACTAAGAATTTATGAGCTTCAATATTATCCCCCTTAATGTGTTTTAGACCATTTATCTTGCTAAGGCCTTAGTTTATAAATCTGCCAGATTATCACAAATTTTAACACACCTAATATTGATGGTATATCCATGATCAATATCATCTCACAATATTGTGCTTCTTCTCCTGAATATGAATTTACCATTGTAATAACGATTATGTATTCTATCGATTGGTTTTTCTTTCTAGACATTCTCACAACATTTCTGTTACCAATTCTAGAAATATATCTATAAAAGAATGGCAGAACGCCACGTGTCTCCACGGAAATAGAAGGATCCTCAATGGTCATCCCATTTCCCTTTCTAGACCTTCTCACGACATTTCTGAAGAACTAACTGGAACAACTGGAAAGCAAGAGAACTTCAGCGGGAACAAGTCACTTTCTTACATGGTAGTATCTGTTCTGGTTAATCCAAGAGAGGTAGGTGATGCTGATAGTGATGGCATCATGGGTCCAAAGTCCCTCTCTCGAATATTCGTTGTTGTGCTGATTGATAGTGTCAAGTATGTCACCTTTTCTTGCATGCATCCATTGAAAGGATATGTTCCTCTGGTAAAGTCACCTGAAGACGGAGCGTTCATCTAGCAGAAATATCATTGATAAATAATTTTGTACATAGCATAAGATCTACTAATAGTCCTCATTGTTCACATAGCTTCAATGTGTAATAATGTTACTTTAAACAACAATCATTAACTAATGAAGGGTAATGTTGGTCTTATTTATGTGTGATATGTGTCTACAATAATACATTATTCAAAGGATGGTGAAGTTATGGTTCAAAATGGGTCAGAATCGTCTCTTGTGTCAGATGTTAAGACAAAACAGGATGATGATCCGACTTTGGTGGAATTGAATAAGGTGGTTTCCAAAAAAAAGCTATTGTGGCTATCTCCCGAGGAGGGAGATGGTATGCTTCGTTATCAAGGTCATTTATGTGTTCCGAATGTTGGTGAGTTGAGGCAACAAATATTATCAGAAGCTTACAATTCTTGATATTTTATTCACCTGGGAGCCAGTAAGATGTACCATGATCTACGGGAAGTCTATTGGTGGAATGAGATGAAGAATGATATTGTGGAATTTGTGGATAAGTGTCCAAATTGCCAACAAGTAGAAGTTGAGCATAAAAAATCGAGAGATCTGACTCAGGATATTAGCATTCCTACTTGGAAGTGGGATGATTTGAACATGGATTCATTATAGGTTTACCTCGTACTCGTGGACAACATGATTCTATTTGGGTGGTTATTGACCGAATTACTAAGTCGGAGCATTTTCTTCCTGTGAAGACCTCTTCTTCAATTGAGGACTATGCTAGGCTCTATATTCAGGAGATAGTGAAGTTGCACGGTGTGACTTTATCCATCATTTTAGACAGTAATACTTAGTTCACTTCTCAATTTTGGAGATCATTTTAGAAAGGAGTTGGTACTAATGTTAAGCTTAGTACATCTATCACGCCCCAAGCCTATACCCTGGACGTGGCCGACACTCGAAAACCATTGCTGGTCCCCAAGCAAACCCTTGGACTGGCTCACTACTTAGCGGAAGACTAACTCAAGCATTTAAAGACTTAAAATAGAAGTAAATCAGTATAACTATAAAATGCTCAACTCATACTGTCTGAAAACAATACTCAATGCAATAATAATAATTTGCAAAACATCTCGAAGGAAAGAAAGTACTGAGAGACTCCTCTACTCTATATATCTATGAAGCCTCTACAGTTCAACATAGATTTGAGGACCAGACCCACGACACCCTAAACTGACTAAACTAAAAGGAAATGGGGAGTCCTCAAGAATGCAATGAGGCTTACCAAAAGCTAACTAGAGTACCAAATGATCTCAACAGAGCCCATGTTGATGATCCTGAACACCTGTATCTGCATCATAGAAAGATGAAAGATGAATGACATCAGAAAATTGAATGTACGAGTATGTAATAAAGCTGAATGAATAAATAACTAAACTGATAAGGCTGGAAGAATACTCATCTCAACTCAATTCCATACAAAGCAATAATAAGAGAGGAAAATATTTAAAGCTTCATAAATAAAAGATGCTAAATCAAGGATGTATATAAGAATATAATAAATTAATCTTTAATCTTATTTGGGAAATTCTTTAACCGACAGCCATCACTATGAGCTATGTGATGATACAACATCTCGCCAACACTGCTAGAACTTTCCTATACCTTGTCGGGGTATAGAACACCTCAACTAAGTGGATGCACTAAAGCTATGCTCGAAAGCAATACAGAGTCATATAAAAAGTATGATCCTTTACCCATGTTAGCTACATGGTTTATGAGGAATGTGAGTTTTCTGAACTCATCCCCATAGGGGTGCTCGATACCACTCCCAATAAATATATCTACTCATGCTCAAGTAGAAATACTCTTTTTCTGTTTTGAGGTATTTACTCAAAAGATCCTCTTTAAGAGGCAATGTCTCAATTATCTCTCGAAACTCTTTTAACTCTTTATGAAAATCAAGGTTCTCTTTCTCAATGTAAAAATGATACATTTGGGGATCTATTAGTCTCCTCATACTTTACTCAAAACCATTCTTTAAACTCTATTGAAAACTAGTCTATACTTTCTCAAACATCAATTTAAGACAAAAGAGTTTGATTAAAAGATTCCCAATAATAACTAAATAATAGGGTTCATGCTGAAAAAAAATAGACATGAACAATCAACTCAAAATTCTCAACGCAAGATATAGCAACACAAAATCAGGAATAAAACTCATAACTCAACAACAATACTCATCTCAAGAATTATCTAAACTAAGGATCTAACCCTAGATAACTTTTTACTGATATAAAGTAGATGTGGGGTGTGAGGACGAACTCACACCATCACTATGATAGCCTTACATACCTGGGAAGAATGAAATTCTTAGTGAAATTGACGAAATTTGAAAAACGTTAGAAAACCCTAGTTTTTCTCCTCTTGAGTCCTTTCTCCAAGTCTTTGAAGTGTTAAAGAACGTAAAATAATATTTTAACACTGTTTAACCCTTAATTAGGTGAAAAAAGATCGTGGTTTAGGATTAGAAGGGGTGGGAAAAATACTAAACAACCCCTCTTTACAAGCTGACGAAAACTGTCCATGAGACTATCTACAGTTCGTGATATGAGTTACAGACCGTAGATCCCATCCGTGGAATTTATATTGAATTTTTAAGGCTCAAAAGTTCATTTACGGGTCCAAATGACCTCCTGTAGGATGGATCCATAGGAATTGGATCCAAAAATTCAGACTTTCTGAAGTTTTCGACGGTTTTACAGGACGGATCATCGTTCAACTTAGGGCGCATAGGTTGGATCTATCGTTCAGAGACTCAGAAAACTCTGATATGGTAGTCTCTAGTAAAATGGCCATACCGTTTTCCTCCTAACTTGAAATAATGCAAGCTTGGTGGTGTTGGAAAAAGGACTCAAAGGCCCTCAATTTGATAGGTCATGGGCCACCTAAATCATTATGTGCTGGGAGATATGATTGTTTGAAATTGACCTAAGTAGAATCTTATGTCAAAACTTAATCGATAATGAAGCTTTCAACTCAATTTTTTTCTAGGGGGTTCTTGTGACCTTAAGTTGTATCCAAATCCATTCAAACATCAAGGAAATGACCTTTACACATATGATCACTTTAAGAATCATCCGATGTGATTTTATATGCAAATAAAGAATAGTTCGAGCCTTAGCATAGAGATTTTTGAGATGTTACAATATCTCCCCCTTGGAATCATTCGTCCTCGAATGATGGATGAAGTGAGAATGAAGAGGGTAGGGAAATGTTTAACTACCCAATTTAGTGTAAAATACACATCAAACTCATGAACTCAAAATAGTGAAGGAGGGACTGAATTGAATGAGTACTTTAGGAAGAGTTAATACCTTGCATTGGAACTAAATCGGAGGTAAAGAGATGAGAGTATCTAGTCTTCATATCCTCCTCATCTTCCCATGTTGCCTCCTCAACACACTCATTTCTTCATAAGACCTTGGCTTATGCAACCTCTTTGGTTCTTAACTTGTGAACCTGACGATCAAGAATCTGAACGGGAATCTCCTCATAAGATAGGTTGTCCTTGATAGCAATATTCTCGATAGGCACAATAAGTGAACGAACACCCAAACACTTCATTAGCATAGAGATGTGAAATTCCAGATGGACTGCTGCTCACTCTGACAGTAGCTCTAACTCATAAGCTACATTGCTAACTCTCTTTGATATCCTGTAAGGACCAATATATCGGGGACTGAGCTTTCCCTACTTACCAAATCACATAACACCCTTCATAGGTGAAACCTTCAAATAGACTCAATCATTAACCTCAAACTCCAAGTCTCTCCTTCTCACATCTGTATAGGATTTTTGACGGCTTTGTGTTGTTTTCAACCTTTCCTGAATAGTCTTCACCTTCTCCATGGCTTGATGAATGAAGTCTGGCCCTATTAACTCAGCTTCAGCAACCTCAAACCAACCAATAGGAGATCTACATCTTCGCTCATAAAGAGCCTCATAAGGAGCCATCTGGATACTAGAGTGATAACTATTATTGCAAGCATACTCTAGGAGAGGCAAGTGATCATCCCAATTACCTTTGAAATCTATGACACATGCTCTCAAAATATCCTCTAGGGTCTGAATTGTGCTATCTGCTTGGCCATATGTCTGAGGATGAAAAGTAGTACTAAGGTTTACCTTCGAACCCAAACCTTTCTGAAATGACTTCCAAAATTGAGCGGTGAATTGTGCAACCCTATATGAAATGATGGACAAAGGGACTCCATGAAGTCGGACTATCTCACAGCTGTATAATCTGGCATAATCTTCTACTAAATTTGTAGACTTTACCGGTAAGAAATTGGCTGATTTAGTCATCCGATCTACAATCACCCAAATCGAATAATGCGGCATGCGAGATCTTGGCAAGCAAGTAATGAAGTCCATATTAATCATCTCCCACTTACATTCTGGAAGATCCATGTTCTATGCCACACCACATGGCCTTTGGTGTTCTACCTTGACTTGTTGGCAATTTGGATACTTAGCAACAAAATCTGCAATACACCACTTTGTACTATTCCACCAATAAACTTCTCTTAAGTCATGGTATATCTTTGGAGAACCGGGATAGATGAAATATCTGGAACTATGAGCTTCGGCCATGATCCTCTCTTGAAGCTCATCCACTTTTGGAACACACAATCTACCTTGATATATCAACATACCATCTCCCCCTTGTTAAAAAGCCATCACCTTCTGCTTATGAAAATTTGCCTTTAGTTCAAGTAAGAGGGGGTCTTTGTCTTGTTTCTCCTACACTTCTAGACTAAAGATGATTCAGCCCCATTCATCACAACAACTCCACCTTCACTGGAATCTAACAAAGGGACTCCCAAACGTGAAATTCTAAGAACTTCCTTAGCCAATTCTTTCTTGCATTCCTCAACATGAGCAGTACTCCTCTTGGACAACCTACTCAAAGCATCAGCAACAACATTAGCCTTACCTGGGTGATAGAGGATACTCATGTCGTAATCTTTAAGTAACTCTAACCACCTTCTTTGTCTGAGATTAAGCTCCTTCTGACTAAAAATATACTGGAGACTCATGTGGTCTATGAACACATCCTTATGAACACTATAGAGATAGTGACACCATATTTTAAGAGCAAAAACCACTGCTGCCAACTCGAGATCATGAGTCGGATAGTTCCTCTCGTGAATCTTAAGCTTCCTGGAGGCATAGGCTATAACCTTTCCATTCGGCATCAACATACAACCAAGCCCCACTCTGGATGCATCACAATAGACGACAAAACCATATGTACCTTTTGGTAGGGTCAACACTGGAGGAGTAGTTAATCGAGTTTTCAATTCTCGAAAGATTTGCTCACAAGCTTCAGACCATTGAAACTTAGCTATTTTCTGAGTCAAATCAATCAACGGGGATGTCATAGATGAAAACCCCTCGACGAACCTTCTGTAGTAACCAACCAACCCCAAGAAACTTCTTATATCAATCTTCTGAGTGTCAACATGAATTCCTTCGCTAGACACAATGTGGCCTAAGAACGCCACAAATTTAAGCCAGAACTCACACTTTGAAAACTTGGCATATAAATCTTGATCTTTGAGAGTTTGGAGGACTATTCTGAGATGATTGGCATGATCCTCCTTATTCCTCGAGTAGATCAGGATGTCGTCGATGAATATAACAACAAACATATCTAGATACTGCTTAAATTCTCTGTTCATAAGATCTATGAATCATGCAAGAGCGTTAGTCAAACCAAAGGACCTAACAAGGAATTCATAATGGCCATAACGGTACCTGAATGTTGTCTTGGGGATTTCACTTTATCTCACTTTCAACTGATAATAGCCCAATCTGAGGTCTATCTTATAGAAGCAAGTGTCACCCTGAAGTTGGTCAAAAAAGTTATCAATTCTCAAAAAGAGATACTTATTCTTTATAGTAAACTTGTTCAACTGGCAGTAATCGATACACATCCTAAGGGGATCATCTTTCTTTCTCACGAATAAGACTGGAGCGCCCCAAGGTGAGACACTTGGTTGGATGAAACCCTTATCAAGAATATCTTTCAACTATTTTTTTAACTCTTTTAACTCAGCTGGATCCATTCTATATAGCGGAATAGAAATGGGTTGAGTATCAGGAAAAATATCTATTCTGAAGTCTATTTCTCTCTCAAGAAGGACCCCGTGAAGATCGTCTGAAAAGACCTCCGGAAACTCACTCACAACTAGAACTGACTGAATAGGCGGTGTCTCAACACTAGAGTCATTCACTCGGACTAAGCTATAGATGCACCCCTTAGAAACTATCTTTCTGGACTTAAGGTATGAAATGAAATGCCCCGTAGGCACTGTTGAACTACTCCTCCACTGTAAAACAGGCTAATTCGGAAACTGAAACTTGACTTCTTGAGTTCTACAATCGACTAAGGCATAACAAACATGAAGCCAGTCCATACCTAGGATGACATCAAAATCCACCATGTCTAGCTCAACTAAGTTAGTCATGGTGTCTTTGTGATAGATAGAGATGGTACAATCACGATAGACTCTTTTTGCTAAAATAGACTCACCAACAGGTGTGGAAATAGTGAAGGGTTCAAGAAGTTGTTCGGGGTAAATGTCGAACCTCATGGCTACATTAGGAGTCACAAAAGACAAACTCGCACCCAGATCAAGTAAGGCATAAACATCAATAGAAAAGACTTTAAGCATACCAGTGACAACATCCGATGAGTTCTCCTGATCCTGGCGACTAGCCATAGCTTATAGACAAGTTGCTCCTCCTCCTGTCCCTAAAGTATTTCCTCTCGGAGCAGCTCTGTCTCTTGGATCCGCTGAAGAAGATTGGGCTCTATTGCCCCCATTACCCAGCCTGTTCTTAGGGCACTCTCTTATAAAATGAACCATCTGACCACACTTGAAGAACCTATTGGTGCCATCACGACACGCTCCTGGGTGGTTCCTACCACACTTAGCACATATGGGGGTCCAAGTAGCCCTGTGTGCCACACTACCCTGAGACTGAGTAGGTTGAGCTCTGAAATTCTAATCCCGGTGATCATTCTTGTTCTTTGGTGAAGGTGCATAATGAGTGGGTGATTTTCACTCATTTGGACTCCTTTTCTTGGGATTTTGTGGTACTTAAGTAGAGAAAGAGGCTAACTTTCCTTTGAATATGGTTATTTCAGGTACATGTTGGTTAAAAAGGAGCTTTGATGAAAAAGAATGGAAATTGGGGCAAAATGGAGCTAAAACAAGGATTTTAGAGCTGGCAGTGAAATACTCTCCGCAAATGCGGAGAGCTGGACGCGACTGCGGAGTGCAAACCAGCTATGGGCACGAACGCGGGAAGCCTCCGTGAACGTGGAGTGCATTCAGGTTGAGTATCGCGAACGTGAACATCCTCCACGAATATGAAGTACAATTATACTGAGCTCCGTGAATGCGGATAAGAAAGGTGACTAACGTCTGGGCAGAATTGGAATTTCACATTTTGACCGTAGTTCACCATATACACTGAAACGCAGCCATTTGAGGAAGAAAAATTGGATATAGATCAATCATTACACAGGGAATAGAAGAAGAACTTGGAGATTGAGGCTTGGGAATAGCTTTAAGAGCAAGATTCCTCAACAAACACCATTAGAGTGAAGATTGTGAGCTTGATTTGTAATTATTTTTTATTCCTTCTTCAACTCTTTGCTTTGTATTGTTAAATTCTAGGTGTTAATTGTTTTTTTAGTGATTTGGATATTGTGTTAGACATAATAAATATTTGGGTTTTTAATTTCTATGTTGTGCTTTTATGATTTGTTGAATGCTTTATCATTATGAAATGAGTTTTTGATTATCCAATTGATATCATGCTTTAATTGCTTTTCCGAAGGAATTGATCACTCCTAGGACTTGCCCATATACTTTGATTTAGCTTGTGAGAGTTAATTGAGGTTGGGAAAGATTGATTGGTGCATTAATTGAGGTTTAACAACTCATTTGTTGGATTTTTGCTTGAAATAGTGAATCCTTGCATTGCCTTTAATCGGATTGCTTGTGTTGTCACTTGATTGGGTTCGTGAGAAATAGTTGAGAAATATTTTCCTATGTTCTATAGAATTAGGAAGATAATTTAGAGTCCGAGGCATATATAATTTTACCCATGATTAATTGAGATTGTATGATGCTAATGTGCAATGGATCGTATGGGTATTGATTGATTTCCCATTTCCAAATCCTTTCGGTAATCTTGTTCATTATAGCTTTGTTCCTTGTTCTCCTCTATCCCCTATCCTAAATTCGTTACTTAAAACTTTCTCATTTTATAATTGTACCTTTCATTTCGGATTCAAACTAGTAGCTAGTAATTCTTTGTTTCTTCAATCACCTAGCACATTGTTCCTCATGGGATCGACCCCAACTCTTCGTTGGGTTTATACTTGCATAGCGACCGCCCACACTTCGAATCGTGACAGGTGTGGTTGAGCGTTATCAGAGCACTAGCTGATGATGGAGTAGGTCCAGATAATCTCTGCTGAAACGATGAACGATTCCATTTCCGGTCTACTGCTGGCAAGCTTCACCACTAGCTGTTTTGGCCCTCTTGTTGTGAAACTCTTCTCTGTCCTTTAACTTATCTTCCTCAACCTTCTATACATGAATCATGAGCCTAGATATTTCCTTGTCCCCTATCAACATAGCCACATTACCTTCCTTACTCGATAAGCGAGATAGCCCAGACACGAACAAACTCATCCTGCTCCTCAAATCCACCACCATCTCCGGAGAATAGCGTGATAGCTGAGTGAATTTGAGGTTGTACTCCTGTACACTCATAGCTTCCTGCTTCAGATTCAAGAACACACTCACCTTAGCTTCCCTTATCTCTCGGGGAAAGAAACGCCCCAAGAAAGCATTCTCAAACATAGCCCAGCTTAAAATTGGCGCCCCCGCTGCCCTGTTCTTCTTCCATTGATCATACCATATCCTAACAACACCTTTGAGATGATATGAAGCCAACTCCACAATCTTTGCATCAGCAACACGCTTGGCCTGAAACACTTTATGAGGTTCTTCCATAAAGTTCTCTGGATCCTCAGTGACCTCCGACCCTATGAACTCTGGGGGAATCCATAAAAACTCATGGATTCTAGATGTATCAGCCATATCTCGATGATTTACTCCTTGTTGACCAACCTGATTTGCCACAATCTGAGTCAACATCTGAATAGCATTCCTAAACTTAGCATTGGTGACATCTCCCTGAGGATTAACATTCCTAAACTCATCATTGGTGACATCTCCCTGAGGATTACCATTTCTCCTAGCAGGACGTCGAACAGCTCAACATGGAGGCATGATCTGAAAAGACACGCTTAAGCATGAGTTAGAAGAAACTTTTATAGAGTTGAACTCTATCGCACAAACATGATTAAAAAGAAAGTGAAAGTTCCTAAATGTCGTAGCTTCCTCATTATAGATGTGGGGCGCTTCACATCGATAAGAAGGACTCTACTAGACAGGCCATCATAAATACCCTAGAACTATTGAACTCTGTGCTCTGATACCAAGTTTGTCACGCCCCGACCCTATACCTTGGACGTGGCCAACACTCGAGCACCATTGCTGGTCCAAAAGAGAACCTTTGGCCTGGCTGACTACTTTACGGAAGAATGACTCAAGCATTTGAAGGCTTAAAAATGATGTAAATCATTAAAACTATAAAATGCTCAACTCATACTGTCTGAAAACAATACTCAATGCAATAATAATAATTTGCAAAACATCTCAAAGGAAAAAAAAGTACTAAGAGACTCCTCAACTCTATCAATCTATGAATCCTCTATAGTTCAACATGGATGTTGAGACAAGACCCACAACACCCAAAACTGACTAAACTAAAAGGAAAGGGGGAGTCCTCCGGAATGCAAGGAAACTCACCAAAGGCTAACTGGAGATCCAAATGATCTCAACGGAGTGCATGTTGATGATCCTAAACACCTGTATCTGCATCATAGAAAGATGCAGGTCGAATGACATCAGTATGTTGAATGTACGAGTATCTAATAAAGCCTAATGAATAAATAACTGAACTGATAAGGCTGGAAGAATAGTCACCTCAACTCAATTCCATACAAAGCAATAATAAGAGAGGGAAATATATAAAGCTTCATAAATAAAAGATGCTAAGTTAAGGTTGTATATAGAAATACAATGAATTAATATTTACTCTTATTTGGGAGATTCTCTAACCGACAACCATCACTATGAGCTATGTAATGATACAACGTCTCGCCCACACTGTCAGAACTGTCCTATACCTTGTCAGGGTATAGAACACCTCAACTAAGTGGATCCACTAAAGCTATGCTTGAAAGCAATAAGGAGTCGTCTAAAAAGTACGATTCTTTACCCATGCTTGCTACATGGTTTATGAGAAATGTGAGTTGTCTGAACTCATATCCATATCGTTGCTCAATACTACTCCCAATAAATATATATACTAATGCTCAAGTAGAAATATTCTTTCTCTATTTTGAGGTAATTACTCAAAAGATCCTCTTTAAGAGGCAATGTGCCAATTATCTCTCGAATTTTTTTTAACTCATTATGAAAATCAAAGTTCTCTTCCTCAATGTAAAAATGATACATTTGGGGATCAATTAGTCACCCCATACTTTACTCAAAATCATTCTTTAAACTCTACTCAAAACTCGTCTTTAATTTCTCAAACATCAATATAAGAGAAAAGAGTTTGATTAAAAGATTCTCAATAAAAAACTCAATAATAGGGTTCATGCTAAAAAAAATAGACATGAACAATCAACTTAAGATTCTCAACGCAAGATATAGCAAGTAAAAATTAGGGATAAAACTCATAACTCAACAACTATACTCATCTCAAGAATTATCAAAACTGAGGATGTAACCCTAGGTTATTCTTTACTGATAGAAAGTAGATGTAGGGCGTGAGGATGAACTCAATCCATCACTCTGATAGCCTTACATACCTGGGAAAAACAAAGTTCTTGGTGAAATCAATGAAATTTGAAGAGCGTTAGAAAACCCTAGCTTTTCTCCTCTTGAATCCTTGCTTTAACTCTTTGAAGTATTAAAGAATATAAAATAATATTTTAATACTGTTTAGATCCTTAATTTTGTGAAAAGGGTCGTGGTTTAGGCTTAGAGGGGTGGGAAAATAGTAAACTACCCCTCTTTAAAAGCTGACGAAAATTGTCCACGAAACTATCTACGGTTCGTGATTTGAGTTATGGACCGTAGATCCCATCCATAGAATTTATATTGAATTTTTGTAGTTCAAAAGTCCATTTAAGGGTCCAAACGATGGCCCATAGTAGTTCTTACGGCCGTAGGATGGATCCGTAGGAATTGGATCTCAAAATTTAGACTTCCTGAAGTTTTCGATGGTTTGACATGATGGGTCATCATTCAACCTACGTCCCGTAGGTTGGATCCGTCATTCACAGACTTAGAAAACTTTGATATGGTAGTCTCTAGTAAAATGGTAATAACGTTTTACTTCGAACTTAAAATAAGGCATGTTTGGTGGCGTTGGAAAGAGGACTCAAAGACTTCATTTTGATAGGTCATGTGCTACCTAATTCATTATGTGCTGGGAGATATGATAATTTGAAGTTGACCTAAGTAGAATCTTATGTCAAAACTTAATCAATAATGAAGCTTTCAACTCAACTTTGTGCTAGGGGGTTCTTGTGACCTTAAGTCTCACAATTAATCAAAATTAAAAAAAATAATTTCTCAAAATGAAGTGTTTGATATAATAAAATCAAATCACTTTTTCACTAGTTGAAACTTGATTTTTTTTACTTCAACTTCCAAAATAGAATTAGCAAAAAATAATTTGCTTTTCTCATTCCAACAAATAGCACCAAAATTTTCTCATCTTGTTTGCATGTATCTGCCAAGTACTTTTACTGCAAACACAACATCAAATCAAGTTGTGAGTAATACATATATCTCATTTTTTTTATTCGGCTAGCAAACTTCCTTTTTTCTTTGTCACACCATTTTCACACAATTGAATCAAACCTGTAAGACTCACACAACCAACAAAATTGTATTTCACAATTTTTTTAACATAATGTGACTTGCACAAGCTAGAAAAATTCCGTCACATGTTTTATGGTATTTTTCATTTCAAGAATGAAAATTTTCTCACCCAAAACATTTCATGTTAAATGGCTACTCAACATGTTTTTCATAATTTAGTTATAACTCTCATGTTCGAGCAAAAAGTCATCCCATTATAGCCAAACAACATGTGATTTATTCCAAAATTAATATATGCACTTGTAATAATCTTTTTTAGAGCATTTCTCAAAGATGCAAAAATCACAATTTCACAATGATTTTTTTTCTCATTTCATAAACCCCCAATGTTTTAAGAATTTAAATATCATTTTTTTCTCATGAAAAGTAGTATTACTTTATTCATGGAAAAATATTAGGTAAAAAAGTTTTTTTCTTTACCTTTTCTCCTCTTGAATTGAGCAAGTAGAAAAATACTTTAACCCATACATCTCTTCTCTTTCATCTCTTGTGACTTTACCGAAGGGATGTGACTTTTCTAAAGAGTTGTGACCGTTTGAAAGGTTGTGCCTTTTCCGAAAGGTATTGACCTTTCTGAAAGGTCGTCTTTTTTCCAAAGAATTGTGACCTTTACCCTTTGTTGGCTATAAATAGAGAAACTTTCTCTCATTTTTCTGTATCGAATTCTTCTCTTCTTCTGCATACATTTTTTACAAAACAAAATCGATCGATCGTGTCTATGTGTGTGATCTCGTTGCTGTCTTTTTGAGTTCGTTGAAATTATTGAAGTTTGAGGTACCGCTACTTCTTTAATAGTTAATCCATTTTATCTTGGGAGGAATTTATCTACAACCTCGGGTGCTTGAGGGGATTAAATTTCTTAAGGACACACAGTGGGTTCTCTGGACTCGGATAGTTATTTTCTTTTTCTTTTCATATTTTATTATTTTTAGTTTGCTAATCTAAATACAGGAGATAACAAGCTTAAGAAGTTTATTTATAGTTGGTATTTTCTGTGGTAAGGAAATTACTTTTATTTTTTGTGTTCTTTTTATTGGGAAAAAAGAAGAAAAAGAGAATTATTTTATCATATGATAAAAGAGATTTGGGATGAATTAGTACTACTTTAATATGTTGGAGTATATTTTGTGTAGTAAGTTTTTCTTGGATGGGTAAGATTATTTTTATTTTCTCCCCAAGTACATTCAAGCATTGCACCCCTTCAGTTTCTTTTCAATGAGAAAAACTATTTTATGCATAAAGGCCAAGATGTGCACTTTAATTATTTTTCTTATATTCTTGATTTTATATAATTATGAGAAGAAGTAAATGAACAGATGTTGTCTCCTAACAATATTTGAACATGAGTTGAGTTTCTCGTTGAAAATCAATGTCTTCTAAGGAAAATTGAAATATGACGGAAATTGGAAAAGGAAAAAAATTAGCAAGAAATGTGACTTGCATGGAATCAGTTCTGACAGATAGAATATGATTCAATGGGAGTAAAAATCAGGTTCTATCTTTATTTTCCTTGATTATTTTTTTTCTATCCTTTATAAGTTATGAGATTTTTTTCATAAATATTAGGATATATGATCATTATGTGATAATCTTTGAATATATCTTTATTATTATTAATATGTATTCTATTTGGAGGAGGAAAAAAACCTTTGTAGTTTTCTACTCCATGTGAAATTTGATTGTGTATGACTTTTGGAGACTAAAATCTTCTATTTTTTTTACTCCTTTGGTTTGAATAATATAAGAACTTCACCGAACAAATCAGATTGTGCATTGATTTTAAGAATATAAAAACTTCACCAAGTTGTTAAATACTTTGTTTGAATGAATATTCCGACTTGAAGAGTACAAAAAATTAATCAGGAATATTAAGGCTAAACGATTTGAAGAATGTAAAAACGTCATCTTTAACTAGAAACAGTGTTGTATTTAAGGTTTCTCGAGATTAAAGACTTTTTAGTTTTCTACTCTGTCTGAACAGGAAACTGATTCGAAGAATATAAAAACTTCATCAGAATTCAAGGTTCATTCGACTAACCATTAGAAGAATATAAAAGGTTCATCGTTAAACTAGAAACAAGTTGTATAAAGATTGAATCTTTATTGTTAGTATTCTAAATACTAAATGGTCTGTCTAATTGTGACAGAAGGAAAAAAAAACACTAGTGACATAAAATTAGTGATTTTTGTGCCCATAATGGGTGTTTCTATGGATTAAATTTTCAAAAGAAGGCTTCATGTTGTCAATGTGTATTTTGATGGTATACAAGTTGAAAGCAAAAAAAAATATGTGGAAAATAATTTCAAATACTTGAAAAATATTTTTGAGATCATATTTAAAATGTGGGGGGTTCTTTACTTGTGATAAAGACAAAATTAGACTTACTGTCTAATTTAAATTTGAAAGTACAAGATATGAAATTCAATAACATTCTTGTATTATGTTAGACCCACAAAATTCTTGGAGTACATTTGATATTGTGGTCGTTGAGTCTCTCTTTACTAGTATATGATATGACTAGTGTAAAACCGTAAAATTATATTACTCGTTCAAAAGAATTGTGTTCTTTGATGAAAAAGTGACACTTAAAATATTGTGATTTTTCATGAAAAGATATGTCTATTAAAATAAATTTTCTTGTATAGACATGAACATTGGTGAAAAGTGATTTGTCATGTTTGTTTTGTAAAACAAACATTTGGATCATATTGCCCTTATTGGACTAATGAGACTATGGCCATGGGTAATTCTATAACAACCAAATTGAATATTACGAAAAGGTCTTTCTGAAAACGACATCTGGCAAGATGCTGATTCTAAAATAATGTCTTTATTTGACAAAGTTATAAAAAGTAAAGAACAAAATATTTGTGGGAAAAAGTTACCTCACCGGAGGTCTTTTCAAACTCAGTATTTCTGTTTGTTCTTACTTGCTTGAATCAAACTATTTGTGACATGAACGCTTGGGACATGTCAACTAAAAAAAACCTTGCGAAAACTGGTCAACTTAGAAGTTTTGCCTAGCTTTGAGTGCAATAAATAAAAATGTCAAGTTTGTATTGAATATAAGTATGTTAAGCATACTTATAAATTTGTTGAAAGGAATTTTAATCCTTAGAATTGATTCACACTGACATTTGTGATATGAAGTCAACACCATCTCATAGTGGAAAAAAATGTTTCATAAATTTTATTGACAATTGCACTAGATACTGTTATGTCTATTTACTTACTGTTATGTCTATTTACTTACTGGTAAGGATGAAGCAATAGAAACATCTAGGCAATATAAAACTGAAGTTGAAAATCAGATGGATAAAAAGATTGTCATGATTAGAAGTGGTAGATGTGGAGAATATGAATCTTCTTTTGCAGAAATATATTTGAAAAATTGAATCATCCATCAAATCACTGCATATACTCACCTCAATCTAATGAAATTGCTGGCAGGAAAAAAAACTAAACTTTGAAGGAAATGTTGAATGTCCTACTTATAAGTTCAGGTTTACTACAAAATTTGTGTGAGGATGCTATCATTATAGTAAAAGAGAACAACAAAAAGTTTGTCTGTTCAGAAAGAGAGAAACAAAACGATTTGTTTGTTAAGAAAGGGACAAAAGAAAACTTTTGTTTGTTAAGAAAGGGAGCAACAAAAAGTTTTATTTGTTTAGGCTTTGTTGTATCCTGATAGAGAATTGTTTGTTGCACCTTAAAGTATATTCAAGCAATAACTCTTGAAAGATAGTGACATAACAATTTCCAATACAGTATATTCCATATGAGAAATGGAAATGAGGGAAATCCAACTTGAAATATTTCATAGTGTAGGGGTGCCTAGTAAAAATTCAAGTTCCTATTCCCAAAAGGGTCAAAATAGGACCTAAGACTGTGAATTGTATGGTCATTTGATATGCTACAAATAGTAAAGCATGTCCATTTATGGTTCATAAGTCTGAACCGTTGGATAGTCAAGTGAAGGGTTTAAAGGACCTTGGAAAGAACCAAAGAAGAATGTACTTAATAAAGATATTATGAGGCGTAGTAAATGTCAAATGACATTTACTTCCTTCGGATCTGATTTGTAACATTTTCTTTTGAAAACGAGTCTCATACACTCAAAGAAGCGATGTCTTTTGTGAACTCTTCCTTTTGGAAAGAGGTTGTCAATAGTGAGATTGATTCAATCTATGTCTTGGTTGATCTTCCTCCCGGAAATAAACCTTTGGGTTCAAAGTGGATCTTCAAAAGGAAATGAAAGTTGATGGAACTATTGAAAAATACAAAGCAAGACTTGTCGTCAAATGCTTTAGACAGAAAGAAGGCCATGATTATTTTGACACATACTCGCTAGTGACTAGGATTACACCTAATCAGATGTTAATTGCACTAGTTGCGGTATACTCGAGAGCTTTGTGGTTCCTGGTAAAGAAAGTGTGTAAACTTGTTAAGTCACTTTATGGACAAAAACAAGCACTCAAATATATGCAAAGTTTGACCAAACCATGTTGGCAAATGAATTCAAGATTATTGAATTTGATAAATGTTTTTGCATTAAAGACACTCTAAATCACAAGGTCATTGTTTGTTTTTATGTTGATGACATGTTGATCATCAAAAGAGACATTTCTGACATAAATGCTACTAGCATATACTAGAAAGTAACTTCGATACGAAAGACATTGAAGTTGCTGATATGATTGAAAAGGTACTTGACCAGTTCAAGTATTTTGATTTCAATATTGTCAAGACTCCAATAAATGTGAGCTTTGTACTTCAAAAGAATGAAGGAGAAAGTGACTCACAATTGAATTGTGCTAGAGTATTGAGAAGTATGATATATATCATGAAGTGTACGCGATCAGGTATAGCATGTGCTATTAGTAAACTGAGTCGGTTCACGAGTAATCTCAGTCAAGCTTATTGGATGACAATGAAAAGAGTTTTAGAGGATTTAAAATATACTTTAAAAAACTATGCTTTGTATTATAACTAATATTCAACAGTATTGGAAGAATATAGTGTTGCAAATTGAATCACCAGGTCAAATGAAGTAAAATTCACGAGTGGATATGTACTTACTCTTGGTGGAGGAGCAGTCTCTTGAAAATCTTCCGAACAGAAATGTATCGCTCGCTCTACTATGAAATTTGAGTTTATCACTCTAAATAAGGCTGGTGAAGAACTTGAATGACTTCAGAATTTCTTGAAAGATATTTTTTTTGCCCAAACCTTTAGCACCAATATGCATACACTGTGAGAGTTAAGTTGCTATAGGTAGGGCATGGAGCATAATGTATAACGGAAAGTCTCTTCATATATGACGTAGACAAAATATCGTTAGAGAATTACTTTCTAGTAGAATTATCACAATTGACTATATAAAGTCAAAGTATAATGAGTTAGATCCACTTACAAAAGGCCTAACTAGAAAAGGAGTAGATAAATTATCAAAGGGAATAGGACTATGGCCGAGGACAAGTCATTGTGGCGGTAACTCTACCTAGAAGACTGGAGATCCCAAGATCTAGGTTCAAGGAGATCAAATAAAGTCATTGATGACGGTTCAACATTATCAAAATATTTTTTATGGTCTATTCTCATGATAAGACAATGTTCAGTAACAAGGATAAAGACATTAGGACTTTTTAATGGTTTCTAAGTTTGATACAGGGTATATCAAATGATGTATCTATGGGATAGCACATTTAGAAATCACCTATGTAAGTGTGAAGTGTAAGCCGCTTCAAGGAGAATTCGGTAAGGCTAACTCTCTACGCACTTATAAACCAAGACGTGTTTATGGCTAAAACAAACAAAACAATGAGAACCAAAAACAGTTCAAGGGTTGATTGTGTGGCTTATGTTGTCTAGGTATACACCAAAGCTCGACGGTTCAAAGATATCAAATCTATCGATTGACCGAGTATATCCGATATATGTTCACTATGGAAAGTTCAAAGGGAAACCCACTTATGTAGATGTAATCAATCCTTACTTACGAATCACACAATTTTTCATGCATATGTTTTAACAATAGCCATTCCCTATTCATGTGGGGGATTATTGGGTTTTAAAGGTGTGAATAGGAAATGAAGAGTTGTGACTCTCCTGAAGGGTTGTGACTTTACTGAAGGGTTGTGACTTTTCTAAAGGGTTGTGACCGTTTGAAAGGTTGTGCCTTTTCTAAAGGGTTGTGACCTTTCTAAAATGTTGTCTAAATTCCAAAGAGTTGTGATCTTTACCCTTTGTTGGCTATAAATAGAGACTTTCTCTCATTTTTCTGCATCAAATTCTTCTCTTCTTCGGCATACATTTCTTACAAAATAAAATCAATCGATCGTGTCTGTGTGTGTGATCTCGTTGCTGTCTTTTTGAGTTCGTTGAAATTATCGAAGTTTGAGGTATCGCTACTTCTTTAATAGTTAATCTGTTTTATCTTGGGAGGAATTAATCTACAACCTCGGGTAGTTGAAGGGATTAAATTTCTTAAGGACACATAGTGGGTTCTGTGGACTCAGATAGTTATTTTCTTTTTCTTTTCGTCTTTTATTATTTCTAGTTTGCTAATCTGAATACACGAGATAACAGATATCCGCACTTTTTCAAGCTGTAACAAAAACATGAATCTCCTTAAAATTATTGGTGTAATATACCACAAATATAATAAATTACAGTTGAAAATAAAATGACAAAAGTGAAATAAATCTTTAGGTTGAGACGCGTATATCTCGCTCTCTTTAAGGAGATTCAAGCCCTCTGAGGCATAATCTACACCGATACAGCAGTATCACTCTTGACTTATCCCCTCCAGGATACAACAGCCCAACAACGTCACACAACTCAAGCAACTCTGAATTAGTTGAAGAGTCTAAAGCTCCACAAATAACACCCTCTTCAACATATAATTACTCTCTTTTGTATAGGGAATATTGTTGAAAACTTAGAATATTTTTCCATGTCTTAACTCTCTCTTTCACTTCACTAATCTCAATATAAACACAAAATAATACTGCTCATCTTTTTCACTCTATATTTTCATGTACATCTCTTATATTTACAACACAAAGGAAGACCAATATTTATAGGTGATGAATTCTTCCTTACAGTGAATAGGGAGATAGTGGGTAGTAAATTAGGTGAGTGAATGAAATGAAGAGTTGGTGGTTACAAAAGTTACTAAAACTAATGACCACAATCTTCCACAATTGATGAGAGTAAAGAGACACAAATATAATGCCCACCAATGGACAAAACATGATACATAATGTGATATATGATACATTTTTATTAATATTAAAATGTCACACTAACAATCCCCCACTCATTTTAATATTAAAATAAGAGAGTACTTCACAATTTAGTTGAAGGTAGACTATTATGCATAATGAAGGTGTGTTCCGCATTGAACCTTCACTTAGTAAAACAGTAATCTCTACTGCAGAGTCAATAGTGGTCTCAGACTTGAACAACGACTGCTTAAAAGAAATAAGGTATCACTGCTTACACACAATAATCAAGGTGTTAACATAAGCCTTTTAAGCCAGCACATTACGGCCTTGTGTTGTCCCGCTTTTCTCCAATACAAGGTTCATGAATCCCTCATGGGTATTGACCGTTGCTTATATATTTGCATTTAATTTCATCCTCATTACATTACAAATTGATTCAAAGTGGAAAAATGGTTATGATGTTGTATACTGAAGTAAATGCTGATAACATGGAAGCAATAAGAGTATGACTGTGGGAGCTACTGTTAACCGACATAAATCCGTGAGCTAAACGTGGAGTCCGATGTATACGCCCCATCGAGAGGACCCAATATACCTTGCCAGGGTATAAAGGCATGACTGTGGCATGATCACTAAAACTGATGCCCAACAGAGGGGACTTCTGAACCTACGTTGGCACGTAGTTCTGGTACTTTGTGGGTACACTGAACCCGTCCAACTTGGTGATAAGTCTACTCCCAACTGAATATGCAAGCTAAAATGCAACTGATATACTGAGTAGCTCAAAATACTGACATGTTATCTGGGAATGCACATAAATATGGATATGAGTTTCTGACTGATATGTCTAGCAAGTATAATTCATGAAATACTGATAATTAATACAAGCTAGGGATCTGAGTTCTATACATGAGACTATTAAGATTTTCCAAGAAAACATATTATTTAGATCATGGAAACTATAGCAGCTAAAATCACAATGAATCTACAAGGTTTTGGAAACCCTAGGTTTGAACAACTTATGAGAAATTGAAGAATTGACTGAATTCTAGGGACCTAATGGGTGAAAAGAATCCACTAGTGAAATCCCACATACCTGGTGATGAAAACTATGGAGAAATCCTTTGGATTTCGGGGCTGGACTTCAAAGAACACCTCTGCTTGTTCTTGGGATAGTTGGTGTGTTATGGTTGAGACATATTTGAAATTCTTTGATATTAGCTGATTTCGAATATTGCTTTAATCTAAGATGTTCTTGTATTTGTGTCACCAAATCTTGGAGGTTTATTCATTTCTGATTTTGTTATGACTTCATATTTGAGTTGATATTATAGTAATATTGAAGTGAATTTCCTTTTATTTTTACTTTCTAATCGTTTAAATGATTTATTACTGTATGAGATTTGCCTATGAGGAATGAGCGTAATGGAAATTTTGGATTGTGGCAGGTATAATGTTTTTAGTGATGACAAAATTAGCCCATAAAAATATAATTCATATAACTCGTTGAAGTTTGGGAGGAGGGAGGTGGAGAGGGGCAGGGGAGGGGGAGTCATTAGCCTATTTTAGCATGACTTATTTCAGTGTAACCCAAGTAACCTTTGGACGAGTCATTATTAGCTCAATACATTTTGATCCTCCCAAATTTAGTTCAACGCTCCCATTTGACAATTCCCCTAGTATATTATTTCCTTTATCCCCTCACCCTCAAACGATGCAATGTACAAAAAGTTAAAATGAAACTACAGAGTCTCCAAAAACATGAAAGATACAATTTTCACTAGAGAAAATAATTGTCTCTGCAAAGAGCCCTTAGACTCCATTAGATCATATTGATTTATAAGGAAAATTTAGTATTCTTGAAAACTGGACAAGCATGCAACCGGCATATGTAGCTTTATTGTAAAAATCTATAGAAGACTACAAGAGTGTTTGATACAGCGAAAAGTATTTTCTTAAAAAAGTTATGTTAGGTTGCCAAAACATACTTTTTTAAGGAAAACTTTTTTCATCGAGAGGAGAAAATGACTTCTTTCACTTTTAGGCAAAAGTTAATTTTTCTCAATTCCCTCGATTGTTACCATTACAAATATTTAGACTATGTACACATATCTTTTTTATATAAATTAATTTTGTCTAGTTTTCTAATGATCCTCTAAGTCATTTTTTTTTGTATTGTGATATTTTTGGTGTTTAGAGTTTTTGTGTAGTGACCTCAAGTCATTTATGACTTGCTGGGACAGACAGTTTGGTCACTTGGTCGTTCATTTGGATTTAAGCGAGTTTGCGTGTTTTGGAGTTTTTGAAATTTGAACGGTTGACCTCGTTCAAAACTTCAGGAAGACAACCTCAGAATGTAATTCTAACGGTTCTGTTAGCTCTAAAATGACAAGTTTGGTCTAGATGGACCTTCAGTTTGGGTGTCAAGGCTTCCAGACTCATTTGGAGTAATCTTGTGGCATATGAGGAAAACAAAACCTTGGGTGTGGGACCCACTTTTTTTCAAGACGACCTCCATTGGGAATTTTGACATCTCCGTTGAATTTTGGAATGTCGAATTCAGTGGGGTAGAAAATTTCATTTGTATGCACAGGTTTTTGAACCAATCCACCGGAGCGGAGACCATTGGGACTTAGCTAAATTTGTTGGTTCCTAATGTTGGTGTAGCCTCATAAGAGGCCCTGGCACCGCTTAAGTGGCTAGGGAGACACTTTAGTGGGCCTTGCCAACAAAGGCATAGCTACTTTAGCATCCAGGGAGCTGACATCGCTTAAGCGATGATAGTTTTAGCATCCAGGGAGCTGCTTTAGCAGCACACCCGCCTCTTAAGCATCCAAGTGTCCGCCTTAGCGGTCATCGCTAGTAGTTATATCCATTTCAGCCTTATTTCCCCTAAGTTTTTATTAAATTCTTGCCTTTGGGAACTCGTTTTTCTTTGGAAATTGCTAGTTGTTGAGGGATTTTCCTTGGGACTCTACTCCGGAGATTGTTAAGCTCATTTTTTGCGCGTTTTTGCCTATATGTTTCCTTCTCTCTCCTCCGTTCTTAGTCTTTAATAGTGATTGGTGATCATTTGTGGGCATGAACTATTTTGGCTCAGATTTTAACTCGGATTGTGCACACCTTCTGGGCACAAGCTCCTAGAGGTGAATGCGATCCATTGACGAAGTCAATTTCGGGATTCCCCGTGTAGGTCCCACAATGTTGTTTTTGACTCATTTTAGTCTTGTTTTCAATTATGCGAATTAGGTGTCAAAACATCTGTATAGACATTGTGATCATTCATTTGATTGCGTGGAAGCAATCAGAAGGGAAAAACTTTGGTTTTTTGTTGATTTTGGAGCGTGCGTGATCGACTTTATGGTTGGCTACGGTTTACCGATCTTAGATTGAGCTTATGTTGCTATTTACATATTGTTTAGCTTGTTCTGGGAAGATTCCTATCATGTCTCATTTTTGTCGGTAGAATCATACCTTAGCTTTCTTTTTTGAGTAATTTTGGGGAGTTAAAGCATGTTTTCCTTAGTTGCATTTATATCTTGCCATGTTGTAACCTGATGTCCATTTGTATTGTTAACTATAACTAATTCTTGGCCTTAGCCAAGATGTAGGCTAGTGATTACCTTAGAATTGCTATTTGGAGCCGTTATGCATTATAATTCCTCTGACGTCACTTTGAACGGTGCTAGCTCCCTCTAGTCTAATGTAGTAGACTTCTTAAAATCTCTTACAGAGATCTAGGTCACTAGGACACCTTCTAATAGAGCACAACAACCAGAATTCATAAACAAGAATTTTTAGTTTAAACCTCCCTATCATTGAGTTCTAATAAGCTCAATTTCACTATGGTGACTCTAACAAGGGTACGTCTTAACCACCCCATAACATCTGGACAGGTCATTACATAAACTTCACCAAACACACTGCCATCATCAATATAAACTTGGAGGTCCAAGATTCTTGAAGAGATGATTCAGATCATTGAAATCCAAATAGGCATCACATTTTTTCTTTATTTCAATAACTTCCTTCTATTTGTTGATCCCAATGGTACGTTACTTGTTACAGTAAGTGAAAATGACCGAATGGTGCAAAAGTTAGTTACAATAAAGAGTACTTAAAACTTTTTATGTGATAAATGTGAATGAATAAATGAACAACAAAATACAAATAAAGTCACAAAGATCTTACCTGAAAGCCAATGAGTGCAATAATAAAAAATTGTATCCCACAGACGTTAACGATATATCAAATATTATGCTAAATTGATATAAAATATAATTAGTCCCACAAACAATCTATCTCACGTATAAAATATATAATCTATCAACCAAAGGTTATGAAATGGCAAAATAAATGGTTCGATACTAAATAAAGCAATAATGTCAAGTCAATAAATTAATGAAAGACTATATTCTTATACTGACCATTATTTACAAATGGAAAAACAAATTAAACCAACACATCAAGTCACCACAAAAAAATAGTCACTAAAAATATGGTATATGAACTTTTCACTTGAGAAAACAACTTTGTTACTACAAAGAGTCCTTATAAGAGTTGTCATTGATAGTCTTGATGCATTGGATCATCATATATATGATTCCTCTGAATAATTATTGTCGATGTCACCTGCATATGTAGCTAGATTTATGGTAAAATGTAGAAGATATTATTAGTGTGATAAAAATATTTTCTTAAAAAATAAGTCAATTAAAAATACCATTATAGAAAACTTCTTTTACCAGAAAAATAAGTACTTCATAAATATAGATATATAGACAGTTTTTTAATACTAAGACATTTTGTTCAAACACTACCCGATTTTCTAAGGACTCATTTAATTAAGAAGAAGAATATTACAAATTATAATACAAATCAAACACGGGAAAATACAATTTAATTTCGTGTCTGATATGGATATATAATACAAAAAAGTAATCTAAAATTTATACTTATTTTAGCTTATATCAATAATGTAATACGAAATTTATATAACACTAAATTAGATAGAAGTACTAACCTGATCATCGGAGTAAACTTGATCAAACTCACTGTCTTATTCACTAGGTGAGTCGGTACTCGGAAGTTCAAGATTCTGAGAGAGATAATCTATATTATTGAAATCAAAATATGCATCACAATTTTCCTTCTCATTTGAATCACTTTCTTCAAGATCACTCTCATTTGTTGCCACCACAATATTTCTTGAATTAGGCTTGTTTGATTTACTAATATATTGCTGAAAATTTATATCTATTGCTTTGAATCCATTAGTAGATGTATTTCCAACATGTGTATCAGGTATCAATCTGCTACCTAAAAAGGCTGTCACATTCTCTGCATTGGCATTCAAGTTATTGTCATTAGTTATCCCATTCCCAATATTCGTATTGGACATTTTTTCGCTACCAGAATATGATGCTCCATGGGACACATTGTGATCCATGTTGTAATCACTTTGAGTATTATGATATCCACGGTTGAACGTCAGGTTAGGTCTATAACTAGTATTTTCAATATTTGATTTTTGTAGTCCTTGTGAACCCAACACTCCAAGTAATGGTCCATGTTGTTGTTGCAGCCCACAAACAAAATAATTTTTGGTCAACAGAGATGAGTTATTGAATGGATTGTCAATGGTGGGGTAGTGCGGTTGAGACTGAAGTTGTGGGCGATAAAGTTGTTGAATTGAACTCTCTCCTCCAAAAAAAGTATTGTTAATATTAAGAGTTGGAAATGGAAACTCTTGCACTTTTTGGGTCTGATTTGAGTCATGTTGCATATTTGTTACATTTGCTTGAAAAGAAGACATTGTCTCACATTTTGGAAAGCTACTTCTTTGCTGAGAACTATTTGAGCATCTCTGGCTTGATGGGCAACGAGTAGATTTTTTCTTTTCTGGAATTTTCCAATTGTGGAGACGACAACTCTAAAAGGTGTTATATAAAAAAGAGAGTTAGACCAGGGATATTTTTATCATTTAAATTCATTGTTGTTGTTTAGGTGTGTTTGAAATGACCAAAGTCATGTTAATAGAAAATATTTTTGATATTTGATAATTAGTGAACGGTAAAAATCTTTGCAAATAATATGAATTAAAAATTGATTATAATATTTTTTCATTGAACTACAAAATATTAAAAATGAGCAACAAATAATTAACTTTTGTCACTAAACAGGTAACAAAAAATTACGCTAATCCTGTTTTATTAGTCAGTGCTTTGATAAGACATTATTTGAGTATAAAACAATAAAAATAAAGTCTAAATATTTACATGCGAAATTAAAATTAAATTATATATTTTTTATTTGATTTTGATATAAAATGAAAATAATGATACTTGTAAAAAATAATAATAACTCCTAGCATTTATGTTTGATGAAAAAGACTTTTCAAGAAAAAACATTATAGTAACAAAAGACGAGAAAATAACATTATAAAAAGTAATTTTTGCAAAATAATTTTTCTAGTACCAACAACATATAGATGATACATAATTTACCACTAGTTCTTTTTAAAGATGTATCTGTAGGTGGCTTGCTACCTGCGTCCTGGTTATATCAGGCACATTCATATGCTTCAATATCCCTTTCGGGCGACATTCTACATATTCCATAAGAATGTAAGTTTAATTTAATAACAATAATATTCAAATCAATTCAGGGTACATGTAAATCTAACCATCGTTATAACTTAATTTTAAACGAGTTAACATTTTAACTATGATTATGAAGTGTTACTATTCATATTGTTCCATATAAATAAATTGCCAAAATATTTAATTAATAGTAAAGTAAACTTACTTTCTTTTCCGATTTGGTGTACAGCTTTCATGAAGATCGTCATTCCATACTGTGCAAGCTTTTCTCCCAACAACCATATTAATATCACTACTTTGATGTTCTGTTTCATCTATGTCATTCGTGTCTTTTCTACCTCTCTTCATTGTATGTTTGTATTTTTCATTCGATCCCACATCATTTTCAGCCTCATGAATATTATTTCTTTGTTCCACAGTACTTGACATATTATTTTTATCTCCGGATTCTCCATTTTCTCCCGTAATATTATTGTTTCTAATATCAACAACATTCATGATCTGATCTCTATTTATTTCTGATCCTTCTTCCACTTTTTGTCTTGGTTTTTTTTTCCTCGATACAAATTGCGATACGTATTTCACAATATCCTTCTCAAATGAATTTTCAATGTAAAGGGAAGCTCCCTCGTCTAAAGCCTTCTTTGCTTCGAGTTCATTGTATTCATCATACACAACTGCATAATTGTTTTGAGAAAGTAATAATTAGAATTGAATTATATCATACATTATGTGAATAGATAATTTAATGCATATTCATTATAACATTAATGTTATAGAATAAATAGTTATCATAAATTGAAAAGATGAGTGATCGATAATTTATGTCGCTGAATAAAAAGATACACTGTTAATCCTATTTAACGATGGATTATAGAAAATTGATGTAGCTACGAACTATTAAGCTACAAATTAATGGTGAATTTTTTATGGCTAAATTTTTTATAGTGTATTGATTAAAATAACATATTTAACCCACATTAGATGTCATGAGTGAAAGAGTAAAATAAATACTTACAGAGTGAAATTATATCCATGGCCACAGCCTTAGCTAAGAGGTCCAAAGAAAGCATGTTCGATGAATGATTATTGATTATAATGACATCAAATTTTTGTTTTTCTTTGAAAAGCATTGACAATGCTGCTGAAGTTGTATCAACAATCGTAACTGTATCAATATTTTTTGAAAGTCAGTGAAGAAAATTGTACAAAATTATCAACACGATATTCCAATTCAATTATATTTTTTAGGTTATATCGCTACACCTTATTTTATGCAACAACGTATTTTAATTAACTTATATTTTAATAGATGTGTGCAATCTTAGACTGATTCACATAATGAAGCTATATATAGTACTATTTTGAATAAATAATTAGATTAGGTAGAATAGAGAAGATCATATAAGAATATATTGTTAAAGAATCTATTTCAATTTATTCAAATAACTTGTTGAAAAAAAATGACTATTTTTTTATCAACGCTCAAAGATAATAGGATCAAAACATGCAACAACTAATATTAAAAGATTTAGCAAAGAGAAAATGATTTATCAATAAATTCTAATATCCTCATATGACTTATTTGATGTCCTAGCACTGATTGTTTTCTTGACATCATAAGATAACTAATTCATTTGTATAGGAATATATTAATGGAAAGTTACATAAACTTGTGTGTTATTACATGTCTCAAATATTATTATATTAATATTTACTTAAATTTCGAGAATCTTTGCTACATAAGAAATAAAAATTTCCATCAACGATAAGATAAAAGGCCAACAAAAGATTCTTAAGTTGTGATAGAATACTAAAAAAGGTATTATATATTATAATAGCTCTTAATGAATTATACCGAGCCTGTATTACTATCTTTAGTATCTAAAATTAAATTTTAACTTATTATTTAGTCATTGACTTTGAGTTTCAGAAGTCTCTTCAAGCGAGAAAAAAGGAAGAGAAAACTTCCTTTTTTTCTAACATGTTTTGATATATATATATATATATATTCTTTATCATGTTTTCAAATTAAGGTTCAAATTTTTTAGTTAATTAGTTGCTTTTGTTACTATTTCAAAATTACTTGCTTTATGCATTAATATTACATCGTACCTACAAAAATTGTTAACAATGAAATTAAAGTTAAAATAACTTGATACGCCTTGAGCAGAAAACAAGAAACGAATGCTAACAAAGTTATTGAGAAACTAAACAAAAACAAATAAGAAAAAGTCTTAAACGCACCTTAACTATAAATTTATCAGTTATATACCCTTTTTCTTTGCAAGGTTAAATAGTTCAAGAAAATCATCTTTAAAGATAATTTTTTGGGTAAAACAATTATAACGTTTACTTATTATTTTCAAACATTTCGACAATTGTCTATTGTGTTAACAATTATGGTTGAGACATAAAGAAATTTGTGCAAGTTACCATAAACTAGATCCTATTTTGCTTTCTTTCAAATTAGGAAAAAAATTAATAAATAAATTCTATTTCAAAATTCAAGATGTATGTGTGGTCAAAATAATGAAATAACATGTGTACATTAAAAATAATTAATAAAAAAAATTTTAAAATGATTTTTTTTGTTGAATTATAATGGAGAAAAAGTTCCTTGAAATTTAGAGGGTAATTTAAATTAAGAAAAAAAAAATAGGAAGAAAAATGTTTTTATTTTATGAAAATCAAGGCTCCCAACTTTTTTTTTATCTACATTCAATAAAAGACAAAATTAAAAGTTATCTCAAAGTCAGAAAGTCATATCAGCTCTTATTTTGTCCTTTCTTGCTCTTTCGCCTCCCTTCTTTTATTCTAATCTTGTGCCTTCACAACCCTAGCAACATTATATTTTTAAAATGATAGATAAATTGATAAAAATTAAAGATTTAAACATTCAAACATAATTTTTGAGGAAATTAAATTATTTTCTTCTCCAACTCTTTGTCACTCTAGGACAATCGACAAAGAATACTTTCCCCCTTATTTCTAAAAAAGATCAAGTGTAAAAATTATGTCCCTAAAGGGACATAGAAGCTTTTCTATTGTGTGACATTCTTATAGCAAGAACCAAAAATAGAGAATGTGATTTGGTTATTTATAATCACACAAAACTCATTTCTTAACTATTAAGTCAACATATACAAACATAGAAATAGTATTATGATAACAAGGAAAAGAGAAATCCAAGATTTGTAAGATATATAAAATGAAATCTTAAAAAGTATCGATGTTAAAATAACAAATGAGATAACATGCATCATATCAATTAAATCTCTTATAAAAGCAAAAAAACATAGAATTTATTTATATCAAAGGACCAAAGGTTATAAGTTTTATATATTTTTATAAATGTTACCTTTATAGTCATAAGACTTTATCAAATCAACCATCTTGGTCACAAATTCTTTGTCATTATCAACAAGCATCACACGAACTTCTTCTATCATACCATAATTGGGAGTTGTCATTGATTATCTATTGCTTCAATATTTTGAGGATTTTCTCTTCAAACATAATAAGGAGGAGATACAAAAAATAAGTTGTTATACGAAAGGGTAAACATATAGAGAAACACTTGATATGTACTTATATAGTACCTCTACATTCTAATGGACTTGTCTAGTGTGGACCTAACTTATAATTTTTATTTGACCTATTTGATTTTTTTAATCTATCAAATTATACAAACATTCCTAGCATATATACTTATCTACTCTACACTTTGAAATAATTACATATTAGTCTCCTTTATTAATAATTTTGTATCAGAATTTAAGTCAAATACACCACTCCTTCTAATTCTCCCCTCGCTCTCTCCCTTTTCCCCTCCCTTCTTTCTTCTCTCTCCCCCTCTTTGTTCTCTCTCTTTCACTACAAGAAAAGTGTTGATTACCTAGGGATATTCGTTGGGATAATACAATAAAATTCCCAAGTAATTTGATTACTACGAATCTTCTTGCCCATTGAAATTTGATGGATAAATCTTCATAACTAACTATTACTTGCAGATTTAGAAAATCCCTAGGTACGTTAGTTGGGGAAATAAATCGCACATATGTTATTTACTAATTCATCGGTGATTAACTAGCAAACATTTGCAGGTATTTTATTGGTAAAGAATTTGTAATGTCCCATTTCTTGTGAATTTGCTTTTATTTGTGAAATGACCATTTTAACCTTTCCCTTAGCATTTTCATGCTTAGTTTGTGTTTCGAGAATGATTGGTGAGGTCCCCGATGTAATCGGGTGTGTTTTTGGTGATTTGACCCCTCTTGAGTTGAGAATATTTGATAGGGTTGATTTCGGTCAATATTATGAGTTTCGAGCATCAAATGGGAATTACATCAGTCCCATCGCGTCAAGAACGTCGAGTTTGAGATAGTAAGGTAGGTAAGATTTTCGAGGCCTTAGGTTGAGTTTTGGGCGTTTGGGTGAGAAATTTAGTTTTAAGCCTTGGGAGGGTAATTCCAAAATCTAACCTCTTTTCAGAAATCCGACGATTCCATTGAGTCCAAAATGTCGATTTTAGTAGGGTAGCATGTTCAGTTTATTTTATCAGACTCCAAATGATTTTCGAGAGTCCATTCGGGGGCATATTTCTTTGTGTTGAGTTGATGGTTTTCAGTTTCTAGTGCAGGTCATTTTTGACCTTCGCGATCGTGGTCCTTGAGCTCGCGATTGCGATGTGTCTTCTCTGTGTCCTTCACGATCGCGATGAACCCTTTGTTTCCTTAGCCTTCACAATCGCAGACTTAGGGTCTCGCGATCGCGATGTGAGTCCTTGTGCCTTCACGATCGCGAGAGTTAGTGGCTTGCGATCACAATGGCCATTTTTCACCTAGACAGAACTTAAATTCGAGATTCTTCCCATTTTTCTCAATTCCACCATTTTCAATCTTTGGGAGCTTTAGTGAGGCGATTCTTGGGAGCATTCTTGTGCAAATTCGTGTGGGTAAGCTTTCTTTACTAATTCCTTGTTGATTCCATCAATTTTTATCTTCCAAAAACTCTTTTAAATCTTGATTTCAATGTGGGTTTGGGGTTTTTCTTCCAAAGTTTGGGACTTGATTCTTGCTTTTTTAATGGGTTTTTCAACCACGAACTCCTCTTGGCTTGTAGAACTTGATTTTCAACTAAAAATTTGATTTTACTCGTTCAATTTTCTAAGTGATTTTTGAACTATTTTACCTCCGATTTCAAATCCTATCAATATGGGTATCATTGAGCTCCTTTTGATGAACTCAATCTATTCTTGGTAGTTGGGGATCATTCCAGTGATTGTGTGATTGAGGATTTGCTCCGCTAGAGTTGTTCGGGTGAAGTTTTAACCTTCAAGATAGGTTTGTCTATCCCTCTTATAGATTGAAATGATTAATTAACCTTACTTAGGAAGTCAACTGTGAAATGGGTAGTAGTATGAGTCTTGGAAGTTGGTAAGTGTTGATCTTCTTGTTTAGTTCATATGGTGCTTATTTGTGATGCTTAGCCTGTGTGGATGTCACGACCCAAGGTATACCCTAGGTGTAACATGACGTATAGAACCCCAAAAGGAACTAAACAAACCACTTAGCACACATCATACAAGATAATAGAAAATAAAAGATTTCAAAAGTAACAATCTCATATCATAACGGAGTGTTACGTACACCACGTATATCATCCGAAAACTAGAAAGACAGAAAGAAAGTAAATGTGTCTCGATCCTCGGAACATGAGGACTCACCAACTCTTGAATCCAATAGAATGATCAGTGAGAGGTAGGAGCGTCGGACCCTACATTAATAAAACAATGTACGCACAAGTATGTATTAGTACATGAAATGTACTAAGTATGGGGCAATACACATAAATAAACATGATAGCATGAAGAGTTTAAACATGTAAGGTATGACCAATATTTAAAACATGTAAAGGCTTAATGAAGCAACAACGTATAAATCATAAGATAAGGTCAATCCATTTAAAACTCTATTTTTTTTCCCTTTGTGTTTTTGTTGTTCTGTGACTGAGTCACAGTTCTGTTTTTGCTTGTAGTAAGTTGTATTTTCTTATTCAATATCTATTTCTAGTATCTATTAATACTTTTTAATCTAAGAAATGAAAGATTTGCTTAATATGTTACCTTTATTGAGTTCTTGATTATTTATCTATGCATATTTAATATTTTTTATTTTTTATACTAAATAGCTCTTTATTTGAAAAAAGTGTGAGCTTCGCTTCTCGCTTCGGTGAAGCAAGCCCTCGTTGCTTTTTTCCGTTTCTCGCTTCCCAGAACACTAAATCTTCACTTTCAATGTACTACCTGAGAAAACTTGGTAGCTAAATTGACACATAATGATCTAGTAGCATGATAAAGAGTAGAAAACAAAAGTAACAACAATAACAGTGATATACATACCTGGCAACAGTGTATTTGAGACAGAAAGAAGACAAATAGGATAATGGGACTTCGTCATCGTATTGTGGACATTTATTAGAGCAGTGGAAAATGTGAAAACGTTGTGGGGAAAAGTTAATACATGGGAAGATGGAAAGTAGAAATAATTAGTAAGACTTAGGTAATTCACATTGCTGTTTATAAGGAATTTAAAATGCAGGTATTTAATTTTACAATGATGAAAATAAACTGCACATGTTTAGGGAGGAGTAAATTTGGAGCGTTAAAGTAAGGACATAGGTAATTAATTTACAATGATGAAAATAGACTGCACACTTTTTAGGAAAAAGTGAGTGTGGAGCATTAAATAAGGCTGCTGAACTTTTTATCTACTCACCCTTTATGTAATTTAAAAATCATAATCCCACTTTGAAGGTAGGAACTTCCGGCTCTTAGTATAAATGATTATATGCCAATGAAAAATATAGTGAACTTCTAATATTTTTATTGTAAATAATATTACTATGAGATTAGCTTAAATGGAGCACCATAATGTATGATGATTCGTATATCCAAAACCAACTTGTTTGAGATTAAGGCATAGTAGTAATTGTAGTATGCATCATAATGTGAAGGTTTTCTTTCCTCAGTAGATGCTAATTGCTATCGTGGTAATTACGATACTTGTCCTCCAACTCCCGCTAGTCAAAGGATCTGGATGGAGTAATTTCATACTGCAACCTACAACTAATTTATATATACTTGCAGCTCTACTGTTAAGAAGCCTAAGAAAACATTATGCTTCTTTAGTGCATGTTATTACTTAATTCTGCAAAAGGGTGCCCCAAGTCATTTGCTTCCATTACTTGTTTTTTTCTTTACTTGCTGGGAAAGTTGGCTTGCTTATGAACTGAAGCAGGTAAATATGCATAAGAGGATATGTACTAGATAAAGGGAAAAAATCTTGTTCTGAGACGGTATTCCTCATACCGAAAGAAGATGATTCTACATGCCAAGGTAGACTCCGTACAAATCATCGTTTTCTAAAGTGGATCCACTAGCTAGGTCATTTAAGATAATCCTACGGGGGCACGTAGTTAGGGACTAGAGGTTGCTATTATAGACTACCATATTTGAGCCTCTACCTCAAATCTCTCTCGGTGCTAAGTCTAAATCCTAACGGAATAGATAAAAGCCAATTATCATTATAACATATGAAAGGCAATGACACCAATTAATCCACATCTTTAAAATCAAAACATAGAATAGCTCCTTAAAATATAATTCAACATAGATGAGAAAATCAATGTGAATCCATATGTGAGAAATACCTTTCACAATCATGATCATAGTAGCATGCGAGAAAATCTTTCACGATAACATTGATACTTTCCTTTCAAAGCATCCTCAAATCATTTACATTAGTTTTATAAAAATATGCATATCTTCATAAATTCATATTTCATAGTTCATAAGCTTCATCATGGGTTCATAATAAAAAATCATGGATCATGCATGGGTTCATGTGAATTCAACTCAAAATCATGTAATTGCTTCAATTCATTCATGGGAAGATAGGAATTAATCAATAAAACCATAATTAAAGAGAACCCATATAGATTGAATTGAAACCCTAACTTGATCAATTGAAATTGAATTGAGAAATTGAAAACCTTGGGGACCCCATGGAGGAATGGACTCCATGAGTGAATACCCACATACCTTGCTACTCAAAGCTCAAGATGAATGGTGAATTGAAGACCTTGGAGTAAACCATAGGTTTTTCTTCTTCCTTAGGTTGAGAGAGAATTTGAGAGAATGAATTTAGTTAGGTTTTGGATAATTAGGAGAATGAGTTTAAAGTGGGTAGATTTAGGACTTAAAGGTTGTATATAGGATTTAGGATGAAGGCCAAAATGACATAGCATAGGCTTAAAATATTTAAGAAAGGACCCAAAAGCCCCTAAAAATTAACTGCCGAAACTTCCTACGATTTGGACCTACGATCCTGGTCAATCGTAGAAAAGTTCAGAGACTTTCCACTAAGACCAACTTTGAAGGGACTTTTCTACGACTCGTAGGTCATCCTACGGTCCGTAGACACCAACCGTAGAAACTAACTTGACCTTTTTAAAATTCACTAAGTTTGGGACCTACCTACGAGATCCATCTACGACTCGTAGAATAATTGACGAGCCATCCTGGTCAATCGTAGAAAAGATACGGAAACTTGATTTTCAAAAATTTATTTTCTCTCTTTCTACGAGGCTGGTCTATGACCCATAGAAAGTTCTACGAACCGTAGACTGGTCTCGTAGACTTAAACCAGTAGTTGCAATTTATGCAATCTTTTCCCTTTTGAAATCCGGGGTGTTACAGTGGAGGCTTGTATGGTACCTTTAATTGTTGTTGAAAATCTGTCATATTTGTGTAATTGCCCGAGCGAGGGGCTGTGGGACCTATCCTTACATTGAAATTGAGATGCCCGAGTTAGAGACTTTAGTTGATTTTTGAACATCTTAAAATGGAAGAAATGTTTTATTAGTGGTAAAGACTGATTTTCAAATGGTTTCCTCCATTATCCTCATCATTTGAGAACATGTTTCATGACTTGTTGAGTTTGGGAACTTAATACTATTTGAAATCCTTGATGAATTGATTATGCCTTTGTGTTGTGATATATTCATCCTCATGCAGCATATCATTGTCCATGAAAATATGAGAAAGTGGAAAAATACTATCTTTTTGAGAAAGAAAATAAGACACCTTACTTATATCCTTGACCACGAGCTATGTGGTAAGTTGATGAGATATTTAGATTATGAGATTGGTATATGGACTGCAAGTCCCCCAAGGTCCTTTTCTGGAAGCTAATGCTCACTAAGGTGTATATGACAGGTTGTGTGACAACCTTGGTTCCACCACATCATTCCATAACTTCATCATCTCATTGGCCAGTTTTGTTGTGTTGTGTAACTTGATTATATATTGATTCGAGTATTATTTGTGCCCTCTTGTGTTTACTTTATTCACGTCATTATTATATACATTGGCGGCACCGATGGCGGAAGGTGGAAGCCTTTCTTAGTTTATGTATTAAGTTTGTTTAATTGCTTATACTCAGTCGGTCTAACCTACTGAGTACATGTGGATTGTACCCACCCCTACTTTTGCTATCCTTTTGAAGCAGATCATAGTCATAGTGATCTTCGTAGCGGTTGATTGGATCTAACGATTCTTCATTTTGGAGTTGTGGTGAGATCCTACTTTTCGAATCGCTAATAGTCTCCATCTATCATTTATAGTCTTTAATTTCTTTTTGAAGACTTGAGATGTATTTCAAATTCCAGAGAGTATCAAATGCTCTTTATACTTATGCTACCTGATTTTGGGAATTTTCTTGTTGTTTCTTATTGGTTGTGGCCTGACTTCTCTTTGGGAGTCTCGTATATGTTTTCTTTCGACTTACACACCATTTTTTGGAGATCTCAGGGTGTTTTCCTTCATGACCCCGACTTTTGAGTCATGAAGAATTTACCTATAAAATTTTGGAGATCCCTATGAATATCCCCAAGTAAATTCATATAAAATTTGGAGGTTAATAGTCTTGATTAACAAAATAAAACTTCTTGCGGATATTTATGAAATAATTTCACAAGAAGATTCCTATGAAATACCCCAAGTAAATCCGCAAGAGAAAATTCTCGCAAGAATTTTTTTCAGGAATATTTAGCATGGAAATCCCCAAATTAAATGATAATTCACATTTAAATTGCTAGATAAATTTCATAATTAAACAAAAACATATTTGAAACCCTCAATAATTCTTAAAAACATCATTCAACACAAGTCTAATGTTAACCATTTCAACTAACAAAAAATATAATTCATAACATCCAAGTCAATAATGTATGATTCTTAAATGGTCATAAATAAAATATTTCAAATTGGAATCCTCAATAATACTACCAACCATCTCAATCATAATTATAGTAACTTTCATTCACGTTATCAGTGTAAGAATCTCTTTCATTCACGCTATCAGAGTCATCATCACTTTCATTCTCAAAATCTTGGTTGTCTTCTTGAGATGATGGCTCGTTTGAAGATAATTTCTTGTACACATGCTTCATCAACAAGTCTAATTACTTTCTCATCCTCTTATTTTTATGTCATTTTTTCCTTAACTGAGCAAGTAAATCATGAAACGACTCTTTCGATCGTTATGGGTGAGCTAATTGTAAAAGAAATCATGCGAGAAAACTTCTAGAGTAGTGAGTTGAAAATTTCAGGTGTAATGATCCGAAAGGTTATTTTTAGATTTTTTTTAAGAAATACTATTTTACCCCTCCCAATAGTTGCTTCGAGTCATTTCTGATTATTTTGTGAATTTTGTTTTGAAATTTGAGTAAAAGATTGTGATTTTTAGAAGTTTTGACTTTCTAAAGGCTTAAGTTTGGAAGTGATTTTTGGTAATAAATAGAATTTCGAGTCTCAGAAGAGAATTCCATCATTTTCATCAGTTCCAGAATATGAAATTTGGTCTAGGAGAGTCGTCGATTTCATATTCGGAATTATTTCATGAATTTTAGGTCTTAAGTTGGAAGTTGATGTGATTTGAGTCCTTGGGTTGACATTGATCAACATTCGAAGTTTGGATGCTCGGATTAGATTTCCAATGGTTCCATTAGATTCAGGAGACATTTTAAGACTATGCGAGGTCTTGGTTGATTTTTTAGAGGTTCCGAGGGCAATTTGATCTTTTTAAATATTAAGTTAGTTTATTGCGCCTTTCAAGGGTTTCAAGTCAAGGAGACCTCAGATTCATTTTCCGATGGTTCCATTGAGTCTGGAACATTGAGTTTAGTTGGATAGCATATCTGGTTTGTGTACTCGGGGTTCTGAATGAATTTTGAGGGTTCATTCGGAGATTTTTTTGTCTTGGTGTGTTGCTGGTTTCTGCATTTTGGTGCAGGTATATTTATTCATCGCGATCACAGGCTAACCCATGTGATCATGAAGAATTGTGTTGTTGTACATTGCGATCGCATGGATGGCCATCGTTATCGCAAGGCATTATTTTGTTGATCATCGCGTAGCTGGCTATCGTGATCGTGATGGTCAAATTTAATGAGTTGAAATATTTAATTCATCGCAATCATGAAGCCTTGATTATTGCAATCGCGAAGAGTAAAATAGGTCTGGGAAGAATACTTTCTCAAAGTCAGGGTTTCATCCCCGTTTAACCATTTTTGTGATTTGAGAGCTCGGTATTGATGATTTCAAAAGGGGTTTTCGAGTTTCTTAGATTGGATAACGATTTCTAACTCCCTAACTCCTTTGCCATTAATTAGTTCATGATTTTGATGATTAAACTTGAGTTTTGATCCCAACTTGAATGGTTTTTTAAAAGGTTTAAGGTTTTTGATAAATTGATGATTCAAGGCTTGATTCAACTCCGTTTTTTATATGGTTTTCACCATTGGTTTTCAAATTCTTTGGGTAATGCATTTTCATATTAATTTCTAAATTTACCCTTTATTTTTGAAATTAGGTTTTTGGGTTGATTTGACCCCATTTTCCAAAATGCCTGATATGGGTGTTGTCAGTTTAGAAATCTTATTGTAATTACTTATTTGATTAGATTACACTGATTTGGATACTCAAAGAAAGAGAAAAGCTCAAGTTCCAGAGTGATTGTTTGATTGATTGAGGCAAGTGAATTTCTTAACATTTGTTAAGTATATGAAATCTTGTATTTCCTTATATTGTGTGTGCTTAGGAGTAATGTGATTTGGAGATGGATTTGACTTGTTCTTAATTGATGATTATATTATGATAAAGGGGTAGTAAAAAGGCAACTTGATCATATATTGATGTGTGATATGTGTGAATGACTTGAATAGCTGCATGGACTTGTTATTGGTGTTGTTTCATGACCGTGTTGATATGAAATGTGTGTTGATATGGTTCCGATGGATACATGGACCTTATGTGCCTCCCATGGGTTCCGATCTGAGTCTAAGTGGAAGCATATCATAGGAAAGACATGCATCACTTTACATGGCATTTCATTACATTGCATATTATTTCCAATTGTGAAACTTATGACTGATGGATTCAATATTTGTGTTGATGACCTATATTCGTTGAAATGTTGTTATTGTGCTACTTTCTATATGAATTGTGAATTTTTAGGTTGGACTGATTTCTGTGCAGGTTGTAGTTTGTTGAGGTTCGATTGGGGTGTTAGGAGTACTCGTATTCTATACTACTTTACATCGTGTTTAGTGGTTTGCTTGCTAAGTACCGGGTTATTTGGTACACACTCCTTGCTTCTACCCTTGTGTAGGTTAAGAGCCCAGATCTTTGTGATTATCTTACTCCTATACTTCATCAGAGGCTTGATTGTGGAGACTTGAGAGGTAGCTACTTGTTATCTCAACGGGCCCTCTTGCTTCTTTATTATGTTCTTGTTCTACTCTAGAACCAATGACATTGAGACGTGTATTTCTTATTTTAAATCAGTTGTAATACATTAGAGTCTTGTACGTGTGACAACCAGGTTTTGGGGGTATTAATTGAGCTTGACTAAGTTATCCATATTAATGTTTTTGATATTTCATTTTACGCATTTTAAAGTCCTATTTTAGATTTTAGACTAACTTTTCTTGGTGGGATAAGACGAGTGCCATCACACCAACTTTTGGGTTGTGATATTAGGCGGCTAGGCTTGGATGAAATTTAAGCAAGATGGGTTCTAGGGCAATTCGGGTAAAGGATTGGGGTGAAACATCTAAGTAGAGTGGTTTTTCTTATTTCTAAGACGTTAATGAGTCTGGAGAACTTTTTAGAACTCAATTAGGGTGCGTAAAACTTCCGATATCGAACTTGGCATGAAAGATTGGTTTGGAATGTCAAGATTTGAAGGTGTATTGTGAAATGAGCAATTTTTCAAGGATTTCTGAGGTTCTATCATGTGCAAGCTACTATAGCAAGTGACACTCAACTACAATGGGGGACACACCACTATGATGGCCAAATACATTCCCTCTATAGAGGAAGATTTCGCTCCGCTATGGCGGGATAAGTCACTACTAATGGAGAAAAATCTCCAAAATCGCTCAATATCATTCAAGAATGGTTTGGGGAAGTGTAGAAGCAACCTAGGGCATTTTCATCTATTTTCCATCATAATCGTTTGTAAAAGTAAGTAAATTACTCCCCTAACTTGGTAATTTGATTCTTAGCCTTAGAATCTGCGATGGTGACTTTAGGAGAGGTTTTTGTTTGATTTAATAGTGGAAAAACCCTTGTTTAGGTGGGATAATCATGAAACTAGTGTGGGGTTTGGGATTAAGACATAATCTGGGTGTATTTAGGCCATTTGGGTTTTATTATGTGTTATATTGATTATTTATAGACCAAGAACAAGCTAAGTATCATAACAAGGGGAAGACTCGGGTTCAGTTGAGCTTTCAAGCTTGATTTGAGGTAGGTGATGGTCTAATTTGTTTCCCATTTACGTTACATGTGCATGTTAACTATTTTGCTAGTATTACTTGTAGAATACATGGTTAATGAGATTAAAAGGATGAAACTAAAATGATGTCTTGTTGATACTCTCATGCAATGAACATGACCTATCTACTTGTGTTTACATATATGATTGTAATCATTGTGATTATCATTGTGATTGTGTGTGATTGTTGGTTAGCTTAAGTACCTCGCTTGGTACATATTTTCGATTGGCTTGGGTCCACGTCTGATACATATTAATGGTTGGTTTGGGTACCACACTAAGTATGGGATATCCATAAGTTGGAACTTGTACCACTCCTGGTACATGTTCTATATTAGTTGGCTCAGTACCATGCTTGGTACATGTAATTGTTTGTGTGTTGGTTCCATGAATGAATCAGGTTAGCTTCATTGCAATGTTGTTGAGCATGTTTGTTGTTATTGTTTTGTCAGAATGAGGACTTCTTGTTTATGTTTCTAACTGTGTTTATAAATGCATGTCGTCTAGTTTTACTAAGTTGTGATTATTTGTTCATATTTCATATAATTGTAGCTGGCCGATGATCTTACCAGTACACTGTTGACTTTGTGTACTGATACTGCACTTGGTCTTTCTTTTTTGAGTACGGAGCATATTCCACTGGCTGTTACGTGACCTCAGCCGTGACTCGAGTGCTTCCTGAATCCAAGGGTGAGTTGCTTATTTTGGGTTGTTATGCGTTCATCAAACCTATGGTCCATTTTCCAGAATCACACTTCTTGTTTTTCTTTTGGGGTTGCATCCCTGTATTCTAGACTAGTAGATGTTTAGGTATACGACTTTCAGGTTTTTGAAGGGTTGGTTTCCACGTATGTTTTGGTGAAGATTTTGTTTAAAACTTGTTTTACTTATTAAAAATGTTGATTTAATCTATTACATGCTTCTGTATTTAATAGATAGTTGGTTCTCCTATAGGGGGTGTAGTATGGGTGCCTCTCAAGCTAGCTGGGTCGTGATAAGGTTGGTCTTAGAGCCTTAGGTTTATTGATCTTATGGTACTAAAATAGCTCTAGTAGAGTCTTACATAATAGTATGGATATGTTTGTACTTTTCTTAAAGAGGCTACATGACTTAAGAAAATTATATCCTCTTTTCTTCCTTCGTGTTATAACTTAATTTCAATTGGTATATATATCTACCGATCCAACTTGGTATTTGAATTCATCCATTGCTTGTCCACAGATGGTTGACACCAGTCATTACGAAGTGATGGCACTAGCTACAATTACAGAACTTGTAGTGCGAGGATGAGGAAGGGTTAGAGAAAAGGGTCAGGATAGAGGAAGAGCAACACCCACCAAGGGTGGAGTTCAAGGAGCAGGTGGGCCGAGACTGGTGAACCCTCCCCCACCCAAGGATCGTGTTAAGGAGGAGATGAGGTAAAACATGAGAAAGGTGTAGAACCCGTGATAGTGATATAGGTTGGGGGTGAATGCCTTCCTACTATGACAACTATGGTTATTCAACATGTGCTGGTCTTTCTGAGTGGGATATCGGGTACTGGAGCCACTCCTACTATGCAGGCTACTCAGTCCCCAAGTGCTCATCCCATTGCTACCGCTGCTCAAAGGATGGATGAATCTTTATGTACTTATGTGTTATTCTGCCCATTACTAAGCCCTGTTATGACCGGGACAGAGCTTGAGTTGTTAACCAATTTTATGAAACTGAAGCCGTTGTTATTTCATAGTGCTGAGATTGAGGATGCTTTTGAGTTCATCTTTGATTATTATGACAGGTTGCATAAAATGGGTATTGTGCAGCAGCATGGAATAGAGTTAGTTACTTTTCAGTTGTAGGGGGATGCTAATCAGTGGTAGAGGGCTCATGTGGAGTGTCGTTCCCCAATTTTGCCTCCGCTGACTTGGGCCTAGTTTCATGCTCTATTTCTAGAGAAGTATGCACTCAGAGACTGCAAGAAGGATGAGTTCCTAGCATTTGAGTATGACAGTATGTCAATTGCAACCTATGAGGCTAAGTTTCATGCTTTGTCCTGCTATGCTACCAAATTGTTGGAACTGAGAAAGAAAGGATCTATTTGTATGTAAAAGTTTTGAACATTAATTTGCAAGTCCTATCTGTGCATATGAATTATGTAGGAAAGAGCTTTAATAATGTGACTGACTATGTGAAGAAGTCAGAGGGAGTCAAACAAGTTGGAAAGGCTAAGGCATTGACCAAAAGACCAGAGAGTATGGGTAATTTTAGTGGTTCTTATTTTAGAAGTCTCAATCAACAGATTTATTCAGCCAATCCTATTCAATCAGCCTTGCTAGCTTCTACGGGTGGCCATTCTAGGGTCATCCAACAGCCTCCGGCTTTTAGAGGCCATGTAGATTCTTGTTCTTCTACCAGTAGGCCCTCTCTTGACCGAGAATGGTTTAATTATGATAACTTGGGTCACTTTAATTGGGAAATCCCTTTCAGGCCGGCATGTAATCATGTACAGAACTAGACTAGAGCTTTAGTTTTAGCAGGTGGAGGTGGTAATGACAGCACCCTCAGTATGGGAGAGGTAATAACTAAGGAGACCGTGGGAACAGAAGTAAAGGTAATGCGCGAATGGGAGCGGCACAACTAGCTGTAAGCATCGCCCAGAGGATAGAGCTCAATTTAATGTCTTCCCAGACAAATATTAGGCTAAGGCGTCTGATGAGGTGATAACAAGTACTATTCTTGTGTGTGACCGGATGGCTTCTATTTCATTTGATCTGGGATCCACATAAACTTATATATATGTTAAATTTGCTTTGGGTCTTGATTTGATTTGTAATACTCTTAATACTCCTATTCATGTTTCCACCCCGATTGGGGAGTCTATATTAGTGACCCATGTATATCATTCATGCTATGTGGTGTTTGCGGGTCTTCGTATTTGGGTAGATTTGGTTACACTAGATATGTTGGATTTTGATGTTATTTTGGGTATGACTTGGCCGTCCCTGCTAGCTTTCTAGCCCAGATAAATGATATGATTCTTACTGTCTTAGGCATGTACACACCTTCCTTTTTTATGTTTCTACCCTATTTAGGGTAGTCTGTAGTAGTGACCCATGTATATCACTCATGATCTGTGGTGTTCGCGGGTCTTCATACTTGGGTAGATTTGGTTACATTAGATATGTTGGATTTTGATGTGATCTTGGGTATGATTTTTTATCTCCTTATCATGTTGTGTTAAAATGTTATGCTAAGAAAATAACTTTAGAGATTGATAACGCTCAACCACACCTTTCACGATTCGAAGTGTGGGCAATCTCTATGCAAGTATAAACCCAACAAAGAGTTGGGGTCGATCTCACGAGGAACAATGTGCAGGGCGATTAAAGAAACAAAGAATTACTAGCTACTAGTTTGAATCCGAAATGAAAGGTACAATTATAAAATGAGAAGATTTCAAGTAAAAAATTTAGGATAAGGGATAGAGGAGGACAAGGGACAAAGCTATATCGAACAAGATTACCAAAGGGATTTGGGAAAGGGAAATCGATCAAAATCCATACAATCCATTGCACGTTAGCATCATACAATCTCAATTAATCATGGGTAAAATCATATATGCCTCGGAAACTAGATTATCTACCTAATTCTATCGAACATAGGAAAATATTTCACAATTAGCTCTCACAAGCTAAATCAAATGGCAACACAAGCAATTCGATTAAAGGCAATGCAAGGATTCACTATTTCTAGCAAAATCCGACAATTGAGTTGCTAAACCTCAATTAATGCACCAATCAATCATACCCAACCTCAATTAACTCTCACAAGCTAAATCAAAGTAAATGGGCAAGTCCAAGGAATGATCAATTCCAATGGAAAGCAATTAAAGCATGAGATTAATTGGATAATCAAAAACCCATTTCATAAATGATAAAGCATTCAACTAATCTCAAAAGAACAAGATAGAAATCAAAAATCCAAATATTGATTATGTCTAACACAATGTCCAAATCACTAATCAACAATTAACACATAGAATTCAACAATACAAAACAAAGAGTTGAAGAAATGTGAAAAATAGTTACAACCCAAGCTCACAATCTTCACTCTAATGGTGTTTGTTGAGGAATCTTGATCTCAAAGCTATGCCCAAGCCTCAATCTCCAAGGTTCTTCTCTCTATTCAATGTGTTCTCCCTTCTCCTGATTGTGTATTGAATCATGAATTCTCAATTCTCTTATGTATGTGATAATTCCCCTCTCAAAATGGTTGTAAATCAGTGTATATGGTGAATTGGTGTCAAAATGTGAATTTCCAGAACTGCCCAGACGTCAGTCATTTTTTCTTCTCTGCGTTTGCGGAGCTCAGTGTAATTGTACTCCACGTTCGCGGAGGACGTCCGCGTTCACAGTACTTGACCTCAATGCGCTCCGCGTTCGCGCCTCACAGCTGGCTTGCACTTCGCGGTCGCGCCCAGTGTCTCACTGCCAGCTCCAAAATCCTTGTTTTAGCTTCATTTTGCCCCAATTTCCACTCTTTTTCATCAAAGCTCCTTTTTAACCATCATGTACCTAAAACAACCATATTCGAAGGAAAGTTAGCCTCTTTCTCTACTTAAGTACCACAAAATCACAAGAAAAGGACTCCAAATGAGTGAAAACCACCCACTCATCAGAGATTCTGGGTAGGAATGGACTGGAGTAGGAAAGTGTGTACAAGCCTAAGCCCGTAAGGGTCATATCCTTTATCTAGGTTAAAAGGCTAGTAGGGATGGGTTGTTTAGCCTAGTTGACTCATCTTCAGGATGTTAGTGTAGAATCCCCTTCCCTTGAGTAAATCCTGGTAGTTTCAGAATTTTAGGAGGTATTTCCTACAGACCTGCCTGGTATGCCTCCGAATAGGAATAGTGAATTCTAAAGATTTGGAATTGGGCACGTGCCAAATTTATGTTCCTCCTTATTGTATGGCACCAAAATAATTGACAAACCTCAAGACTTAGCTTTACGAACTTCTAGATAAGGGATTTATCCATCCTAGTGCATCTCATTGGGGGTTCTCCAATATTGTTTGTGAAAATGAAGGATGGTAGCTAGAGGATGTGTATAGACTACAACCAGTTGAATAAGGTTACTATCCGGAATAAGTATCCTTTACCTCACATAGATGATCTATTTGACCAGTTGCAGGTTGCTTCGATGTTTTCAAAGATTGACTCAAAGTCAATTGAAAATTAGGCCTGAGGATGTGATGAGAATCAAACAAGGAAAGGAAAGAAAAAACAAGAAAGAAGGCTATATGGATTAATATTCAAGCTATTGACATTATGGACAACAAGGGGCTAAAACCCTCACCTCCCAATTGACTTTATAACCTAAACTCAACCCAAGAAGCATATGTTTGCAAAGAAGGATTTGAATATGAGACTGAGGCTGTGGAAGGAGTTTTTGAAGGATTACGATGTGACCATCCAGTACCATCCGAGTAAGGCCAATGTGGTGAAAGACTCATTGAGCTGGAAAGCAGACAACATGGGTGGTTTGGCTTATTTAGGGATGATTAAGGAACCTTTGGCTAGAGAGATTCAGACTCTAGCATCTAGCTTTATGCAGTTGGGTATTTCAACAAAGGGTGAGTATTGGCCAGTATCAAAATTAAACCCACAATCGAGGAGAAAAGCAGGACAAAACAATTTCAGGATGAGCAATTGAACAAGCTTTGGAACAAAGTGGTGTCTGGTGGGGCCCTAGACACTACACTTGACACGGGTAAAGTTCTATATTTTAGAGAGAAGATTTGTGTCCCTCGAGTTGACAACTTAATTCATAGTATGTTGGCAGAAGCTCATGGCTTTCGGTACTCGATTCATCTAGGTGTAAACAAAATGTACTCCTGAAGGATTGCTTCAAAGAATGCCCATTCCTGAATGGAAGTGAGAAAGGATAGCCATGGACTTCATGATGGGTCTTCCTAAGACTTTGAGGAAGTATGATTCCATTTGGGTCATTGTTGACAGGTTGATTAAATCAGCCCACTTTATTCTAGTCAGAGTGGATTATAATTCTCAGCAATTGGCCAAAATTTATGTCAATGAGATAGTAAGGTGTCACGGGGTTCCCCTTTCCATCATTTCAGACTGAGGTACCCAATTTACTTCTAAGTCACATTTGTTGGCTCACTCACGTTAGGGTGGAGCAGGATCAAGTGCACTAGGAGAGGTGTAAGAGACTCATGAAGTCTCTTTTTCCCTTTACATCTTGGTTGTACTAGCATTGAGGGAAATTGTATCTTCTAGTTGGGGTGATGTACTTATTATATGAGTTGTTTTCTTTTATTTCTTGTTGTTAGTTAGTGCCCTTGAAGGGTTTGTGTAATTTGAATGGATAATCATTTTGAGCCCTTGTCGGGCATGTTGGATATTTAAGGTCCTTGGTGGACCTGTTGTTAATGTTCTAAATTGTTCCCTTGTCGGGCTTTATCTATTGATAGTTGTGTTGCTATATATTGGCAGGGTTGGTCTTATATTTTCCATTGCTTTACTACCCGTGCTTGATAGTTGCGCTTAGTATCTTCGAAGGGCCTTGTTCTCTCAATGAATCTATGAGCGTGCGATTTAATATCACCTTCGTAAATAGTAGATAAGTAAATAAATATCAAGTATTTTCTTTATACCATGATTCTTTTCCAAGGAGCAAAACTTTCTTTTCTTGAGTCTTTATTTTGTGTCTCGAACTAGGTCGGTGTTTCCCTATAATAGATTGAGAGGCGACTTTCTTAAATAAAAATGACAAGTTTTAGTTTTGGTTGAGTTTTGTGTCATGCTTATCACAAGCGAGACCACCAAAAAATTTGTAGGGCAAAGAAAGGATGAAAATGTTTTGAAAAATGAGGGAAAATTGAATTTGAAGCAATCTCTTGTCATGTACATTTTTTATTTTGCTTTGTGATTTACAAGTGGGTGTTGAATTACCCCGTTGTAGTTTATCAAAATTCATCCGGTTTAATTTATTTCGAGACTAACTTGAAACCTTGTTAGTTTGTGATTCCTTGTGAGGTGAGGTTTTGAAAACTTCTTGTATATTCATGTTGTCTAGAACTTACCCCAAAATGTGATTCAAGGCAAAATTCTAGATTTGGATTGACTTAAAAGATGAACCTAGGCCCTCTTTGACTAGACAATTTATCCAAATTTTTTCTTTCTTGACATTGATCTTAGTCAACCCCTCTTTGGTCACCATGTTGCACACCTTGACCATTTTGAATCCTCTACTTTGACACCTTCAACTCCCTAATAACTAGTGTAAATTGTAGGCTAAAATCCTAAGTTTAGGAGGGGGGAGGGGTGTGCTCCAAGAAATGAGCTAAAAGTGTTTAGAGAACCATAAGCTTTAATTGAAAAGTGCTTAGTGAACTCATGAATGAAAGGAAAAAAAAGGAAGAACAAAATTTTGGTGCTAGCTCGTGTTGTGCACGCGCCTCATGTGAAAAGAAAAATAGGTGTTTAATTGTTCTATTGATGTTACAATTAGTAGATATAATGTGAAAACAAGTCAATGATGTCGGTGTACTCAAAATGAGATTTTATGGCATTAGGGAGGTTTCTAAGTCACTTTGACCAAATGATATCCTACTATTTGCATGAGCCTAAGTTTAATCCACAAGTCCTTGGTGGTTCTAAGCTTTGTCAATCTACATCAGTGGTGATTTACATAACGAGCAAGACTATGATTTAATGTGTGTATACTTGAATATATTTGTGAGAGTAAGTGAATTTGCATGATCTATAATCCTTTGATATGATATTCATGCCTGTGAGTGAGATTCTCTCTTATTGTGAGTGGCATTGTATCCTTCAAGTGAATTGTGAAGTCTTTATTTCAATTGAGTTGCATGAACGCAATCAATTCTTGTGAATCCTTAGGCAAACCTTGAAGATTGATGTCATTAACTTGAGATGTTTTTGAGTTGTGTTTCAATGAAATAGTGTCCCTGAATTGTGCTTGATAAGTTGATTTCAAATGATAATGGTTTCAAAAGATGATAACCTTTGTTTTATGTTAATGGTGGGATCAACTATGAGTTGTGTTTGTAAATAAAGTCTTTTGTTTGAGTCTTTTGTTTTTGATGTCTTTGAATCTTAGTGTGTAGTGATGCATATCCTATTGTGTATGTTTTAGCGTAACTCTTATGCTTTGTTAATGCTTTACTTGAGGATAAGCAATAGTTCAAGTTTGGGGGTTTAATGAGTTGGTATTTAACCAACTTATTAGACTCTTGTTTATGAATTATTGGTATGGTTTAATGTTAATGGAGGGGATTTTAGGTTCTTGTTCTCTTATGTGTAGACATTTCTTGAAAAGTGAAGATTGAATGATTTGGAATCAAAATTCACTGAACACACCGGCGAGGAACCGGCGTCCAATAGGAATGAAGAGGTGTTTCGCTGGCTCAACACCGGCCAGAAGGGAAGAAACTGTCTGAAGCATAGGCACTATATTTGTGCATCAACATTCCACCGGTGCAAGTGCATGTTCAACTAGAAAGGAGCACATGAAAGTGTTGCCTCAAGCAGCGCTGGACGCTTCTGCATAGGTGTTCCGATGGTGCACATTAAGTAAGATACAGACATACAAGGGTAACTTTGTACTAAATATTGAAAATACTTTCTTTGAAATGTTTCAAGGGCATAATTGGGATATTTGTAATTGTGTATTATTATCCTCTTTTCAAATGGGGATATTCTAGAGAGAGCCATTATTATAGTAGAGAATAACAAATAGACATTGTAGAAGCTCTAGCTTGTTGAAGAAGAAAACTCAAACTTGTACTTCTCCAAGTATGGATCTGAAATTGGTTGCTAATGATGAATGGAATAGAGAATTCCTTTATTGGTATATCCTCTATTTCTCTAATTATGAGTAGCTAAGGACCCGTTTGGCCCTAACAATACTTGGAAAAAACTTGGGAAAAATTTGGGAAGTGGTGTTTGGTCATATAATTTGGCAAATATATTTGCCAAGTATCCCAAATTCCCAAATACTAGAAAAAACAAGTATTTGAGCCAAGTTCTAATATTTGAGAATTTTGAAAAATTCAAAAGTTACCCCAATTTTTTATATTTTATAAAAAATACTCATAATTTATTAATTCCAACTAATATTTGTTACTATCTCCTCCGGAAAAGTTTGAGTTCTAATTTGCGTAATAAAATTGAGATAAAAGCACAATTTGTATTTAATGGGTTATAATTATAACTGAATCAGAGACAAGTTTGAGTATGCGATTAATGTATAGTCTTGCCTATATTGTTATTTTGTTGTTGTTGATTGTTATCAATTATGTTAGAAGGTTATTTTTTTAATGGAACATATTCATTATAAAATGATAATTTAAATTTATGGTTATTTTTAATAATTTTTAGAGCTTATGGGTATAAATCATATTTTTTGAAACAGTCAAATATTTTTGAAAAATTTGGGGCCAAACACATGGTGAAACTTCACCCAAATATGATTTTCCAAGAATATTTGAGAACTTGGGGCCAAACGCTAGCTAAATCTTTAGCTAGGGGTGTGCATGATGTGGGTGTAGATCTCAATGGGTAGTAATTAAATAGTTCAAAAAAAAGTTATTAAGCATGTATCTATTGTTGTCTTGAAGTTTTAATCTAAAAATTGATCGTTGCAAACATTGGTTGAATTTTGTAAAACTATTTTTACTTGAGAAAGAAAAATAGAGTTGGGTAAGACTTCATTAGTGAGGACTTGAGACATTGGTCATTGGATTAGAGCTAGAGATAGTCTAATCTGATTGATTTCTCATTTAAGGGTACAACTAGAGATAGTCTAACCCACTCAAGCAATGTTTGGTGTTTTGTTTGCATGGTCTTGGGATTTGGAAGAACCCAAGATGCACATATTTGATAGTTCAAGAGAATATTGAATATAGCATATATCAAATGCAATCCATGTATTTACTGATTTGGAATTGATTAATCATTGGCTATTGGATTGAAACCCCATAAATTGCAACGCCCCTAGTCATCTCCAACTTGGTGAAACTCATTTGTGTTGATCTTGTGATAGTGATACTCGTATTTGAATAAAATCTCGTGTTCCCAAATCCCCCCCCCCCCCCATTTTATATATTCTTGTTTTGGATTACATTGTGCTAGTTAGCTTTGGGTTGAAAATAGAATAAAGCGTAATCTTTTCTGTCAATCCTTGTGGTTCGACCCCGACTCATATAAAGTTGGAAATTATTTTTACACATGACTGTATATACCTTATTTGTGAGGTATAGTTGAGCGTTATCAATTCATCAACAATGTTGCATTATGGGCAAGCTGTGTTAATTTTGATTGATACAAAGAATCAAGTAAGATGCAGAACATAGTTTAAGAATACATAGAGTTAACCTTGGACATAAGTACTTGGTGCATGTAGTTAAATCTTGCTTCACTTTTGGAAATGGTTAGTATTTTTTTGAATTGCTTATTATTATCTAGTTATATTTTTCTACTTCTCCAAATAATATGTCTCTTGTGATACCAATCAGTTGCGATGGGAAATGGTACTATAATCACATTGTCAAGATTAATGCTCCTCCCTTCTATAATTGCACACACTCACTTTCTTTAATTTCTTGGGTTGCATTACTATTGACTCTCAAATGTTGAACAATAGTAGAGAAGAGCATCATTCATAGTTAAAGGAGGAAGCCTTTTACTTTAATTTTAGAAAATTTCGAGTATTTTCCATAACCTAAGAGCATGGGTGTCTACCCTTATCCCTTGAAATTTTGCTCTATCTCATACCACATACAATGATATGAAGTAGAGAGTTGTAAGAATTTTTAGCAATTAGTTATTCCTTCTATATGCTACAATTGGAAAAGCAAAACCCTTGATTGGAAAAAGCAAGACTATTGAGTACAACAGATAACAAACTCCTAGGATACTTCCATCTGGTTGCACATAAAAGTACCAATTCACATTCAATTCCTTCTCTAGTTAGAGATTATCTCCCAAAAAATGGTTGTCATGAACCTACCTCCCCCAGCCAAGGGAGCAATTTTTCATTCTTTCATGTCGAACAAACTATTTTTCCAAGGTCCAATGGTCTCACTTACCATAGTTTTTTAGTTATGTCTCAAATCGAGTTAAACTTAACCTTAGTTACTCCGTTTGCTGGTCTATAGGTTTTTGATTTTCTATATCTCTAATCTCTAAGTTGTGAGAAATATGCTAATTGCCTCAAGTTGTTGCAACTCTGTTACTCGTCTCAAAAAAACTGTTGCAACACATCAAATTGAATAGAAATTTAATGGCCCATCAACTTTCGCCCTATCCACCTCTTCCTCGGCTTCTCCCTTCAAAATCAGGGCAAGCCCCTCCTTTGGTCTTCTCCATAAAAAAATCCTCTAAGTTTAGTTAGATATCTCTACTTCCCATAGTCCCTTACCATTGCTCCCGACCCTATGCAACCTAAACAATTTTGAACAACATTTGCATGGATAAATGAAAGTGACCTTGCTGACCATTATAATAAATAAATCATTTAGGAATGGGTTAAAATATTTTACTAACATATGGTTTTTTTTAACAATTTCTAAGAGAGTGAGTTATATTTAACTAGATAGGTTTAAGACTATGAAAGCTGATAGTGAGGAACCCACCAAGTATTTTAGCACAAGTTAAAGTAGGGAAGCACCTTAACTATTAGTTTGTATATAGTAGTACAACATGCAATGAGTCTAAACTCTTTGACATAAATAGGATTGGGAACTTTGGCCACTTATGTCATTGTTTTACAGTTTATCCCAATTAAAAGCTTTTCATAAAGCCTTTGAAGAACTTTAGGAACTTCTATTATATATGTAGTGGATCTGTTAACATGTCTCCAAGCTCACTACTGATTTGTACATTATGAAATTTCTAATGTATCTATAGTGGATCTGTTAACATGTCTTCAAGTTCATTTCTAATGATATCCCAGTTCCCAGAATGCCTTTGAAGAACTTCAAAAATTCCTATTGTATCTGTAGTGAATCTATTAACATGTCACTAAGCTCACTACCGATGTTGGATACCTTGTTTTTGGGTTGCCTTGCTTTCACGAAAACTTGAAAGAACTTGGTATTAGAATCTCCATAGGTGATCTAAGTGACTTTGGATCTTTGAGACAATCTTCATATGGTTCTGATATATGATATAACTCCTAACTCGTGATGTTTTTATCCATTATATTTCATCTTTTAATACATTTATTTTATTATTGCAGGTCATATAGTTTGATGTTAGAAAAATTTGCTTATTAAATATTTCAATATGACGAACAATTGTGGAAATTCTTTGAAGACATTATTTTATTGGACTGGTTATATAACGATATTAGTTATTTCATTCAAATAATATAAGTATATTATTAAGTTATGATACTATAATTGTTTGGATTAATACTTCCTTTTGTTTGTTTAAATTTAATGAGATATATTATGCTTTATGAATTAATATTATATATTTCTTAGTATTAGACAAACTTCGTCGCCTCTAATAGGCTCTCATTTAATAACAATTCTGTTAGATTTACTAGTTATAAACTTATCTCTAGAATTGTAAACTAGAGAATTTTATGAATGGGTGTTGTCATTATTAATGGTGGATAAGCAATCGGTCATTAAAACGTGTGGCTTTTAGCGTCAAACTAAGTGAATTTACTCACCATAAATGTTGGACGTTAAATGGGAAAAAATTAAGATGTTTTCACAAGGATATTCTAGCTTTTATAATTGCCACCAAACTATTGTCATTAAAGATATAAATTTTTAGCGATAATTTTATTGAATTTATCGGCTATAAAAATGAATGCTACATGAGCACGATTAGCTGTTTTAGATTTGATTTTAACATCTATTTTAATTGCCGCTAAAATTAATGCATTTTAGCGACAATTTTAGTTGAATTTACCGTCTATAAAAATGTACACTAGATGAGTATAACTAACTGTTTTGGATTGGATTTAGCAACCATCTTAATTGCTGCAACCAACTTTCTCTAAAATGAATTAGTTTTAGCGGAAATTTTGTTGGATTTACCATATATAAAAGTGGACGCTATATGAGCATAACTAACCGCTTTGGATTGAATTTAGCAGTCATCTTAATTGCCGCAGCCAACTTCCACTAAATCGAATGAGTTTTAGCGGCAATAGAGCCTAGCTTTACCAGCCCTTGTCCGGAAGGCCACAAAAGTCTTTGCCGACCTTCGATATAGTGGACAAAGTTCATTGGCTAGTAAAGACTATAATGACCATTGTTATGACCGCCAACACCACTTTTAATTGCCGCTAAATTTCCTTTTTGTTGTAGTGTATGTTCCCATCAATGTCCCTATGTTCCAAGACCCAACTCACACCCTAGCAACTCCCTTGACACATTTTCCTCCCTTGACCCCCACCCCCAACCCCAAACGAGGACATGAGTGTAATCAACCATCATTCACCTAAGTCATTAAAACAAGTGTGTTATAGTCTAAGGTTTACTAAAACAAGCGAAGAGTCTAAGATTTGTAAACGAACACCAAAACCACTACAAGGTAATGCTATAAACACCACTAAAGCAAGAGCATATATACTACACAAACACAAACGAGAACAAGGTAGATAATTGAAACAAAAATAAAAGGTAATAAATCACAAGTTCATTAGTTCAAAAAATCTTATTTGAAGATCAAGGCAATAAAAACACGACAAGACGGTTAGAAAATAGAGGAAAACAAAATAACAAATCTGGAATCAAATAGTAATCGACTAAATTCAATGAAAATTGCAAAGGAACGAAATGTAATGAAACAAAACGAATGAAACGAAAGCAAGACAATAGAGAGACCTAAAGACAAGATGGAAAGAAAAAAATCGAAACAGAGGAAAACAAAGGAGAACGATAAACAACAATGCAGTTTTTCAAGCCTTAAATATCTTAAGTGAGATGCAATAGTAAGAAAGAGAAAGGAAAGAGGCAAAACCTGAGAATGCAGACTACTATTCAGAAGATGGAAGATACAACTTGAGTCTATTTGTTGTTCGTGCCAGCATTGGAGTTGTATTCTTTCTGTTGTCGCTAAAAAGTTGTCATTGACATATGCAAATGGTGCATTTAATGGAACCAAAAAAGAAGAGCCCTAGAGGCGTCGACTCATGTAGCCTAGGAGAGAAAAAGTGCAGGTGAGAAGAGGGGAAAGAGAGGGAGTCGAGAGGACATCAGCAAGATTGATAGTTGAAAAAGAGTGATCGTTCTGATGATTTGTCCAAAGAGGAGAGCCCATTTATATTTCTATATACAATTTTTGCATTACTAATATCTAAATTTTTAATTGCTACACAACTTGTTTCTTAACCAAATGACCCACCATTGTTTGCATCGATAAAAGAAAGATGAAGAAAAGTGTCTATAAATTTGAATTAGAAATGATATTGATAAATATAGAGAAAACCTATAGGTGTATAGTAATAAATAAAACCATGGTATTATTTGATAAAATTGCATATAAAATCTTTCAAAAAATATTAATTTCATAGTAGAGAAAAGCTTAATCATCTCTTTGTTTCCTAATTGTAATAAATTATTTTGGAGTACTACAGTATATACAAAGTACTATTAAGAGTAGATTTCACCGTTAGGTCCAAAGCTTTGAAATACAGGCCATGAAGCTCGGTCTCATTACTGCATATTCCCGTTCTTCTCCGACGACCGTCACACTCGTCTCCGGCAGTCTCCATGCTAAAACGGTGACGTTCGGCGTGAAATTTCCTTCCTCCTTCAGACTCAACTCCGGCTACAAAATCTCTAGCTTCTCCCTGACAATTTGTTCGTCCAAATCATCATCTGCAGTTGCTTCTGCCGGTGTCGGAACGGAAACCTATAATCAAACAGTAGATGGAGAAATTTCGTTGCCTCAGGTTACGGAATCGCTCAATGTTGAAGTCGGAAGCCCTAAAATTCTACCGAGTTATTTCTCTCCCAAATTAAGCTTAAGTGACCAAGCTTTCTTTCTCTTGGCCTTCATTGCTTGCACGGTACTCTTAATTAAATTCTCTATGTTCTTTTCTTTTGTTAATATTTGTGATTAACATTGAGTGCATTTTTTTGGTTGAGAAATTGTCAGTCTTGGAGATTGCATTTTTAAGTGTAAATAAGTTTTATGATATGCAGACAACGGTGGCTTTCACAAGTCTGGTAGTTGCAACTGTACCAACATTGTTTGTGAGTTCTCTTGATCATTTGGTTGGCAATTTCTTACTACTTTGGTTTAAGCATTCTTAATTTTCTTCCCTTTTATTGAGATCATATTGCAGGGGGGTTTGCTACTGTTTTTGTGTATAGAGTTTATTTGTTTTAACTTTTGCGTGAAACTTACATAATCCGGGTATCTATGCTAATAAATAGAAGCTAAGTGTGTGCTTTGCGGTAGAAAGCCAGGTTTTTGTGCTACTGGGAATATGATTGAGGGACTCTGTTTCGAGTGTATGGTGAGAATGTCTTGCCATGATATATTGTGTAAATGTTATAATTGGATGCAATATAAAAAGTTATGTGCAACCCTCCGTATGTTTACTTCAGAAGGTTTTAGTTTTGTTTCCTTTTGGCTGGAACGAACAAATAATTTTCTGACATGACAGTGGCATTGAAGCTTGACAAGTTCATTTAGTAGTTAGTTTAATGCTGAGAGTCTTGGCTCCATTGAATATAGAGATACAAAGCCCTGAGGTGAATTGTTATATTTTAAACGGAAAAGGGTCAAAATGCTCCTAGTGTATTGAAAATGGTTTACATTTGCCCTCCTTCAACCTAGTGAACTATAATTTCCTTAACATTAATTTTCAGGTTAGAAATGACCCTCCTTCTTCTACCTATTAGATCCCATTTGCATTTAACGTTACATTTGGCTCTAAAAATGCCCCTACTTTTAATGGAGTTATGAGATGTCATATGTGGGGCTTTAATAAATCAGTTCTACCTATTTAATTAAAGTCCTACATATGTGATCTCATAATGTCATTACAAGGAAGGACACTTTAAACCATAAAGGGAAATTGGGGTCCAACAGTGGAAGGGGGGCATTTTTAACTCGAACTTAACATTAACAACAATTATGGTCCAATAAGGGGAAGGAGGGCAAATATTTAAACCATTTTCAATATGTAAGGGGCATTTTTGACCTATGTTAGAAGCCTTTCCCATCCCTGTACATCTTAAAACAAAGAAATAGTTTAGCTTTGTTCTTCTTTCACTTGCATACATTTAGGTTGTGGATAGTAGTCTTTAGAAGGTTCAGTAGACCTTGAGAGATAACAGTGTGCAATTCAAGCTCCAAAAGTGTCATCATAAGATCCTATAGTTATTTAATTGATTGGAATATACCATTTATTTATTTTCTAATTTTGGTAAAAAAATCATAACGGATGTGTACACATATAATGTGGTCTACATCAATTAGTTTATGAGTAGTCCTGTTCTTACACCAAGGCAAAAGAAAAGAGTTTCTTCATAACAATCTAAAGGATATGATCTAGTGAGATGGAAGACATTCTTTTCGTGGTGCTTGTGGTGCATTTGTCCTTGATACAAAAATAATTGTCTTAAAGATCTGCTCTTCTTATTCAAAGGATAACTGGAGTATTCATAGAACTTGGTCTCATTCTTTACACATGCCTTTTACGGAAATGGATGCTTGAAACGTAACACAAATAATTAACATAACGGCCTATAAGTTATGAATTGTGAGAAAAATGCTGATTACTGTGTGAATGTGGAGGCAAAAGTTTCGAAACACGTCAGTTCAACTCATTTGATTTTTTTCTGTAGGCGATGCGTAGAGCAGCAATATCTTTGTCAAAGTTGGCAGATACTGCTCGAGAGGAGCTTCCTAGTACAATGGCTGCTATCAGGCTGTCTGGGATGGAAATCAGTGACCTTACACTGGAATTGAGTGATTTAAGGTAACAAATTTTCTCACTCGAAAGGGACTGACCAGTTTCTCTTAGGATAAACTCACTGAAGTTCTTTGAAGATGTGAAATATCTGGAAGCAAGATAGTATTGGTATTTCAAAGGGAATAATGATTCCTAGATATCTCAAGGATTAAGTTACTTCAACTTAATGATTTACTTACTATGGTTTATGATTTAAAAGCTTATTCTTCGTGTATTTTGAGAGAGCCTTAATGTTGTGATGACTCAAGACATGTAATTCGTTGATCAAATCTCGTAAACACAGACTCTCAATGTGATGGTTATTAATATGAGAAATCAAAAGAAATATTTGGTTAGTTTATTGTTTATATGTCATGTTGCTGGTTTTGCAATATAATCTGGTGTACCATATTTTTAAGAGCTTCAAGAAAAATAACATGATATTCTGCAATACATGTTGGAGTTATCCAGATTATTTAGGTTATATAGTCGTATAATAATGGTTGGAATATAAATTGCCGTGCTTATTGGAAGTATATCTATGGAATGGGGTAGAAACTAGAAAGGTATTAATTTTTCATCAGAACTTGGGAAATAAACAAATATGCTTCTACAAGAACTCAAAAGTAGCTGGAACCTGTTGCTGGTTGAGGTGGTAGGTATCCTGTGGAATTAGTCAAGGTGTGCGAAAGTTGGCCCAGACACCACGGTTATCAAAAAAAAACTCAAAAGTAGCACTGCGTAGAAGAACCTCCTAGGTAATTTTTACCTACGAACAACTCTACCTTGGGCCAGTTGAACTTCCTTTTGAATTTGCCTCCCCAGAGGCCCATACTTGACAAGATGCTAAGGAACAATTACTTTCTCTAGGTTTCTACTTACCACATTCTATATCTTTTGCATTATGGTGAATATAACCCTGATAACCTTGTTCATTTTCGTCCTTGCACTACTTGGATGTCACTGCTGATCCCACTCTCCATAGATTCCACTTCCTGCAAACAAGTTTTATTTCATACCTCTTGTCACATTTCTTGATTTTTGATAACTTTTAATCCTCGCTTTTTGCTTATAGTTTGTTCTCGGAATCATGTATGATGGAAACGCATCCTCTAATAAATGCAAATTAGTGCAGTTTTTTGCGGCATGATAGATCTTTATGACCTTAGATAGGAGGTTATGGAAGACACATATTAGGGTAGATGGTTAGTTAGGTAGTTGAGAGTTGTCTTGCTTATTGCTAGTAGTCGTAATATTACTTTGAGAGTTTCTTGTTATTCCATTGCTGTGTCTATTTGATGTTTCTTGCACTTTGATTATCGTATTATTGTTGTAGTGGGCTAGTGGCTGTTCCTTTTTAGTATGCTTTGTCATGGCTTCTTCTCTCTCGTTGTTTTCCTTTTTGAACTGCTTTGTAATGTTTTTACTTGAGCCGAGGGTCTATTGGAAACAACCTCTCTACCTCACAAGGCAAGGGTAAAGTCTGCGTACACACTACCCTCCGCAAACCCCACTTGTGGGATTTCCTTGGGTATGTTGTTTGTTTACGACATGATAAAGATTCAAATCCATCTGAGGGAAGAATTGTTCATCTATAGTAATGGCATTATCTTCTTGATATTTCCTTGGGACAGTTTGGAGAATAAGAAATGAAATCTCTAAAGAATTTAACTTGAAATACACTGGATAAATTTTTTTTGTACTGTCTTTATTAAGTAGTAGAATTAAGAAGAGTCAGTAGCCGATTATATTTTATTTCTCTGACAGCCTTCTGCTTTGGTTTCTGTGTACTCTATGACTTGGTCTTCAATATCAAAAGAATGTGAAGTGTCCTATGGATTCAGAGTCTCTGATGAATCCAACATCAGTGAGATACAGGTAGAGCAGATTGGATCAAGGCTAATTCCATCTTACTCTCCACCTAACTGGGTTGAGTGGCTAACTAAGAGTTTCTTGCGACTCTCTGATATCATTGTAGAATGGTTTTGAGATATTGCCTTTAGATTTGACCATCTCTCCTAATCCTCTGTGGTAGGCACAATTGGACGTGATTTCTGGCTTTGGTAATGCTTCTAGGCACAAACTAATTTTTTTAACTATGGGAAAGAGAGAACAAATATAGTATCAGTTGTACTGTCTGAGGATGGGTATTCTATTGATTTAATGTGCGAAGGTTGGAGATTACAAAGTTTTATAAAAGCTGGGGTTGAAAAGAGGCAGTTTTCAAGAGGGTTACGGAATGCGAAACTAGAGAAGAAATTAATTGGAAAAAAGAAGATTTGTGGTAGTTTCTTGGACATTATGTTTCTAACATGCTATTTGTTGAGAGAAATCCCTAGAGTTTTCTTGTTAATAAGAATAGAAATAGGAAAAAAGAACTTCAATGTAAAGAAATGTTAAGACATCAACTAAGAGCTCATGAGGAAATGGAAATTAGGAAGACACATTGTCAAATTCAAAAGCAATTTCAATTGAAACAATCTAAAATAGGAGGTAGCAGGTGCCCAGTGGAATTGCAGCTTGTGGGTATTGAAGGTTCATGTTTTAAATATAAAAATGGCTAACCAGTCAATCTCGAGAAATCTGGGCAACATTATTTCAGAAGCTTTAGGCCATTCTTATTGTGGAAAAAACGTAATAAAATTGGACTCTTTGGTGAGGTAATAGGATGTGATTCATGTAAAGCTTTCTAATAAGGTGGCCAAGGTCTGAGGCAAATGTATGAACACATGTCCACTGTCAGTTCCATAATTTTCTTTAAGCCACACCCTTTGCCCATTGATTTTTAGATATTTTTAAGCTATGACACAATATATGTTCCCGAGAGAGTAATGTTGTTATTGTTATTTGTATGTGATACTCAGTCAAGAGATAGCTGATGGTGTCAACAAGTCTGCTCGTGCTGTGCAAGCAGCAGAAGCTGGAATCAGACAAATTGGGTCTCGTGCTCACCAGCAAACAATGTGTATGCTCTCTCTCATATATTCCCTCCATAAAGGCAGATCATGTGACTTCTTCCTAATTTAAGACTGCTTACTTTCTGTTCGAATGTGTCATTAGCAATGATTCAGGAGAGAGCAGGTCTTCCAGTCATATCTTTGCAGCCAGTTGTATCTGGAGCAGCAAAAAAGACTTCTCGTGCTGTTAGCCAAGCCACGAGAAGATTCATGAATATGATCTCTGGAGGCGAACTTGGCTCAGAAATGGAAGACAACAGGGAAGTTGATCCGGAACCTTAAGAGAGAACGTCTCCATCATTTTACTCGATCATTGGCAGAGTAAAAACATGTTTATATGTTCCAAACAAAGTCTTGAACATGAACAACACATGTAAAAGCAATGATTCAGAACATTTTTCAGTAAATATTATAGCCATCTTTCAAGAATGAGATAGGCAGCCACGTCTTCACGCGTCCTGTGTGGGAAGGAGAGTTTCTTCTGCTCGATTTTGCGCTTAAGATTGTCATATCTGCTCAGCAAATCATGATTATCCTGTTATTCACTAGTGAGCTACTTAGTTTGTTCAATTTTATTTTTTAGCATTTGTCAAAAACAATTTGGATATTTTATCTTTGCATATGGTGAACCACATGTTTCTTGAGAATATGCTAGAATGATTTTCAATGTTAAATGTGGAATTGTATTAGGGAAAATTACCACTTCTATGGATTTACTAGATATGGTAATGCCCTACGCGGGTCCAACATTTGTTATTTTTGAGGGGAATTTTTACCTCTATATACTCAGTTAGACTTATTAATTTCCTTTTTTGGGTATTTTTTTTATAGTCTATAACATAGGTTTACATTTAATCCCTAAAATTAGGGAATAAGGGTCCCTTAATGTTAGACTTTTAAATGTTCTACTATATCATCAGGATTTTGTTGTGGGTCAAGTATGTTTTTCCACTTTCTTAGTCATTTCCGGATTTCTTTTTCAGATCAATGAAGAAAAGAAATATGGAGAAGGCAAAGTAATTGAGGAAAAAAGAATATGTTTCAAATAAGAAATTGATTCAAGAAATTCCACATTTAGAGTCTGTTTGACATTATTGCTAAAAACTGTTTATTTCTAGAAGTGTTTTTTTAAAATAGCTTTTCTGAAAAGTGCTTTTGATAAGCAATTTGTGTTTGACTAATTTTAAAAAAAAAATACTTCTGAGAGTCAAATTACGAAAAATGGCAAGTATTAATGTGCTTTTTATATTAAGATTATTTATAAAGAGAAACTTTTTAAATATCTAATATAGAACTTTAATTAAACTTTTATTTTAATTAAACTAAAATGTTCATATTCAAATTTTTAATCAATATTATACATAGATAAATAAATAATTAAAATATTAATATAATATTAACATGATGATTTAAATATAATTAAAAATATAAAGATAAATAAATTTAAAAATCATTTCACAAATTAAATCACTACATACAAAAAAACTTACAACAAAAATAAATAAAATTCTTCATACATCACAAAATTTTGTAATGATTTCCTCCCTAATTTTATCACATAATATTTGCAGATCTTTAATTATTTTTTCAAATTTTACGAAATCATTGTTGAAAAATATTGAGAAGAACAATCTTTTTGTTATTTGTTACCTATTTTTTTTTTTTGGATTCAATCTTTAGCTATTATCTTTTTTTTTGGTCATAATCCTCTAAAGTTAAAAATAATTAAATTAAAATAAAATAGTACGTTAATTAAGAAAAAAAATTATGTGTTCTTTTATTGTGAGGGCTAAAATCTTTAATTGTTACTTTTTTTCAAATCATTCAAAAACATTGTTGTTACCTACTTCTAATAATACATAAAAATAATATATAAAATATAAATAATAATATATAAACATAAAATAAAATAAAAAGTTTATAATATAAAAATAAAAAATAAAATTCTTAAATGAAACTTATGAGATATGTTAATTAATTAATAAGGGATATATTGGTAAATATGTATATATATATAAAGGATATTTTAGTCTTCAAAAAAATAATTTTCTGCTTCTGCTTTTTTTAAGAAGAAGAAATTTTTCGCTTCTTCCCAATAGTAGAAAAATTGTTTCTGCTACTATTTGAAAGCACTTTTAAGTGTTTGCCAAACAATTGATTTTTTTAAAAAAGTGTTTTTTTCTAAAAAAAAAAAAAAAGAAGAAGCAATTTTGGCCTCCCAACAGCAATGTCAAACAAGCTCTTAGTCATTAACGAATTTTCACTAGATTTGTAGGTTTGAAGATATGAATATTTGAAGATTTAAATTTGTGATGAGTTTGAATTGGTTGTTCTTGCAAATAATTTAGTATACTTTTGAGTTCATATATCATTTTTTAGGGAGATAGGTTAAGTTTAGAGTTGATTTTAGGAGAAATCTATATATCTATATAAAGGAGGAAATGGAAAAGCTGATGTGGCATACTTCTTTGATCAGGATTTTTAATTAGCTTTTTTCTCAGATTTTTTGGAATTTTCCTTTTATTTTAGGATTTAAAATATTGCGTTAAATTAATGGTGATCTATTTATATTATTCCTCATTATTAATACTGATATCTCTTCTTCCTAAAATTCTTTTACTTTTCTTGTAACGTTATGTAGTAATTATAGAAAATTAATAGTGATCTATTTATATTAATCTTCACCATTAATCTCCTCCTAAAATTCTTTCACTTTCCTTGTATTGTTTACGTTTCTATAAGGAAAACTGTAGAATCAATGTAGTAGTTATGGAATTTAAAAGGTAATTAGTTTCATTGCAAATTAATAAATGTTAAAATGTTGAGAATCATTATATTTAATGGCATTTACCATAAGGGATACTACACTTTGTAGTTACATCATATTTGGACATATAAATATAAGAAACATTGCAATTATCTATTTTCTTTTATATGAATTGATGGTAAGAATATCTATCTTCTTTTATTTATGCATTTCTCGAAAGGAATTTACTAAAACACATAAGTGTTTACGAAATGTAAATCCTGAATTACGACTTTATATTTTGCAGGAGGAAGTGTTACTTGGAGTCTCAAATCTATTTTCTTTTATATGAATTGATGGTAAAAATATCTATCTTCTTTTATTTATGTATTTTTCAAAAGAAATTTACTGACATGAGTGTTTACAAAATGTGAAGCCTGAATTACAATTTTATATTTTGCAGGAGGAAGTGTTACTTGGAGTTTCAAATCTATTTTTTTATATATGAACTAGTGAATCTGTCGGTTATAAAAAAACATGAATGAATTTACAAAATTATCTTCTTTTTTGTAAATATAATCAAGATCAAGTCAAATTTCAAAGTTCAGGATAAGACACTTCAAGGAAGATTTTTGTATATGACCTTAATGATTAAGCTTACAATTATGATTGTTAGTGTATTTCATATATTATTCATTTTTAAGATATATAGGTAGCAATTTCATCCTTTAAACATTAGAAATCTCAAATGTTTATTCATTCAACACTATGTCAGGCAACTGCATCCGTTTCGTAATCACTCTTTTTGACAAAGTAGTGGCTACAAAAATGAAAAAAAAATAATGAGCTTGTCATTCCTTCGAAGTCCTACCGACCCTCTCTTCACCATTCCAAGTTAGGTCTGTCACCATGCTTGAGAGACACACTAATGTGAATATAAGAACTTTGTTTTGAATTCAATAGTCATAATTCATTTGGTGTACTGAAAGAATTAAATTTAATTGAAAAACTATCAAGTTTGCCGTGTTAGTAAAAGTTGCTTACCTCTTTGTTAAATAAAATTCATTGTTTAGGTAATATGTAGTGATTAGAATTAATTAAATGAAATGGAAAATCAATAACTTACTGTTTCATAAAAATGACCAACTCAATTGAGTAGGCTCATCATCATCCTCCAACTTACTCCTGGCTTGCTCCTTTATAAGAAGATCTGGAGTATGTTCATCCTTTGCAATAATCAAACAACACATACAAGTAAAATCTTCAAGTCATGACAAAGCTTTGTTTGGAGAATGTAATATGACTATTTAATGGCCAATGTCTTTACAATAAGTTTGTCAATGAACTAAGAACTAAGAGTACTGTACTTTTATGAGTTATGCCCTATTGGCCGATGTTCTTACACTAAGTTTGTCAATGAACAACTATGATTGCACTCTTAAGAGTTGTGAAACTCTGTGTAACATACATATATATCAACATGAAGTAGAGTTATGACTCCACATGAAGTAGAGTTATGGACGTGTTGTAGCCTCGTTGGCAACTAAATATATAACCACTTTGTTGTGATTCAAGTTGATGGACAACTGTCACGACCCAAGCCTAGGGCCTAGATGTGACCGGCGAATGGGGAACCCGAAGGAACCCCAAACAAGCCTCATAGCGTATCATTACACATCCTTGGTCGCGGAAGCAATTAAATGACCATAAGCGATAAGCATAATCAAGGGGGAAATCGGGACTAAGGGAGCAAGAAAGAAAAAAAAGAAATGATACATAAATACCATAGATGAGTCAAGCTCAAGCATAATACACGACTTGTCCAACACCACCTCTAAACATGAGTACTTAGCGGGGGCCAAGACAAACTACCGGGCTCACCCTCATAGTCAAAACATAACTAGAAAGGAAAAGTTTTATACATAACAAAAGATCATGAGCAACGTCCCCTAAATGGAGGACTCACCAATAACCACTATAGAAAATCGTACTAGCCACGCGGAGGAGGATGGTCAAGCGGTGCTCCGGTCCCTACATGGTGACATCATGTAGGCATAGAGTATGCGTTAGTCCATTTGAATGTACTAAGTATATGGGATGCAATGCAATGCTACATTAGATGGACATCATAGGAAAATGCGTAATCATACCCAATAGATAGCATATTAATGAAATGATATGTATAATGATGATTACATAAAAATCATATTTAGTGGGACGTAGTACATGTGTGGCGAGTGACCATCAATATAGTATTTCCAAGGCCTACCACCCCCTTGGAGAGGCGAAAGAGGTACAAACCCCTCAATATGGTTACACGGGCCCTACCACCCCCCGAGCTAGGGACCAAGGTACAAACCCCTCGATATGGTTATACGGGCCTACTACCGCCTTTTCTTATTTATTTATAGTTTTATTAATTATTAATAAACCTTAAAAAAAAAAAAAAAATTAAAAATTATTGATAAAATTTTTATGTATTAAAAAAAAAAAAAAAAATAACTAGGCAAACCAAGGTACCAACCCCTCGATACGGTTATACGGGCCTGGGTACTAGGCAACCAAGGTACCAACCCCTCGATACGGTTATACGGGCCTACTACCCCCCGTACTAGGCTTGGTCGACTCACAACACTTATTTAGGGAAAATCATATACATGTGTCCATTTCATCATCATTTCAGTAATTACATAACCATCCGACTCATAGGACGTACCTTGGACCTTCCTTTCCTAAGAATTCTATAAATGGGCATTTTATCAAACACAAGGTGGGCAATTGTTCATGTAAATGAAATCATGTATTTCAAGAATACTAAGTCCAACCAATTCCAAAATCCATATAAATCAGCCCACAACAACATACATATATATATCAACCTTCATAATTTGATCATGGAAGCATGTAAACCATAAACATCACATAATAATTCCATTTCATGATAATATGCAAAATGGACCATAATAGGGTGTGTAGTAGTAATTCCATAATTCAAGAGTTCATAAAAATCATAAGGACCCATAAACTTGAAGTAGAAATAGAGGATAAATGGTTGGACTTGTGGAAAGGAAGGTTTCCACAATCAAACCCACATACCTCAACTTTGGAGAATCCTTGATGAAGATTGGAATGGAGAATCGAAGCTTGAGATTGAGTCTTGAATCCGGAATTAGAGCTTGAGATGTTTGAATTTGGTTGAAGATCTTGGTGGAATTTTTGGAGAGGGCTTAGAGAGTGTTTTTGGAGTTAAGAAAAATGACTAAGTATGGGACATATCCCCTTTTTATAAAAAAAACGTCTCCAACCCGCCTAAAAAAAAGCTCACTGGAATTGGAAATTCTGCACAGACAGGTTTTACGAAAATGGTCATAACTCCCTCATCCTAACTCGGACTAAGGTGAAACCAAGTGCGTTGGAAAGCTAACTCAAAGAGCTTTAATTTAATAGTTTGTAGCCCTTCCAGTTCCTTGTGTGCTAAGAGATATGCCCCTTTAAAGTTGACCCTCCAAATCGCAATTTTGCGATTTTCGAATTTTGATACGGTTGCTCTAAAATTCGGGTTAGACCCATTCCCCACTCAATTTGACCCCACAAATAAGAATATGAAGTCGAATTTCCGAAATCATGCACGGATTTTGAGATGTTTCCGAAGCACATTTTCGGGCATTTTTGGGGTCGTTGCAACAACATATGTTGGCCTTTTCGACATCTAAATGGCCTCTGATCAGTCGATCAAAATTTATGAAATTTAGTTTGGTTGAGTTGCAGTCAGATGGACGTTCTCTTGTCTTGTGCCTACACCATATGGATGTCTCGTTTCTACAAAATAAAAGAACAAAATTTCTCCAATAAATTTGAAACAATTGGAAAACATTCTATTGCAAAATGTTTTCGATAAGAAGATTAAATTTTCATGAAACAACTGTAATAGCGGCCACAACAAATTGAATTCAAAATACTAAAGGGACATCTCCTTGTGGCGCACTACCTGCTAATAGAAACATAGCGCAACATTTGTACCAAAATGAATATTCAAGAATATCCAAAAAGTTTACCATGTACTAAATAATATGTTATGAATCGAAAACAATCAAAACAAAATTTACTTTCAAAGGTGTGAGTTTGCCCCATAAAGCTTGAAAACTTCAAGAACAATATCAGTAATATAGCAAACTTTAGAGGTCCTGTTTTTCTTTGCACTGTACATACTCTTATTAATAGACATGAATTTGAAATACAACATTTGCCCCTGATTTTACCAAAACAAAGGTTTGTATTCACTTGTGAAATTACACTGAATATGTTGCGATAGTTATTGAGTCGTAGGAAGAAGATGAGAAGAAAAAGGTGATATAAGAGGACTTGCCAGGAAAGAAAAAAAATGAGGAAGATGGATAGATTGAAAGAAGTGACTCTTCCTTCTTAAGGGGAAGAAGCGAACATTATTTTCTAAGGAAAAGAAGCGTCAGTTGATATATTCAATGCAATTTATCAGTAAAGAGGAGTAATTGTTAATTCGTGGATTGAGAAACGAACGGTTTAGACAAACGGCTAAATTATGAGTGCAACGTAGGTGTTTGGCTAAGGTTTTTAATTCAATTAGCTAGTAAGAACAATATTGTGTTGTATTATATAAGAAATGGATGATAATTAAAATGTCAAAAAAAGGAGAAAAAATAAAAATGCAAATCCTGATCAAAGATGGATGCCACATCAGCGGGCCTATGCTTCACTTTATATATACATATATATATATAGATTGATGATAAGAATATGTATCTTCTTTATTTATGCATTTTTCAAAAGGAATTTAGTAAAAGACATGAGTGTTTACGAAATGTGAATCCTAAATTATGATTTTATATTTTGTAGGAGGAAGTGTTACTTGGAGTCTCAATCTAAAAGGCCCATTTTGAAACCCAATAACAAAAAAAGGTTGCAAAAAACTTAACACAAACCAAAAGAAGTAAGAATATCTATTTTCTTTTCTATATACATTTTTCAAAAGTGACATATTAAAAGACGTGAATATCTATAAAATGTGAACCATAATGTATGATTTTATATTTTGGACAACACAACTCCAGTTTTCATAATTTATTTTTCATTTTGAAAATAACAATTATTTTTTTCAAATTGTACAATGGAAATATGGCCAAATGCCCACTAAGTTTTCTCATTATGATCATATCCATTTGCCTTATGAAATTATACATTAAAAAATATTGAAGCAAATTCTCTTTGGTGTCGTGTTCTCTTTTACTTCCTCTTTTTCTCTAGCAAATACAAAGGGTAAAAGATAAATGCATGATTAAAAGAATACCTCTTCATAATATAATTAGCGAACAACCTCTTTTGCTATGTGAATTTTTGAGCAACCTTTTCTTATTTATAGGCTTCTAAATCGTTTCCTTCAAACTTGAATTTACATTTGTTCCTACAAAAATATAAGGCTTACGTCATCTGCAGCCCCTTCAAGGTATCCGCATAATTCATTTAGACACCTCAACTAGGGCTAGTACCTATTGAACACCTCTACCAGCCAAGATTTGAACCGTTTAAGCATTTTTTGCCTACATGGAAAAACGTTTGTGAGTCACGCAAAAGGGGCGGGAGACTCTTTTTTTTCTCCCATTTGATTGATGCATTTAGCTCCCTCTACGTTAAAATTTTAACGTTATTACAAAACTCACTCCATTGTTAGAACCCTAAAGTCCCAATTCTCTCTTCTTTCTCTAAATCCCCAACGTTTCTCTTGTTTCTCTCTTCTAAATCAATTGTCTTTTATGAAATGTTGCAAAATTTAGTGAATATCGAGGAAGACGATATATGTAAATGTGGTGATTATTGTCGTCTGAAAACTTCGAGGACTCCATTGAACCCAGGTCGTCGATTTTTTGGATGCAAAGCATCAAAGGTTTGTAACTATTCGAACAAAACTGCTGTTATTGAATTATTCGAAAAATCAAAATCTTGTATATTTATTACTGTTATGTGGTTTGTAGGAAAATGGTGGATGTGGCTATTTAGATGGATTGATCTATCGCCTGAAAATGTTGATGAATCATCTAGATTTGTGTCGTCCTTAATGAATAGATTCATAGATAGTGAAAATCTGATTGATCGACTAAAGAAAAAAGTGAAAGAGCTTGAAGAAGAAAGGGAATCTTTGAAATTTCAATTGAATGAAACTGAAGAAAAGATGATGGTATTGAACAAGAAGCTCAAGGAAGTTATACTCCAAGGGGATTGGGAAAATGTCAAATTTAACCGACTTGTGATTTTTTTCTTTGTCTGTTAACTATAAAATGGTTCTTTAATATATTGTAGTTTATAGTAGTTCAAGATTGTAGTACTTTAGTTTTGCAGTAGTTAGGAGGCTAATCTAGACCAATTAGTTTAGTACTTAATTGGTAAGTTTTGTTATAGTTAGGCCTATGTTAAGTTCATATTTTGTATCTAATTGGAAGGTAGGGTTGAATGTGAATTGATCAGTCTCTTTTGTATCACAAATTGGTAGCAGTTGTATTTGTGCTACAAAAACTTGTAGGAATATCGTTGTCAATAGCTAGTCATGGCATTGTAACTTGCCCTGTGTTCCGGAAAAATAGAGCAATTTTCCAGAACAATTAGTTTTGGGATCGAGTAGTCTTATTGAGAAAAATCAGAACAGGTCTCTTAATAAAGGACACATTGAGAGGTAGTCAAGTTGTTGTTCAAAAATTGAGCTAATAACACAAAGGCATGGTTGAAAAATACATAACACTAGTTGTTGTTCAAAAATGCATTACACTTCCTGCTTATATTTTAAGGAGCTTTTAAGGCCATTGAGACAACTTAGAGTCAACTGATAGCCATAGTCTTGCTAACACAAAGGCATGGTTCAAAAATACATTACACGAGTGTTCAAAATAAACTAAAGAGTAAATTGTTGAAGACCATTTTAACATAGGCCAAAATCATAACAGCTTTCCAAATGAACTATTTCTTGGAGGTTCCACCTTTGCTTTTCTTGTTTGCTTTCATTTGTTGCAATTGTGAAGTGCTGACTGCATATTTTCCCTTCCATTTTAGGTCACAGAGTTTAAAGCCAATATCTATATTGGTTGGTGAAGCACTATTCAATTTTGTTGGCCCATGTAGAATCTTCTCACTTGATGTACTAGGCTGTAATAGAAGAAAGAAAGTGTAAGATAAGGTAAGAACAGAAAATGGCTATCAAAATATACACCAAAACAAAGTAAACATATTAAGTGAACATACACTAAATACTTGGGCTCCAGTTGTAGGATCAGAGTAAACACCAAAACCAGTTGTAGGCCTTCTGTTTCCTCCAGTAGCAGCAGCAAATGAGGCAGAATTGTATGGTCTCTTGTGACCTGATAAAGGTGGCAGTTCACTAGAAGAATTATCTCTTTCAGTAACAAATGGGGTCCCTCTTGCATTAGCTATTTTTCTCCCCAATCCTCTTCCAGTCCCAACTTGCACCTTGTTTTGAGAAGGTCTTGGCACAGCTGTTGTGTCAACACAAATAAAGCTTGGTTGACTTGATTGTGTAGTTGCATATGTGGTTCTAGAAGTAGAGTATGATGGACCTCCCATTCTAGACTATATAGCATAAATAAGGATATATGAATAACTTGTAGAACAAACATTAAATGCAAATGAATATATAAATCTAATCTTACTCTTGTTTGAGTAGCTCTTGGCACAGCAGTAGTGTCACCACAAACAAAACTTTGTTGACTTGATTGTATTCTAGCCTATTGAATAGAAATAAGGAGATATGAATAATTTGTACAATAAAAATTAAATGTAAATGAATAGGTAAATCTAATCTTACTCCTGAGTAGCTCTTGACACAGTAGGGTATCACCACAAACAGAACTTTGTTGACTTGATTGTGTTCTAGCCTATTGAACAGAAATAAGGAGATATGAATAACTTGTACAATAAAAATTAAATGTAAATAAATATGTAAATCTAATCTTACTCCTGTTTGAGAATAGGTTTGTTGACTTGAATTTCTCTGACTATCAGGTTGAGAAGTGCTCCCCCTTCCATACTATGTCACCACAGAATAAAATATAGGATAATTATAAGATGTATAAACTTTAAGCAATTTACAAATGTGAATATGAATTATTACTTACTCTTGCACACACAGCTCTGTTATGACCAGTTTTCTTCCATATGGAACATGTCATTTTTACTCCCTTTTTTGAAAGTTTAACAAATTTCTTTGGCTCATCCTTACTCTTTCTTCTGTTCTTGCCAGGTCTGCCTGGAATTTTTCTTGGTTTTGGAGGCTCTATTGATGGATTTGTAGTGTCAGGTCACATCCTCATATTGGGAATAGGTTGGATGAAATGGTTGTAAGCCTTGAGAAATGTTTCTTTCTTATACCAGTGCTCTACATGTTGATCAGGATCTTGATTCAAGTAATAATAAGCACAAATAGCATGAGGGCAAGGAATAACTCTCAACATCCACAACCTATAGTCACAATGCTGCTTGTCCAAGTGAACAACAAATAAATATCCCCCCTCACTAATTTCAAAACCATTCACCCCATTCCATTGAACTTTACACTTATTAGAATACTCCTTATTTTTTTCTAGTATTGTCCTTGCCATAGGTGCAATATCTGTTATCCATGTTTCAGCAAATTTGATCATGTCTATATGTTTGTTCATCCTTTTATGCCTAATATCCTCCAACATAGTAATAATTGATTTATTTCTAGTAGCTAAGATCCAGGAATTGAAAGTCTCACACACGTTATTTTCTACAACATCACACTTGGAGTGGGTTTTGAAAAAAGTCCTACACCAACTACTGGGATCATAATGCAATAAGTCCTCTGTTATTTCCTTCTTACCTAAATTAGACATTGCATGAACTTATTCTCTAAACTTGACTTCAAAGGTGGCCTTTGAGTATCTCCAAAACTGTTTCCTTCTTTCTTCTCCTTTCCATTGCACATGCCAGTTACTCCATATATGTCTAGCACACATCCTTTTCTCAGCATTTGGTAACAACTCTAACAAGACATGAACAAGTCCCTAACAAAAAATATATATAGAATAAGAAATTAGAGTAGTAAATATCAAATTAAAACTAAAAAAAAAAGTAATTGTAATCAATACCTTTTGCACATGTGACATTACAGTCAAACCTTCACCAGTTCCCAAATTTAGATCAGCAATTAAATACCTTATGAATCAACTCCAACTATATTTTGTCTCTGTATCCACAACTGCCCAGGCAATGGGATACATTTGATTGTTCCCATTCTTTCCAACAACAACTAATAGCTCACCCTTACAAGCTCCTTTGAGAAAACAATCATCAAATCCAATTATATTCCTACACCCCTCTAACCATCCTTGCTTAAATGCATGAAAGCACACATAAAAATAAACAAAAAGATTCTTTCCTGGTTCAGTTTTCTTATCAATTTTTACTCAACAAGAGCTTTCAGGATTGGTTTGTTTGATCATATCTGCATAGTCACATAATCTGGCAAATTCCAAATTCCAATCACCCATGTTTTCCTTCATAACCCTCTGTTTAGCCCTGTAACAGACAGTCTTACCAACATAAAGACCCAAGTGTTTTCTTACCAAATCTTGAATTTTCCAAATCCTTATGTATGGTTGAGATACAATTTTGTCCTTAAACTTTCTACCAACTAACTTTGAATTACACAACTTGTTCTTGTTTAATGGAATACACTTGTGAACACGATGATAGTTCTTCACAATGAAATCACTTGAGTCCCTGTCAATGGAAGCATATAACAGCCACTTACCATTATGGTTTTTGCACTTTACCCTCACTCTATGTCTTTCATTAGGTCTTAAATTTATCTGCCTCCTGTACTCTACAGCATAATCTGACACTGCCTTCCTGAACTGATTTGCACTCTCAAAGACCATTCCAAGCTCAAATATTGACACTTCACAATCTTCATCATATCTGACTCTTTTTCTTCTCCTTCTAGCAGATACATCTACTCCCCTAACAACATCCACATCAAGTTGTTCATCACTATCATCACTCCAACAGTCAGGGCTATCAATATATTCCTCATCTCCACCCAATTTTCCTACATATTTGTTAGTTTTATCTTTTCCAACATCCTCAAAGCCTCTATCTACACCACCAGCTTCTCCAACTGGTATTTCTTCATATTCAGTAGCCTTTTTCCTCTGTTTGTTTTAGTTTTTCTTTCTTGTCTAAAAGCTCTCAACTCCTCATCAATATCTGAGCCATCTTCTGAAGGTATATCCCCTAGATCTGAATCACTACTCATGAAATCAGATTCACCTTCTGAAGGTATATCCCCTGGGTTAACATCCACATCCTCTCCACCTAGGTTAACATCCACATCCTCTCCGCCTGGTTAACATCCAAACCTTCACCACCTAGGTTAACAGCCTCACCCTCTCCACCTAGGTTAACATCCACACTCTCACCACCTAGGTTAACAGCCTCACCCTCTTCACCAAGGTTAATATCCACACACTCTCCATCTAGGTTAACAACCTCACCAACATCAATACTATCATTAGTTAGATAGCTAGTGGGTCCCTCAGTGTCAAGTAAGGGTTCATCCAATACATGACACACAAATACTTCAAAAGTATCCTCATGTTTTAAGTCTTTAATTAGGTGTAGGAGATGTTGGTCAGATTTAATTAAGACAAATTGTTTATTCAATAAATCCTTGACATAAAAGCCTCCAACAGTTTCATACCCCAATTCTTTAGTATAATACAATAGTTCCAAAATCGAAAAGTGGTTCTTATCTATATACCTAAGTACTGGCACACAGTTTCCAACGTAAGTAGGGACAGACATCTCGGATAAGATTCCACCATGGTAAATGCTTGTAAATATAATTTCATCCATGGTCAATTGTTAGGTAGCCCTGCAAAATATCAAATAAACCCTAGATTAAGATAATGGAATGTACTCATATAACCCATACAACAACTAAAAATCAAAGCTTAAAAGCATATTTACTAGGGAATTGTAAGAAAGGGACATAATATTCGCAAAAATCACGAACCCTAGATTTTTACAAAACCCTAGTTTTTTTAATTCATTTTCAAAAATGATTACACAAAAGCATGTAAAAAACATTAACAATCCTAACTTACACAGAGAAATCTTCAAGATCATAACACGAACAAGACGAATCACACTTAAGGGCGACGATTTCAACTCCGATTTGGAACAAATCGCGAAGAGAGACGAAGAGAAAGAACTTTTTTGTCAAAGTTAACGATTTTGCCCATTTAACCCATTAACCCATTAACAAATACACATCGGATACACGTGATAGTTGTTAAATGGCCAACTTATATACATCAGATACATGTGGCGCGCTTATTAACACGTGCCACATTATTAATGAAAAGTGACAAAAAAATGCTTAAACGGTTCAAATCTTGGCTGGTAGAGGTGTTCAATAGGTACTAGCCCTAGTTGAGGTGTCTAAATGAATTATGCGGACAACTTTAAGGGGTCGCAGATGACTTAAGCCTTATATTTTTGTAGGAACAAATGTAAATTCAAGTTTGAAGAAAACGTTTTAGAAGCCTATAAATAAGAAAAGGTTGCTCAAAAATTCACATAGCAAAAGAGGTTGTTCGCTAATTATATTATGAAGTATTATTCTTTTAATCATGCATTTATCTTTTACATACCCTTTGTAGTTGCTAGAGAAAAAGAGGAAGTAAAAGAGAACAAGACACCAAAGAGAATTTGCTTCAATATTTTTTAATGTATAATTTCATAAGGTAAATGGATATGATCATAATGAGAAAATTTAGTGGGCATTTGGCCATATTTCCATTGTACAATTTGAAAAAAATAATTTTTATTTTCAAAATGAAAAATAATTTATGAAAATTGGAGTTGTGTAGTACAAATTTTAATTATTTTTTTACTTTTTGTCAATAATTTGAAGTGAAAATACATTTTTATTGTTTTTCAAATTTTTGAAAATTTTAAGTTGAATTTCAAAAATTAAAAAAAAAGAGTTAATGATCAAACACCTCTTTAGAAACTTATGATTGAATAGGCATGAGAGAGATATGAATTTGTAAATAAATGAAAAAATATGGATAGTATAATTTTTTTAGTTATTTCTTACCATATGATTTACATCCACTATTTTTCTAATGAAAAGTTTAGTTTCTTATTGTTTTCTGTTTTTCTGTTTCTTTTTAAATTTAATTGATGTAAACTTAAAATGGTAGAATGGTCAAAATAAAGGGGTAATGATAAATTGAAATAATTATTAGCCACCATGTATTCTAAGTGCAATTTTAATTTTCACTATTATTTCTTGACAGCATATATCTCTTTTTCAGCGTTTTTCAACCATTCTCAAACACGAAATTTCTCCATTAAAAGACCTTGAGAGCTCATTTTTTAGAGGAGATCAGTGTGAATTGGTGGGTTTTGTTCGTGGATTGCTTGCGAACGTGTTGGGGGTCATTATTCTACCGATATTCCCGTAAGTTTCCATCTAATCTTCCATTAGTTTACCAAGTAGTGGTGGAGGGCTTATGTGGAGTGTCACTCATCGGTCATGCCTCCGTTGACTTGGACCAAGTTTCATTTCTTGTTTCTGGAGAAGTATGTGCTCCGCACTCTAAGAGATAGAAAGAAGGATGAATTTCTGGCCCTTGAGCAGGGTAATATGCCAATTGCAGCCTATAAGGCCAAATTTCATGCTTTGTCCCGGTATGCTACTCAGCTTGTGAGCATCGAAGAAGAGAGGATCCGCCTCTATATGAAGGGATTGACCACTGGCTTGCAGGTTTTATCTGTGCACATGACTTTAGCCGGGAGGAGCTTCACTGAGGTAACAAACTATATTAAGAAAATTAAAGGAGTTCAACAGATATATTATAATGGGAGGTGAAAAGTGGAGCAATTGAATGTAAAGACTTTTTGACATATTAAAAATAAGATAAATAATTAAATGAAGGAAAAAATGGTCAAAAAAATAGAAAAAAGATAAATATGAATGAAGGTCACATAGAGGTATCACATCACATTGTCTATGTTTCTCCTATATAGATATATAGATTAATATGAATATTGTGGTAAACGGAAGGATATGTGCAAGATATTAATCTATGCACAATATTTGAGGTTTTATTATATTTGTAACCAGGAAAGTATATATTTCAAGGAGTCGTTTGGTAGTTGATTGGGAGAAATACTATACATGTATTATATCTCATATAAGTAATATCATGTTTAATAGTATAGAAATATATATTTTAAGGAGTATAAATTTCAAGGAGTCGTTTGGTAGTTGATTGGGAGAAATATTATACATGTATTATATCTCATATAAGTAATATCATGTTTAATAGTATAGAAATATATATTTTAAGGAGTTGATTGATAGTCGATTGGGAGAAATATTATACATGTATTATATCCTATATAAGTAATATCATGTATGATATTATCAAACAATTATGTATAATTTTATGCGGAATAAAAGCTGAGCAGGAATTGCCATATAAGTAGTGCTTCTTACAAACGCAGTACGTGGCCTCACATTTTGAACAACGTGTCTGCCCCAAACCGTCCTTTCTCTTGTTTTGTGCATGTGTTTCCCCGCCCCTTTTTCCTCTTCCAATTCTTCCTTTCTTGCGTCTTCCTCCACCTACTATTTTCTATATTCACCTTTTTGTAGTATTCCTTTACCTAAACTTGTCCTACTTTTTTTCTGAACCTTCTGGTTATCTGCTTATTTTTAGATTCTGTTTTCCCTGTTAAAGTGGAGAAAGAAAAGGAGACGACCCAGTTGTATTTTCCTTTCTTTTGGGTTGTCAATGGAGGATTCGTTAGAAAAGAATAATGGGTTCGATCGTCGGTTGAGGGATTCGGGTGAGGTGCCGGTAGAATTTGAAGTGGAAATACGGGGTGAAAATGGGAATCAAACGAATAAGGAGACTGATGATAATTGTATCAATGTGGAAGGTATTGTTTTCTGCGCTGCCATATATTCTTTATTATTCTTGATTTCTTCTATTAGCTAATTGTATCAATGTGTTATCTGAGATCAGTAGTCATGTTTGATCTTAAGTTGGTATGTTGGGGCTTTGCGTTTTCTGCTTCTTTTTTTTTCTCAAAATAAATTGGGGAAGGGGAAGGGGAAATGGGAAATGGGAAGGGAATTAGAAGGTGGGATATTGAATCTTACCGGTAAACTGAAAGTTCAGGTAGCCAACCAAATAACTGAGATACAAAGATTTCTCTTCTGCTTGATTAGTTATATGTCTCATTTTCTTTGAATAACACTGGATATGCATTAGTGATTCGGGTGAATGTGGTCCAGAGTAAAAGATTGTGAGAAAATGTTTCAAGTTGTACTTGATTTTTTGCTCTTCAAACAGGGAAGCTAGGGCTATTAATTTCATATTTACTTGTGAACACATTAGACTTGGTACTCTGGGATGACAGAGGGAGCAGCTGGAAGAACATATCTAAGAGGGTCTAACTTTTTTTTTACATACTCTTGAAGTTCTGTTTGTTTCTTTTTTGTTCATTACAAACCTAAGAGATTTGCAATGAAGAAGCTGAAAATTTGTGCTTCCTAGCTAGATAATTGGGGTTCTGTTTAGGATTGGGCTGTGATTGCTTTGTGGTGTTAAAATAGACATCAGACTTGTATGCATAATTCTTTCGCACGTTGAGAACTTCCTTCCTTGCATCATCACCTTCTGCCCTACTAGCAACTTTGTTGAATCAACTTTCCGTTATAATACTATCTAATATTGGTTATTGGATTTTTCCGATGGCTGATAATTTTGGGAGACAGAATTCTTAAATACTTTTGAATGGCTTATATGACCTCCTTTGGGCAATAGATTTGTTGTCTAATGAACTGTTTATAGTTCTAACTTCTAATCGTCTAGTGTGGGGGCAAGTCCGCTTCTAGTTACTTACTATTTCATATACTTATGCAATTGTTAATTTATCACTTCCTAATTCAATTATTTTATATCATAATTTATTATTTGATGATTATTCTTAAGATATTTGTCACTCATTTTGTGTCAATATCAACATTTTACTATCAGGATCTGTTAGCGGGAATGAAACTGGGCATAGTGCTATAAATGTGGAAAAGCCTGTGGAGAAATTGGAATCTGGTACCAGTCAGCCAGTTAAAGCTGGAAGACACATACACAGCCAGAATCGAGCTCTTGGTCTGCTAGCAGCAAAGCTTTTTGACGATAGAGTTCCTTTAAGAAAAAAGGCAGGTGTAAAATGACAAAATTGTTTACATGTTCTCTGTTGTATCTGTTTCTGATTTTTCTAGAGATTGGGTGGAGAAGCTTCACATTGGTGAGATCTTCTCAATATTTATTCGGGACATCTTGTTGTTGGATGCTGCTTGTTTTCCTTTCATCTATTACTAAAGCCTTCTTCATTCTTTCCGTCTGAGGAAACAGAAACCTGTGAAACCACAAGACTGAGACGATATCAAGCATTTTGAAAAGGGCATATTTAGTATCTTGTGTAAGAATATGACATTAAATTGCTAGAGGTCTATACCTTTCTGGAGAAACTGAAGAACTTGCTGCTAAACACAGCTAATTATTGGCACTTTGGGTTCGTAGAAGATGTACAAATTGGATCATTGCACCAAAACAACAAGATCCATATCTGTATTAGCTTGTAAGAATGTTTGTTTAAGTGTATGGAGTTTTATTTTTTATTTTAGGTATCCATTATTCAAGCTCCAAATTTTTTTGCTCCTGGTTTGGGGGTGGCAATTTTCCAGTTTTTCAGCCTTTCCCATGATAAAGACCATATGTAATCATTCCTTACAGTAACCTAAAGTTAATTTGGACATACTTAAATGTGGTGAAATTTAAAGGTCTCTTTCTACCTGATCTGCTCATCTGTTCATATGGCCTTCACCGTTGTCTTTCATTTAAAGGGGCAAAAGGACTATAAATGAATTTACATGGTTTCTGTTCATTTACCATCACTAGGGTGTGGTTGAGTTGATTTTATCATGTAACGTAGTGATGTGCTAACAACGGATGATCCTTGTTACCAGACAACCAGCTTCTTTCAGAAATTGTTTTTTTCATGAAACTTGTACCTGTTTTTGTAATTTGTGACAAAACCTAAAATTTGCAGCTCAAATTGTTCAAAAGGCTTGCAACTATTCAAGATGATGGTACTGTGCAATTTGAAGTTCCAGGGGCTATTAAACCCGAAAAACTTGATTTTGGCACCGGAGTTGTTTACAATGGAGCTTCAGGTGAAGCAGCAAATGATGTAGCTGATATTTCAGAACTACCTCCATTGCAAATTGTTATGCTCATTGTTGGGACGAGGGGAGATGTGCAACCCTTTGTTGCCATTGGGAAAAAGCTTCAGGTTTACTTGCCGTTCCTACTCAACAAATACAACCATCTATAACTTACTAATTTACTACATTTATTATTTAACGTATGCACTTGCTTTTCCTATTAGTTAGTGATAACTTATATACATCTTTACGATCCATGAATTTCTGGATGATACATTTCATCCTTCTTTTACAATGTAAGTATGCAATACTGATATCAAAGTTTGTGTAGGAAAATAGCATCCGTTGCATTTACTGGATGAGTCTTTTGATAATTGTTCCAGTTAATTTTGAAGTTAAGTAATAGGCATATAAGTGGAAATTTCTTTTGCAGGAAAATGGTCATAGGGTGAGACTAGCAACTCATGCCAATTTTAAAGAGTTTGTTTTGGGTGCTGGATTGGAATTTTATCCTCTAGGCGGAGATCCAAAAGTTCTTGCTGCATGTGAGTAATCACTGAAAACCTTATCCACTGCCTTTTTTATCATGTCATATTTCTCATATTCAGGTTTTAGTCAAGCATACATATCACCACTAAAAATTGTTTGCAGCTTCTATTTCTAGTGCCCTAAAAGGGTTTATAGTTGAGTTGAGAGTCTCGTGATATATACCCATAATTTTTTCTTGCACCTGTTTTTTGGGATCTTCATCCTCAGAGCTATTTTATATTTGTCTAATAGATAACATCTTTTCATCCTTTTAAGAATATTATAAAACTTAAATGTTCTTGCAGAAAGCCACTTGTAAATACAATACAATTTACTATTTATAGACACTACAATACAATCCTTTACTGTGTAGGATACTATTTACTCTTCCTATGACTTTAAAGTTAAAGGATTGTATTGTAGTGTCTACTACTTTAAATACCACTTGTATCTCTAGGCTTAAATCCCATAACAAATAATTAGCACTTCATCAAAATAGGAGTGAGTCTATGCCAAGTACTATGCTTTCTGTTTTCAGCGCAAAGTAAGGCATGCTAGAGAGTTCCCTTGGAAGTTTTTTGCACTCAAGAGTAACAAGATTTTCTTTGTGATGTCTTGTAATGTGTACAATTAGTGGCTTAAGGGGGAGAGTAAAGCTTATCCAGAGCATTTTTCTTATTGCTTTGTGTTATGGAGAAACCAAGGAGCACACTTGTTTATAGCCTCTTCAGATAGCTTTTGATCTTTGGAATGTAGTTTCCTGTTCATATGAGGAACGTTTTGGTAAAATATACAAGTGATTAGACAGGCACAAGTTTGGAAATTGGATCCTAATTATTTGGGGCAATTGGATGCAGAAAACAAGAAACCATTTGATGCACCAAGCTTCTTCCCAGTAGTTGCAGATATATGCGTTTTGTCTCTGCTTAACTCACCTTTTTGCCTGTATCTTGTATTGAAATAGAGAAATTCCTTTCTTAGCATTACTCAATTTTACTTATTATGTTGGGTGTTGATAAATAAAGTATCATGGTTGGACTGTTTTGTACTTCACAACCTTGCTATATATTGATAGTTGAAAATTGTTGATGCTCTCCTCTCTCTCTCTTTGTTACTTTTGGTTAAGAATTCTCCCAATCAAATTTAGTAAATACAATCAGCAAACTTAATCACTACGTTTATGTTTTTGCAGACATGGTAAAGAATAAAGGGTTTTTGCCATCTGGACCTTCTGAAATACTTATTCAGCGAAATCAAATAAAAGATATTGTATTCTCCTTACTACCTGCATGCGTAGATCCCGATCCAGAGTCAAATGCTCCATTCAAAGTAAACGCCATTATTGCCAATCCTCCTGCATATGGTAAGACTATCGGCTTGATGAATTATAATATGAACTATTCATGCTTTGATAATAATGTTGCTTGGGTTGTAAGTTTTACCTTGTTGCTAAGAAAAAGTGTACATCGTCTTTCTCTATCTTTATGTATGTCAAAAGGATTTGTTCTTTATCTTTTGAACAACGCATGCTGTCAAAAAATATACTCCATCCATTTATACAGTGGGTTTTGGTAAAAGCAAGCACAAACACAAAACACAGTATATGAGATTTAAAGTTTCAGATAAACTGATTCCTCTGCTTCTGGTAATGGATCCAGCAATTATTGGATTTTATCTACATTTTACTTCTCCATATAGCAAAATCATTGAAACAAGGAAAACAGTCCTGATGGCAGCGCTATTAGATAGTTTTCACATCTTCTGTTCTCACTTTGAACTCCTGCAGTCAAGGTAGTGTCACACTAATTTTTCTGCATATTCTGCTGGAGATTGGATTTTGCCACTGTATCCTGATCTTGGTAGTATTGATCGAGACTGAAGACATTCCACTCTTATTTGTTATCTTATTCCATGCCAGTGGTTGGTTTGTGACAAGTACTATCCTAACCTTAATACCAACTGATGTGTCTTTATATATATATATTCTTGAAAATGTAAATTTGCACCAGTCATATAGGAAGTGATGGATTTTTTTTGTCAAAGATTTGGTTTGGATAGCATTACTCATACTTAAAACCAGTCAGTCCATTACTGCATGGAAAAATTGGCAACTTAATATTTATACCTTCTGTCCTTGCTGATGTTTTATTTTAATGAGACATTAGTTTCACATTTGACATTTGATCTGTATAACTTGGTTGTTATGCCATTGACTCTTTGTGGTTGGTGTCACCTCCCGTGCTTTAGCTGTGCCTTTGCCGGATGTTTATTCGCCCACTCCTTCACAGAGTGATGACTAATAGTCACATGTACATCCTGCCAGTATTGCTGGCATCTGGGAGAAATTCTGTTTATTTAAATCATCTTGCTTTATTTAGTTGAAGAAGACTTCTATTCAAGAGTACAATAATATCTTCTGAACTTTATCACAATTGATGATATGTTGGACCAAGTAAAATTTCTCACGTATTTGTGTGATTTAACTTATTCATTACTTTGACTTGTTTAGGACATATGCATGTAGCAGATGCCCTGAAAGTACCATTGCATATATTTTTCACAATGCCATGGACGTAAGTGGTCTCTTTAAAAAATAGATTTTTCCTTAGGTTTTTTTTGAATTCTCGTTCTTTCTATCTGGGTAGGATTATGGAGTTTCTTGTAACATGCGACCTTTCTAAAATTCCCTATTGTCATTCCTTGGCAGGCCTACTAGCGAGTTTCCACATCCTCTCTCTCGTGTCAAACAGTCAGTTGCTAATAGAGTGAGTGTTTGATGACATTCATTTTCTTTAGCATTTCAAAGTTACCAGTTTCGGAAAAAAGAAAAAAATTCTTTAGCATTTTGACTTCACTTGATTCTTTTTTGTATCATTTGTATTTAATTTCTGATTGCATTGTGCAGCTATCATATCAAGTCGTTGATGGACTGATCTGGCTTGGGATTCGGGATGTGATAAATGACTTCAGGAAGAAAAAGTTGAAGTTAAGGCGATTAACATATTTGAGTAACTCCAACAGTTTCCATTCAGATGTGCCTTTTGGGTATATATGGAGTCCACACCTAGTTCCTAAACCCAAAGGTCTCTTTCCAAATATCTTGTTATAGACTCTACCTTGTGAGTTGCATGGTCATGATGCATAGTGAATTTTCGATGGCTCATTTACGTAGTTTAATAGTCTTTGATAATAAATTGTAGATGTCTTTGCCCAACCTGTTTTCCTTTTTAAGTACTTCACATTTATTTGGTCATGAGGAGAACACCCATTGCTTCATAAGTTGAAAGTTGAAATTTAATTGAATGGTAGATCTGTCCTCGTTCTCTTTAATGTCTCTAGATGGTTAGTTTGGACCTAACAATATTTAGGTTTGGGTTGCATTCAGAAATAGCTTTTGTATTCACTTGGAAGCTGTTTTTTGGGATGACCATGTAATAAACTGTTCCGGGTTTGAACAAGCTTCTGTATCTCTTTTCTTCCCAGGACATTGAAATGGTGGAGGTTTGGCTAGACACAACATTAAATAAGAATTTAGACAAAAAATAATAAAATGGTTTCGAAGTCGGAAGGAGATGTTACCTCCCAAAAGTAGAAACAAGGGACTCTTTAGTGGGTAATAGAGGGCTCACATAAAACTCCACATACTCCAGTTTTGTCCAAATTAAGTTATATTCAGTTTTACGTTCTGTGTAATTTGTTGGGATATTTAAACTCATCTCTTATACGTTCATTGGTTAGGTTCATTTGGATGTTTGTAGGATTTCTCTCCTGTTTTCCATAGGAGGAATGTAATTCTTCTCTTTTCTGTAGATAACCAGTAGGTCTGCATCTGTGGATAAATGAGATCTGTTGCTTCATTAGTTTAGTTTATCATCTTGGTAAGGTATTCTCAGTGTTGGGAACTACACAAGTATTCTCACATATAGTATATTTGTGAGGAAGTACAGGACTGTTTTGATATGATTACGAGCCGTTGTTAATAGTCCATAGATGAATGTTGTGTCTTTCTTGGTTCATGTATGAAGAACAGAACTTGCCGCCATATTTGATTGTTGAGATAGGAGTTGAAGTTGTGTGGGAGTTCACTGGTGACTATTCGTACAGTTCTACTATCTGAGAAGCATGTTTGAAGAAGTTTTGGGGGCTTCATCAAGAATTAGTTTACAAGGGAGTATAGGCAGAACAATGCACACTTTTTAGCTAGAACCTGCCAAGAAACCCTTACCTCTTCTTTGAAGTAGTATTTCACACTAAGCAGGACCTTCAAAGAAACCCTTGATAGTATTGTTCTCTTCTGTACTAGTAAGAGAGCACTCTCTCCTTCTGTTTGGACTACCGTTACTTCTCCTTTTCCCTTTCTTGCTCTACCTACCTCTATTACCCCCCACCCCTCTGTCTCAGATTCAGACGTAAAAACTGTATAGCTGATATCGCCCTTGATTTCATTTCCCAAGATAGTCTCACAGTAGTAGTTAGTAATTACAACCAACTTTGAATTTCTTGTACCAGAGAGGAATAGCCTAGTGGGTAAGGACTATCCACTTCCAACTAAGCTTTAGGGAATTTGAGCGACGAAGAGAGAGGTGATACAAGGCTGCTGTTGGGTTCCTGGGTAAGGAGGTTTTTTCAGGGGGCTGAATTTCAGTCGCGAGAGATTGCTGAACACACGTCATGAGAGGAGAGTGGAAGAGACAGAGCAGAAGATTGAAGCTTGAATGGTGGTCACTAACTTCAGCGACAGGGTGTTCTCTTTACCCATCTGGGTAGAAGAGCCGGCGAGATACAAAAGGGTTGAGGATGACGAGCATGGGTCCGAGGTGAAAGTGCAAGAGGAGGAAAGAAGATGACAACCTGGGTTGTAGTATGAAAGGAAAGGAAACAAGGCACATAAGAGGAAATAAAGCTGTGGGGAAGACATGTGGGGTAAAAGGAGTAGGACACGTGGCAGTGGGACTACAGGGATGGGGTCACCTGGCAACAATGGGATAAAAATCACTCTATTTAAGGACCCAATACAATCCTTCAGAAATAGAAGGGCAATGCATTGGGTTTGTTATTAAGCCTACCTTTCCAAAGCTCAATTGAAATTAAAACAACTGAGCCCTTCACAAATTTTATGTATACACCAAGATTTCCTTACACTGGCGAACTGTAAGCCATCAGGTTCACGAGGGAGACACACAAGGAAAGGAGAATAACATTTTGCATGGAGGACCAATCACAGCAAGGAGAGAAAACCATGGTAGGAAGCAGTACTATGGAAGCCTTCGCCTGGGAAGGAGAGGGAATACAAGGTGATGATCCATATCAGATAATGAATTTCAGTGACATAGAGCCACTACAAGTGGATGAACCGATCAGCGAGGAGGAAGCAAAGGAGAAAGACATGTTGCGGATACACTCCCATGTCATCAAATTAGGAAAGAAATTTGGGGCAGCTTTTGAGGGGTGCGAGGAGATAGCATATGAGTTATTGTTCAGGATTGATAAGAGGAGAGGGCTGGAACAAAATCGAAAAAGGGAGGGGAAACAGGAGAATCTCAAAGCAGTAATCCCAAAGGAGGTAAGGAACCCATCTTTTGTCATGAAATTCAATGGGAGCCAAGAGCAAGAGGGAGAATCACATCAGCGGGTATATCAAGAAGATAAAAAATTTATCATGGAATGTAAGAGGTTTAAATGGGGAGAGCAAAAGAACTTAAGTGAGAAATTTGATGCTTCAGTGGCGACATTTATGTGTTGGTGGAAACAAAACTAGCAAGGAATGAGATTAATTACCATCAACAACTCTAGGAGAAACTTTTTTTTGACAAAGATAACAAGTTTGTGTATAAATCTTAGTACTAAGGCTGGGATCCCAAGAATTTACATCATAGAGCTACATACAACTGAGTAGGCTCAGCAAACCAAAAAAGAAAACCTATCTCTAGGTCCTATTTCATCTTACAAGGATTGTCTACAATTGCTACAGGATCATCTATATACTCAGAAGTACATCAATAGCATAAAGTGATAATGCAGTTCATTTTATTCCTACGTAAAGGATTACTAATACTTTCAAAACAACTTGAATTTCTCTCCTTCCAAATGGTCCACCATATCACTGCTAGGACAATTCTCCATCTGTTTTTGTCTGTGCTACCACTACCCTCATTGTTCCAGCTTACTAGAGTCTGACCTGGACTTTCAGGCATAGTCCACCTTATGCCTCTGAAACTAGTAAACAGGTTCCGTAGTTGGCTAACCACTTTACAGTATAAAAACAGATGGTTGATTGTCTCTGCCTGTTGCTCACAAAAATAGCATCTTGGACACATTTGTATGCCCCTCTTCATGAGGTTTTCTTGAGTTAGAGCAGCTTCTTTCACTACCAGCCTAGTGAAAACTACCACTTACCCTAGGAGAAATTCATATGGATGCTTTTGGAAGGAGTGGAGGGATTGTGGGTTCTTTTTCTCCAATCTGGAGGGGAAAATTGATGGATAGTGGTGATCAAATGGTCACTTGTAGATTTGAAGAAGTTACTCAAGAACTAACATGGCTAGTAGCTAAGAGAGCATGCTTAACACAGGAGTCACTGAAGAAGAAGGGGCTACAATTAGTGTCCAGATATTTTCTCTGCAATGAGACAGATGAAACAAATTGCCATCTATTCTTTCACTGCAGAGTTACAAAGCAGCTTTCTGAGGCTCAAAAACACCATCTCGACAATGCCAGAACACACTGCTGATCTAACCTACTAAGTTGATGGATTAGGGGAGGGGGGAGAAAGATCCAAAAAAATGGTGGAGAATGATCCCAGCAACCATATGGTGATCAATATGGAAGGAAGGGAATGGAAGATGCTTTGAGAACAAATCAAACTCCATACAGAAAGTAAAAGAGAAATGTATTATATCTTTGTATTTTTGGAGTAAAAAGGAATGTATAGAGGAAGTAGAACAATTAGTTAATCTGTTAGGCTCCCTGTAATTAGCCTTACTCTTTTCCTTTCTGTTAGCAATTTTTGGAGTTCCAGCATATCCTTAATGCTTAATGCTGAGGAATACAACATTACCAATTTTTAAAAAAAACATGTCTAGGTAGATGTTGCCTTTTCCCGCGTCAACTTTCTTTGTAGCTTCTAAGATGCTAAATTTGTTTCTTCAAAATCTCTATATGTGGTTGTACTTTGCATAAATATAAGCAAAGTACTTGATTTCCAGTCCTATTTTATCACCAAAGTAACCAATGTTTTTAGATTTTTAAAACTGTTATTTATTCCTTCTTCGCAAAATTAATCCGGGAGAAACCAAGTAAGTGCATCTCTGAGTGAACATTTGCTATTCCTTCTGACAAAGATGGAATGCTGCATCACCAAGGTTACTGTATATTCTGCAAGTAAATTTCGTTAGAAGATAAAGCTTCTTGCTTTCTCCATTTTCTTCTGAACATGATTGTTGAATTGTCACTAAAGAGTTGTCCTTGTATCATTTTGCTGCCTTTCTTATTACTGAGGGAATTGTCAGCAGAACATGCTGTCTGTGTAACACTTTTATTTCTACTGGGTGATTTGCAGATTGGGGCCCAAAAATTGATGTGGTGGGTTTTTGCTTCCTAGACCTTGCTTCCAATTATGAACCCCCACAATCACTCGTTAAATGGCTTGAAGATGGTGTAAAGCCTATCTATATTGGTTTTGGAAGTCTTGTAAGTTGACCGCCGATAATTTCCTTTGCTGCTATGAGTCTAAGCTACATGGAGTTCAAGATTAACTGAAATATTACTCATTTATGTTGGTTTTTAAGTATCATGCTTACCTTTTTAAGTCTTGTAAGTGTTACAATAACCGCCAGTGATTTCTTTCTTGCTATTCATGAGTCTACCCACATGGGATTTCAGAGTCAACTGAAATGTTATGCTAATTTATGTGGACTTTTGAAGTATTGTGCTTAACTTTAAGCGTCAAATTTCTCAAGATTGTTTTTCACAGCCTGTTCAAGAACCTGAAAAAATGACCGACATAATTGTTCAAGCTCTAGAAATTACTGGACAAAGAGGTATCATTAACAAAGGCTGGGGTGGCCTTGGGAGCTGTAAGTACTTAAATTTTTTATTTGTCACATCATGCGTACAACTAACTGCGGTTCACAAGGTTTATGATTGATTGTATTAGCTGATAAGACTAAATCATCTTCTCCCAGTGAAGGAACCCAAGGATTTTGTGTACCTGTTGGATAATTGCCCTCATGATTGGCTATTCCTGCAATGCGCTTCTGTGGTACGACCTCTTTACCTCAGTTAATTGGTCTGTCTTCATCTAAATTTGCATATGCTCTTCCGTTCCCCCTCTTCCGTTCCCCCATCTTTTCATCTTAAACAGTTTTTGAGGACTGAATATTGGATTGATGATTAGTGATGTGGTTATGAAATAAATTTTATAAGTTGATGAATTGTGATTCTGCCCAGCTTTTGTGGTCTTTGTATCACATCTATCACAAACATACTTTAATTAAGAAACTCTTGGGTGATCCACTAGTTTATTGATCCAGTTTAATTCTTGGATTAGTTCCTAATTGCCGTCTACCCTATTATTTAAAGCTTATCCTTCTTTTCCCATGGCTGCAAAAGGTTATTCTGCTTAGTATTTTGGGTTATGGAATCTTAATCTACACTTGCCGGGAAAATTGAATACGAGTTTGAATGTTACTGAACATCATGGATACTTTTTTTTTGTGAAAACATATCTCTTGAGCCGAGGGTCTATCGGAGCCTCTCTATTCTATCCCACAAAGGTAGGGGTAAGGTCTGTGTACATCCTACCCTCCCCAGCCCCACTTGTGGAATTATATTGGGTATGTTGTTGTTGTTGTTGCTGTTGTATATAGTGCATGATCTGTATTGGGACAAATTCTGTATATCATGTGCAAGCCATATGTGCATAATCTTTAACCTCACCTCAACTTGATAAAGTAGTAGGTCAATAACATATTATATAAAGTTGTTCAGCCCTTTGATCATTAAACAGCCGATAATATGTGGAGATATTGTTGTTCATTCTTCCAGGTGCATCATGGAGGTGCTGGAACAACTGCTGCTGGTCTAAAAGCCGCAGTAATATTTGATTTTGAACATCATGATATTCCTGTATATTGATTGTCTTATTCTGAATGATAACATTTTGGATGTTTTTCAGTGCCCAACAACTGTGGTACCTTTCTTTGGGGATCAACGCTTTTGGGGTGAACGTGTGCATGCTAGGGGAGTAGGTCCTGCTCCCATCCCTGTGGACGAGTTCTCCCTTGAAAAGTTGGTCGCTGCCATCCGGTTCATGCTAGATCCAAAGGTAGCTAGTTTCTTCCTAGTGTTTTATTTATTGTGATTCTGGAGGGATGTCCATTATTATGATACATGCTGTTCTTTGATAAGTGATATACTTTTGTGATGGTGCAGGTAAAAGAACGTGCTGTAGAACTAGCAAAAGCCATGGAACATGAGGATGGAGTGACTGGAGCTGTGAAAGCATTCTATAAACATTTCCCTCTAGAATCACTTGAGCCTAAGCCTGAGGTCTCGCCTCGTCCTCCCCATTTCTTTTCCCTAAGATGCTGTCTCGGACACCCCTAATTCTTTTTATTCAAGTTCTGCTTCTGTATGATCCATGTTGTCGTAGAAATAGAAAAGCTTGTTGGATTTGTAACCTAGGTATCAAAAAGAATCCATAAAATTAGAATTCGGGACCCTATCCCCGAGTTTGATTGTATTTTCAATTGGGAGGTTTTGTTTTTTTTTGGAATGGAGTGAGGAGTTAATGGGTGGTGGTTAAAGAAAAAAGAAGATTATTGTATCAAAGGTAGTTATGTATGGAAATGTTAGTTTTAATCTCTTGATGTGAAGCTTGATGAAGCAGTGTACAACTTGTTCTATCACGAGTTCTCGTGGTTATTTTTCCCAGAAATCTGAAATGTTGGGGAAAATCATACAAAGAACAACTTGAATTAGTAGCAAAATGTAATTGTATTAATTTAAGAATGTGGTTTGTATAAATTGAGAAAGAAAAAGAGCATGAACTTTCTGAACTTTACTTATATGGTAAGGGTTTAATTTTCCATCTGGTTAATCCACCCCCCCACCCCCAACCCCCATTCTCCCTTCCTCTCCTCTATGTAGAATTAAATTTAAAAAAGGGAACTGAAAAAAAGTTTTTCACGAATAGAATTAAATTAAAAAAGGGAACTGAAAAAAAGTTTTTCATGAATGGAATTAAATCTTTCCCTTGGAATCTTTTGGATTGAATCTTTCTTCTACCTTCACATTCATCAGAATCACTAGAGCAATTTCTGAAGGATAGATCTGCTTTTAGTTTTGCAGTTTTGTTAAGACACAAAACTCATGTTGTTATGAACTAGCACTAGTATTGCCTAGTGTAAAGCAATTAATATTAATGGGAAAGGAATAATAACTGATGATTACAACAATCGATAGCTCAATTGAAATGAAACTTGACCATTTCAAGGCCTGAAAAAGAATAGGCCACCAAAAGTGGATTCAATTTTAATGAGATTTTTGCCTATAAGGGCCCATTGCTTTACCATTATACTTACAGTGACTTCCTTATCTTGACTGGCAGCATTAAGGACCCAAAACATACATAGTTCCCTGTTTGTTAAATACATGCTGATGTTGCTTGTATTCAGTTCTATTATGGTCGAACAGTAGAAGCTTCAGCTTCGGCTCTTTGGCTTGACACTGAGTTGACATCTGAACTATTCACAGATGAATCTACTTCCAATGTTGCCATCTCCAATTTGGGCACTATTGGAGGTCTTGTTCTTCGTGTTACAGTCATTTTTAATCCTTCTGTAGTGTGGATAGTAGCCCCAGTTGTCATTTTAACCTGCAGCCAAGTTGATTATACTCAGTTTCGAGTAGGTAAGATAAGAAGTCATATCGTTCATCCAGGTGTAACAGGTACAGAGACAACATATATGTCAGTAATAAGTTTTATCATTTACCAAAGGGAAATGCCAAAAATTAAGGGAGGACAGCATAACTCACAGGAGGAGCTCCAAGAGCCATTTGAAAATCAAATCGTCGAACAAGCATTGCAACTGCAACTAAATTCTGAAGATAGATAAAAATTATGAGGGGAGGTCTTGAAGATATACGAATGTTTGGAGAAGCTAAATGCAGTAATGACAAGCAACGTCCCCACTACTGCAGTCTACTATTTAAAGGATTACCTCAAATGTGGCAAACATGTCTCCAACACATTTTCTTGGTCCTCCGCCGAAGGGAAGGTAACTGAAAGAATGGAATGGAAAAAAATCATTTTAGCTTATGTCTGTTTCAAGCTCTAAAATGGAGAAACATCAGGGTACTTTCCCATGTTAAAGCATACTGATATTAGCTCTACATGGAAATAGACAAAGATATTGACATGGAAGTAGGAGATGGACTAAATAAATTCTATGCAATCTATCCAGAATGAACGCAAGTGAGTAAACTTGATAAAATGCCTGGTAGTTAAAACCTACCTTTAACTTCTAAAGGCATCAAGACTATCCAATTCATCTGATTGTTACTTCTTTTACTTCTTTTCGACTTTAGATTTGTACTGATATTCTAACAAATTGCCTTTGTCGACTGTTATCTGAGATTATGACGGAAGTAGTTTCATGCTATGTTGCTCGGACTTTTCAAAAATGTCAACGGGTGAGTGGATTCTCCAAAAGTAGTGTATTTTTGGAGAATCCAACACGGGTGTGGCATCGAAAGTGAAGAGTCCGCGCAACTTAGGTTTCATGTATTAAGAATGCCATGTGACATGATTGAAATATCACTTAGTGAACTACAAAATTTGCAAAGTCAAGGTTCTTCAAATAACTCAAAAAAGGACTTTGCAGATCCTCGTCATGTGCAAATTTTCCAATGCAGTGATCTTTTATCCTATAAGTAACCACCTTATGGGAGTTATTATAAACTACATCAGAAGCAAAATGCGTATAGAGAAGGACATTTTCGAGTAGGGAAAGAATGGACATCTATCACAATAAAACATTATTTGCTTCATAATTGCCGACTAAAACAAGAGATTGACCGATAAAGTTCTATAAATATTGGTTACACAGCAACCAGAAACCCAATCAACAATGATTTGCTTGATAAAAAGTTGAACTATGTTTTAGGTATACTTAAATTCCAACCATTTGGTGGATCTTCCAAGCATGCATAACTTATCTGTATTTCCAATCTATTTCACCTATGATAGACTGAAGGGAGAGTTCAAAGTGTAAAAATATCTATCTCATACTACTCCAAATGGTGAAAGAGACCACATATAGCATGGCTCAAATCAATAAGATCAAAATAGTGATGACAAAAATAGACGTTTTTGAGCTAAGTAACTCTAATTTGAAATGTCAACTACCATAAATATGATTGCCTTCGATCATGTCATTTCATTGGTAAGTCATTAGAGGAAAAAAACAGTAAAAGACATTTTTCTAATACTGCGATTAAAATAAACAAGCACTTCAAAAATGACTAGCACTTTTACCAAAAACACAGACAAAATTGAGCTACCTCTTTAGTACACAACACACTAATGAGCTGAAAACTGCAATACCTGAAATTTTGGTTTGTCTCATTTGGGTTAGGTCCATCTAGTGGCCACCTCTCAGGATTGAATCTATCAGCTTCTTCCCAATGATTGGGGCATCGATGCAAGTTCCAAACAGAAATGAAAATGTCTTCACCCCTGTGAAAGTGCTAAAATAATTTCAGAATATGACGATTAAAAGATGATCTAGAGTCTAGACCAAATAATGGCCACCAGATAAATATGGTGCAGATGTAAGTTCCTCTTTCAAGTTTTACGAAGATATGACCACAGTTTCACAAAGCATGGGCCCCATGTAAACCCCAAGTGTTTGAAATTCTCACTATATGATACAATTTTCCTTTTGATCTCTTCAAATGAATGACACAGTGTGGGAACTCAATCACTTATCTCTCCATTTCCAATTCACCATTTTCAAGAAAATCTGTAAAAAAACAGCACATAATCTCGCCAATTTCAGTGAATGGCCAAATTAATCCTGAACCACTCTGAGTCTGAGACTATACCATTTTCCACTTTGTCCTTGTAGAAATGTTCAAGGCAGAACACGAAGTATATACTCTGCATGGTGAAGACCCCCATGTTCTGTGTTCAGCTACTATTATGCGAAGGGAGGACATAAGGATGCAAATCAGATACGGAAGAGAAGTCTGCTGAAACTATTTCCTAACTACCAAAAATGCTTTAAGAGTAAAACTGACAAAATGACGTTAGTATACTACTATCCGAAATATTTATGGAGCAAATGTTTCAGGCTTTCAGCAAACTAGGAACACCAGTTTAATTCTTTCTCTGAGCAAGATAGAAACTATCTGCAGTATCCACTACTTTAAGCACCTCTGCACCCTGAGCATACAAGAGTGCCCAATATTGTAGTTAGCTCAATGAGGTATTATTTCAAAATCAATTGCTGGCAAAGGCGATCTGTTGATTTTCATTATCTAACAGCCTACACCTAAAATGCTAAAAGCAAGCTCAATTATTTCTTTTCATCCCTTTGTTTCTAATTTTTTCTGTTATGAGGAAAGGAGAGATGCATTTTCAGTCTCCCCAAAAATTGTATACACTCATGGGACAAATATTTAATTGATCAGGCTTATGCAAAATGCTTTTTAGAACAGATTTAGGGATAACCTTTTAATTGGGTAACCTCCAACTACGTCCTCTTCAATAGAACGACGAATCAAGACTGGTGGCTGTGGATATAGTCTTAAAGACTGTAAAACAAAAGAAGCATTTCAGAAAGTAAAGACGTGCAAGTGCAATAAAAGGACTTATGCTTGAAGGTAACATTCTTCTCACCTCATTAATCACACGAGTTGTGTATCTGAGTTTCTTTAGATCTTCAATGGTTGGAAACCTATCCCCTAGAACTGAATCGACCTGAAATTAACAATAAATACACTACATATCAGATCCGAGTGGCTGTTCTCCATAAAGCTGATTCAAATATTCTAAGTGAAAATACTTGTATTTTAACCCACCTCATCTTGAAGCTTGGCCATGACACTAGGTTCCTGCAGTTTATCAGGGTAGAAAGAGAGATCAGATACTATAATGAAGAACTTCACAGCTACCTAGCTTTATCTCCTTTTTTCATATATTGAATAAATCATAATTTCCAAAAGTTCAACCATGAAAAACACATTCGCTCTAGCCAGTATAGATTTGGAGTGAAACGCAACAGGCAGATGATCTAAATTGACACTTAAAATTCTATCAAAGATGCACATAATTTTTACAAGGAAAAAGCTTCACTTAGATCTTAAAGAACATCTGCATAGAGTTATCTGAACTCCGAATTCTCAAGCTTCTTGTAATTGATTGTTATTCTATTTTATGGAAGTTGTATGCACATAAGAGCATATACATATGATTAGTTATGCCATACTACTGTTGCTCACAAAAACTCCAACAAGGAAATCTCCACCCCCCCCCCCTCCCCCCCCCACACAAAATAAAAAAACAAAGGAAGGAACTTTCACCCATAAAAAGGCAGTTTCTGAAAGAAGGAAGGCGAACTTAAGCTTCTGCCTGAACTAGACAGAGGAAGACCAACCTTGGATAACAGATAAAAGGTCCATGTAAGCACTGCCGCAGATGTTTCATGTCCGGCTATAAGCATTGTCATGAGGTCATCACGGAGTTGCTTGCTTGAAACCTACAACTTAATGCATGTGAAGCCTCTAAACCAAATTGTTTGGCAGTGTAAATGCATCCAAGACTCCAATGTGTCATACCTCATCTCCAGATGCTAACAAGAAATGGAGAATGCTAGGATCTTTTTCATTCATGTATTCCTCGTGAAACTGCAACTCTTCTTCGTCTACCATCCTCTGAAATGCATTTCGAGGTAGGCACAACTCAGAAGAAAATTACTCGCATAAGATCAAGCAAAATAAATTTCGATACGTATTAGAAAGGTACTGACAATATAGTAAAGAGAGTTAAAAATTGGTTGCATGTCAGTATTCACTCAAAGCAACATATCTTTCAAAATCTATGTTTGCCATAACATCTGCAGCTAATTTACTAAAGGGCTTGGTTTTTGCGCTTAACTCTATTTGCAATAAGTGTTCCTCTCTTTACCTTTATCCTTGGACTCAATTACTGTTTCTTATTAACTTAAAAGAGGAAAAATTACATCGTTTTGTCACAAAGTTCATACATCTTATTCAAAAAGTGGGACAAGCTAGTCTCAAACAAAATCGAGAACGACATCAAACAAAGCCTTTGAATCATACTGCAAGTTAGGTATGAAGATATGATAAAGTAACCATGGGGCTTTGCAGTATTAAAGCGGAGGACCACTAAGTCCCAGTTTCAGTCCACAGAGATGTACAGGTCCGTAAAAAACCCATACATCCACTTCCTTAAGGCCACTATGCTAGTTCCGTGAAGCACATCTTCAGAGAATCTTTCTCATATCCGATTACCACTTCTCTATTGACACTTATTTTGTAACTGCTGAGATGTTATCCTGAATCATACTAATCCCTGTCATATTCAAGTACATTATTGTCCATCATTATTTATAAGGTAAGATGTTTCGAAATTTATAACATAAAATCTACAAGTTATGAAGAAATGATGAGAAAAAGAACAAAAATTCCTAAATTGCAGTAGTACGATTGTTTAGATCTCAGGATCCCTCTTGCGATCCTATATGATCCTTACTGATCATAGGATGACTCCTTTCCAATCTGACCACTTATTGACAGTAGGGATCTGTGTACATTTTTCAAAATGGTGTGCGAACATAAGAAAGGAGATTGGCAGAATCTGCTGGGCAAATCCCTTACACAGTAGTTTACTAATGGTTTCTAAATTTCCTCTGTTGTGGGACGATATATCTAATATTCTAACACAATGTTTCAAGCTCAAATGTGGGGAAGTCACCTTCACTGTGCAAATTAATAATGTAGAATAGGAATTGAACAGGTGATGTTGATCAATATGCAGCACTTACATCAGAATTGTGCCAGAACACCGGTAGAACAGTAGCTTGAATAGTATTCATTTTTTTAAAAGCTTGTAAGTAGAATTATATTATTAAATAATTGTGGCTAGAATTGTATGCATACAATGTCTAGAACAGTGGCCACTCAAAAAGTGGTTTAAACAGATGTCAGAAGAGAGATTGGATAATGGATAGTCATCAAATATGTGATGGAACAGTGTTGGAAGAGTCACCATAAACAGGCATATTACTGTCGGATGATCACTTGAACAAGGCAAAATCAAAGAAAACGCACTGTTGTCGCTATAGTGCTAAAAGGAGATGCAATGCCACTGAACGACCAACGGAAAGAGTCACAGTGTCACTAGAGAGAACACTGGAAAGAGATTGAAATAGTGAACCTAGGAAGAAGAATGAAAATTTTGACTGATGGAGCAGCTGAAGCAGAAATAAATTATGTCCTTAACCAAATCATCCATACTCTTATACAATATGAGAAATAAGAGAAGAGATCAGGAGAATATTGTGTACAAGTTCAATATCTAGGAGCGGTTATAGATAGGTTATACAATACACAAGATTCTGGCATTGTAACATTATACCAGTCAAACACTTGGATCGTGGAATTGAATGAACCTATGCAGATTGAAATTCTAATGACATAAAGTCCGAAACTTTTCTTCATAAACAGGTAAAGGTCTGGGATTGGTTTTAATGGAAATACCCCATTTCCAGTAGGTCGATAAGGCTTTATCTCGAGACTATATACCGAACTATACTAGTCACTTCTATCATGCAGACAATAATAAAATTAGTAAAATTCAAAATGATTTTGTTCTTGATAAGCAGAAGATCAGGATGATCTCTGAAGCAAATAAGTATTACCTTACATGTAGCAATCAAATCATCCAATGTGGCATTAATCAACTTGAGAGCTGCATTGACCTTTTTTAGCTTCGGAGAGATATCTTTCCAGATAGGCAACTCCCAAACTGGAATCGGTGCAATACTGCGATCTTCTGCCTCTCTAAGCACTGTATATACAGCCTGAACAAGACAAAATATCACAAGCACAGGTACAATTGCTGCTGTCAAAAATAATTAAAACTTGCAATATCTGCAATAAAACAGATTAAACAAGTAAATTGATCCAAGCAAAAGTACCTCCACGATACCAGTGTCTACAGTTAACGAGTCAAAATCATAATTAAATACAGCTTTGCCAATGATGTCTAATGTTAGACGGGAGAATAGTGATTCCATCTCTACATCTTCTCCATCAGTTGCAGCAACATCAAGCTTTTTGCACAACCTGTCGGTTGCTTTTCCAAATAAGCCAATCATAGCTGCTACATACTACAATCAGCAATGGAAAATGATGACAATAGTAAAAATGTAGAAGGATTTTGCCTTCTTACTTAACGCTACACAAATAGATAAACAAATTAAATAAGAGACCAAATTAGCTCATATATATTCAGCAAGAGGCCAACTAACAACAATAAGACAGAAAAATAATCCCCAAGAAGTAGAACAACTGCATTGATACCTTTTGATGCAATGCTGGTACAATGGCACGCCGCCTGACGCGCCAAATTTCTCCATCTGCAGGTATAAGTCCCTTCCCCATCACAAAGGCCAATATTTCAGCTAGGATACCCTGGAGACGGATAAGTCAGAAGAAATCATCTTTTGAATTTTGAGTTGATGATTTGTTCCTTCACCTTTTATATTCAACAAATTAAAAGAGTACAGACAGCAAATTGATTTACCTTAGAATAAGCCTTTGAATTATCTTTCAGTATGTGTTTGGCTATTGATGGATCAGAAACTATTAAGAAAGACTGCAAACAATGTCAAATCATCAAACAATCATACAGAGAATTCGATTGAATTCAAAATGCACAAGTGGAAAAAGTTAGATTTTGATGCAAATGAACAAACCTTGGGACCAAAAATCAACCGGAAAATTCCGCCATAAGTAAGGTAAAGCTCATAAAGTGGGATGAAGAATGGCTCATCCCGAATAGAACGGATGGATCCCTTTGCCTCTGGAATGCGAGAAAAATCACCCGTCCGTCGAGAGAAGAACTCAAGAAACTCCTTTGGTAAACCCAATTTAGACAAACCATTTTTGAGCAATGACGAGAATCTACTCCAGAGAAGGGAAAAAAAAACATAAATTTAGCAACAGAAGAAACCAGAATAACTTTAAGTGCCTATTATTCATGCTAAAAATAGAAATACGTTGTGTCAAAAGAAATTATCGACTTAAGTGGATAGCTAAAGTTCATTAGCCTCAATAAGGAACAAACTGCTAACTAGATATATCAGCAAGTTGCTTCAGTTTCCTGAACATCTGAATAAGGAAAATCTGAAACAACTAGTCAGCTAGATAATGCATGAATTGACATCATTAAGTGCTCAATAATTTCCGATTGATGGTTGAACATGTGAAAAATAAAAGATACACAGAAAAGAATTAAGAGAATGTGTGGAGACTAATTCCACAAGCCTGATTCCTTATATAGGCACACTTTACAAAGTATATAGCTGCATATTTCCAGTACGGGGAACTTCCAGAGCTACATCTATGTTGCTCAGACTATTCAAACATGTCCATGGATGTGTGTCGAATCCTCCAAAAGTAATGCATTTTTGGAGAATCCGACACAGGTGTGGCAACAATTTGGAGAGTCGGAGCAACATAGATCTACATTTAACTCTCTAACACTCATTGAGCTTATCACATACGTGATTGATTCAGGGAATGGTGAATCATTCAACTTCAAAATTTCATGTCTCCTTAGTTGGAATTGATTCTACCTTTTGTTCTTTTGTATAATGCAAAGAATACAAATTAAATACGTTGCAAAGGAGATGAAACATATGCGTTCCAAATGTGAATTCTGTAATTGCAACAATTTCACCCCAAAACCAATACTAGCCATACAAAGATTATCCACTACAGTCAAACCAGACCCAAAAAAAAAAAAGATTTCGATCAAAGTAAACATACCCAGATTGTTCAACAGTAAACTCGCCTGAAGCAATACGAGCAGATAATTCAGCTCTTCTTTTCTCTTCTAAAAGCTTCTCCACCTTTTTCACTCCTTCCTCAACCGACTCAACCTCTCTTCCATTTGAAGAACACCCAATTGTAAAATTTCCACCAAAATGACAATTACCATTGAATTTAGGTGAGTAAGTGAGTCTAGATTTAGAATAATGGAGCGTTGGAAATTGAAAAAGAGGAACAGAAGAAGCCATGAAAGAGAAAAATGGAGAGTGTAGTTAACAATGTGGCACACTCAACAACCGCTAAAAAGAAAGTAGTAAATTATACTATTTGGATTAGCTTTTGGGTTATGGAGTGTTGTTGGTGAAAAGATACTTGAAGCCGTCCGAAGGATATTTGGACCAACCAATGTTTGGTACAAGTCAAATTTGGTGTTTCGGAATCCATGGGAGTTTAGGGAAAGATGAAACATTATTATACAACATAAAGATGCCATTAGACCTCATCTTATTATACTTAGGGAAAATGGCCTAAAATATCCTCAATCTTATTATACTTAGTTTTGAATGTTTAAACTTTATTCTATCGTATCGTTTAAATTCATTATTGATGATAAAAAGACTCATTTTATGTAAGGATCAATTTGGTGTGATCTTGTTGATACCTTAATATTTTCTTCTCATTTTGTCTTTTATAATAATTATATTTCATCTTTTATTCTACTTTTTCATAATAGCTCTATCTCGTACATTACTTTTCTGGTAGGTTTTATTATTCAAATTATGAATGTGTGACATTATGTAACGACGGACGAACGATACTATATATCCAAATATTGTATTCATTAAAACAATACAATACGATACAATACAATATAATACAACACAATTACGATACATTATGAAACAATATGTAACAACAATCCAAACAAAACGTTAGGGGAAAAATGGCTCATATATATCTCTATTGTTATACAAATTGCTCACATATTTTTTTTCCCCTAATACATGTGAAAAATCAATTTTAAATTTATTTTTTAGAAAATATTTATGTAGGGGTATAGTTGATATTTCTCACACATATTTCTTTGACTTTTTTGATTCATCGGTTAATTTGGATTTATTTTTTTAATGGTCAAATTTAATTTTGCACTAACTTTCTTCTAAACTTTATCATATATGCCCCTAGTTATTTTTACAGATACACAAAATAAATTACAATATATTTGGAAAATAATTAATTTTTAAATTTTTTTCTAACGTTTTCTCTTCTTTCATTCGCACTTTCTTTCCTCATATTTTTACAGTAAAAATGAAATAAATAAATAAAATAAGAATAAGAAACTCAAATAATGATAATCAAATAATTAAAAAAAAATTTGTGTGTGAAAAGGATCATATATATCCCTACATGAATTTTTTTAAATTAAAAATAAACTTAGATTTTTTTTTTCCACCTCCGCTAGATTAAAGGATAATTTATGAGCCATTTTTGTAATGGTAGGGGTATATGTGAGTCATTTGTATAACAGTAGGGTTATATTTGAACTACTTTTATAACGAGGAGTACATCAGCTTTAAATAACAAAGTTGAGCGCTATATCACGCTCTTTTCCCTTATACTTATTACTACTCTCTTTTATAATATTAAAACAATTTAGGGGTCATTTGGTAAAGTATATTAGAAGAAATAATGCATGCATTACCTTTGTGTATTAATAATACTCCCTTAGTCTCTTTTTACTTGTCAAATTTTGTCTTGACACACCTATTAAGAAAATAATGATTGGTATAGTGAGTTTATCATTTTATCCCTATTAATTGATAGGGTCCCAAATATATTTACTCACTACATTTTTCAAAGACATTAATTCAATATTAATAAATTGAGGGTATAATAGAAAAAAAAAAACTATCATTCCTTGATTTGTCAAATATGACAAGTAAAAAGGGAAATCAAATTAAGAAATATTTGACAAGTAAATAGGGTCGAAGGGAGTATCTTGTTTGATACACTTTTTAAATCTATGTACAACTAATGCTTGCATTAATTATACACTCTATTGTGTATTGAGGTGTGTATTACTAATACATAGAAATTCATGGTGATAGCAAAGAAGGGGTTTTAGTGCATATGCATTAGCATAGTTAAAGACCTAATTGCCTCTCAAAATCTTTTTTTTTTTACATTTTTTTATCATATTTTTGAAGGGTATTTTTATAAAATAAATATTTTTTTAAAAAAATTATGCAATGCATGTTATTTTTAATAGACCAAATGAAATAATGTACAAAAAATAATCTTTACATAATTAATATAAGCATAACTAATATAATATTAATACAAATATTATTAATACATTTTATTTAACATTATTCTTATACGTCCTGTCAAACGACCCCGCAGTGAATCTCATGTGATAGCTCTACTTTATGAAGTATAATATGACTATCCAAAGTTATTTATGTCAAAAGATTCTATTATGGGTGAATCACATTAATAGAAAGTGTGGGAGATTCCATTGTTATAGTTGACATATGGATAGTGAGTTCATTGTTTTATTTAAAGCTAGAACAAGAATAAAACTACCAAAAAAAGAGAAAAATATATGGGTCCCAACAAAAATTGAATTAAATGAATGTAGAAAATTCAACAAAAATGTTGTAAATAATAAAGCCAAGTGGATGTCCATGTGGGGCCACTCCATTGTAGCAAGGTAACTTCTCCAAGCAAATTATGCCTATAAAGGAGGCATTAATACCCCAAAGAGAGACACCAATTTTATGAAATACCACTATTTTCCATTTGATTTAGTATTCTGCCATTATTTTATCACACGTTATTAGCATGAGACTCTAAAAATAATAATATATATATTTTTGATTTGTTGCTTCTTCATCTATAATTTCTTGCCTTAATTAATTGAACTGATCATAGATGTAAGAAGGAAAATACAAATTTAACATTGCCTCATAATTTTGTGCTTGTTAAAATTTGGTAGACTATCATATGGAATATGAAATTTTATTACTTATTCTGCTAGAAATTTGAAAATTTCTAGAACAAGTTATTTAGAAGTAAATGTGTGTTTCTCATTTGAATGGATCATGAACTACTAATTATATTAGTGATGAATCTATTAGTTTTATCGTGAATTCATCTTCTGATCTTTTGTCCTATTATTTTAATTGATGATTTTGATGTAAATTAATTTCTAGAACATATAGTATCTATAAGGAACTGAGTTCATCTACAAAATGCAATTATATATATTTCAAGTTAGTAAGATAGTAGTTTAAGGAGAAACACATGTTGATGATCCATTTGTTATCATTGGTATGATCCTCGTTGAAAAGATAATTTAAGTGAATTGCCAGACACATTTGCTGACCCTATGTTATAATCCAGTTATAATGCTCCAATGAAAAGTCCTTGAAGGGCATAATTTATGGCACACATGAAGCGTGATAAATTAATCGATTCGAAAGATAAAATATCTTGAAGAAGAAGAGGAGCAAATGATCAAGATGGTCATAATAATGAGGCAAGTGCTTTAGAAATAGCACCATGACATAACACTCTATAAAGCCTTAGTAAAGGTTCATGTACCTGAAAATGATGAAAAATAAAGAGAGCTCAACAAGTTATGTGTAATACCCCAGCTTTCCAAGGAATGAAAATGCAGAATTTACTTGTAGGCAGTGACCTACAGAGGCCACTTACGGGCCGTAGTCAGGTTGACGGGCCGTAGGTGAGGAGCCGTCAATGGCTATGTCAATTTCAGTAATTCTCAGTCTCTGAAGTGTGATCTACGGAGTAGCAGGACGGATCATGAGTCAGTTGACGGTCCATAGAAAGTAATTGTAGATGTCCCCCAGACTTGGTTAAATTCTTGAACCTCAGGTTGTGATCCACGGTTGAGGTGTACGGTCTGTATATGGACCTACCAATCGTAGATTGAAACCGTCATTGCAGGGTCCCCCGATACCAACTCTCTGAATCTTTTGGCGGTTCAACAGGATGGTCCGTCAATGGATGTACGAACCGTAGGTCCTGATCGTAGATAAGGCCCGACAGTTTTTAATTAAGGGCTTTTTGGTCTTTTCCCTGGTTAATTCCCTAATTAACTAAGTCGGGTTTACCCTTAATGAAGGTCCTATATATAGTTCTCTATACCTAAATCACTTCATTCTAACTCATTCCCTAAATTCACGTCTCAAATATTTCTCTCTCTAAAAGAAATCCTCTCTAGCTCAGGGAAGAAGAAGAAGCTAAGTCCTCCATTGAAGATCACCCAATTTCCTCCAATTTCTAGTGGGCTTTGCTAAGGTATGATGGTATTGACCAATGGAGTTGCTTCCTCCATTGGGCCCTCCCTTTTCTTCATGAATTTCAAGGTTCAATTCCCTTCAAGTAAGCTAGGGTTTGATCAATTGTTATGGGTTCTTCAAGTATGAGTTCAATTGCTGATTTAATGCTTTGTAGTGCACGATCTAGCGTGGGTAAAGTAATTTAGTGAACGATCTAGCGTGAATTACATGTCTAATTGTAATTATTGCATGAACCCCAATGATTCCAAGTAAATTCTCCCCAATTTGATAATATATGCCTTGATCGTTGGGTTGAGATATGAATAGACGAAATTGATGGATCATCTATGAAACTGAGCATGAATTGAGTATGAATTGGGGTTAATTGCATGAATTTAGCATGTTCAAGTAAAAAGCATGATTTTCCTCTTTTATGTGGGTTACTTCAAGTATGACTAAATTGCCTTGATTATGACTCTTAAGAGCTAGCTTGCATTGAATTGCATGGTTTAAAATAAAGGCAGCATGAACCCATTAGCTATGAAGAAAAAAGCATGATAGAATCATGAAGAAAGAGGTTTATAGAATCAAGCATGTTTTATATGAAATCTATGATATGTTGATGTTGAGTCTTGAAAGGGTTTTCTCATATAATGCTCAACCTAAGCTTGTGAAAGGTTTTCTCACATGTAAAGGATTCATAACTTGTTAAAAGGTTTGCTTAACTAAAATTGAATCAAGAGCTTAAAGAAGCTATTCTAGGGGTGTAAGCTTGGACAAGTCCATGAAAGAAGAAACACTCAATGAAGTAAGCTTGGACTAGTCCATGGTATGTGAAGTCAAGTTTAGCTTGGATTGGCAACCCCAGTTGTGCCTTTCCATGGATATCAATATTTATGATTGTATAGTGGGAATTATGCATAGAACCGAGTGGACGGGTGACAAGTCCCCATATGTCCTATGCCTATGTGCCCCCATAGGTGGTCTTTAACAGGCCCATATTATATTAGCTTAGCTAGTGGATCCACGTAGGCTATGGTTCAGGACTCTACCTTGGCAAGTAGAATGACCCTTTTTCGGTGTAGGGCAGACACCGAATTCCATGTTGAGTTATTCCATGGCCTACAAACCTGTTTAAGGCTTTTCCCACACTTCAGTTTGCACAATGGTGCATGGGTTACTAAAAGTAAAGTAAAGAAAAGAAGAGTAAAAGAAAGATGATTTACCTTGCTTTGGCCATGGTTTATGCTTTATGTTATTTGCTTATATGCCTTATCATGTTTAGCTTGGCCAATTGCATGTCATGTTTGTATCTCAGTTTCTAGCATGTTTTATGAGTTTATATGCATTGTTATCATACTTAGTACTTTAATGTGCTAACGCATACTCTTGCCTGCATCAACTTCTTTGGTGTAGGACGTGGCAGTTCTCCTACTCGTGGCTAGAGCATTGACTTCGAGTTGAGAAGAAGACTTGGTGAGTCCTCATCCATCCGAGGACATGGCCTTGTTGGATTTACTTTGATGTCTTTCCTTATGTTGGATACTGTATTGGGTTGCGTCCCTATCACTTTTATTCGTATTCTATGATATTAGAAGGCTTTGAGACATGAGTTGTAGACTTCCGCTGTTTTGAGTAAAGCTTTGATATAAAATGCTCTTTTGAACTTTTATTTCACTATTATCTTGTATGTTATGTATGCTAAGGGCTTGTATGAGGCCTCTCAGGGTCTTGTACGCCGTGTTACATCTAGGGGCTACTCTGGGTCGTGACATTATGTCATATTAGAATCGATTTCAAATGACCATCGACGATATCTTTAATATAATGTAGCGCTTAAAATTATAAATGGTAACGAGGATCTTGATCTTAAATCTGTCAAATAGAGTTGACAAATAAATGATTGGCCAAAGAAAATACGCAATTCAAGTATATTTTATTTCACTTGGAAAAGTGATGCACTGAACTTATAGTTCATATATCAAGATATAATGTCAGTAGGGGTACAAATGGATTATTATGCGAAAGGTCAAATAAAATCATAAGATATAAGGTACGGCTTGTGCCTTGAGGCATAAAGATTTTTCGCAAAAGTCCTGACATTATTATATGGAGATGCGTTCTCATGTGGTGGATGCAATGGGATTTCTTTCAGTCTGACAATATGTGAAAAACTTGAATACATGTAATAAATAATTTTCATGTCTAGCTAGACAGGTAATTATTATATGAAAATCTCTAAAGGATTTAAAAGGTTTTAAAGCAATTCCATTGAATAGTATCTAACTATTATTATTCAAGGTATGATAATTTTACTACTCTTATCGATAGAGTAATCAAAGTGAATCAAATATTTATTTATAAATTTGTTTAATCTAACCAATCTTGTCAAGGTTTATTGGTTATGAAACTGCAGGAAATTATTTATATGAAGTTTGATGTCAAAAAAGCTATATGTTTTCATGTGGAAATATTGTCATATCATAGGATTATACAAGACAATCAATTTTATGATCATGAAAGTCTTTGTCACTTGGTTATTGCTATAAACAAGTCGAATGAGCAATTTGTCTACGCTGACGAGGTCACAAACTAAGTGATTGTCAAAGATGTATTTAACTGAACTCAACATATCCAAGAGCCAAGAAAAATATATATCATGATAAGCTCAAGAATGCAACATCTTCATGAACATGATTTGGTCATAAAGACACAAACAATACTAATATTTGAAAAGAAGAATAAGATTGGGAGGCACTCTTTACAAGAATTAAGTGATGTTTTAATCAGGGGGAGTATGATACGCGTTGCACTCTTTTTCCCTTAACTAAGGTTTTGTCCCACTGGGTTTTCCTAGGAAGGTTTTTAATGAGGCAGTTTTTCAATGCGTATTACTAGACATGTGTACTCTTTTTCCTTCGCTAGGATCTTTTCCCACAGGATTTTTCCTAGTAAGGTTTTAACGAGGCACATTATCTATGGATAAGCTCCAATGAGTAGTAAATACATCATATTGTGGATTCCCATTACACAATTTTTCGTATAAGCTTGGAATCAAGAAGGCAACTTACAAGCAACTCCACAAGCAAGTAGCAGGTTCCTATAAGCAACTTACAAGTAGTTCCGCAAACAGGTTTCTACAAGCAACTTACACAAGCAGGTTCTTATAAACAACTTACACAAACAGCTCTGCAAGTAGGTTCCTACAATCGGCTTACAAGCAGTTTGCAATGAGGCGATAAATAATGCGTATTACAAATAATTATGTACATTTTTTTATATATGAACATCCAAGGGGGAGTGTTGTAAATAATAAAGCCAAGTGAATGCCCATGTGGGGCCACTCCACTGTAGCAAGGTAACTTCTCCAAGCAAATTATGCCTATAAAGGAAGCATTACATACTGCAAAGAGAGACACCAACTTTATAAAATATCACTACTTTCTCCCTTTCTTTGTTCTCAACACTTTATGTTTTTCATTTGATTTAGTATTCTAACATTATTTTATATCAAAAAGTAAATTATTGGGTCTACATTTTATATCTTTTTTGTTCTTCTTCATCACAATGTTGTTTCTTCTAAACCATATGATGGTCCTATTTATGCTACTTTAAATAATTCTATTAAAAATCAAAATTACGAAAAAGTTTCATCTTCAGCTATTCAAATAAAACATGCAAAGAAATTTAAAGATTGGTGTTCAAATTTTGGTTAGCGTCCTTATTGATGCTAAAATAAAATAAAATATTGACATCCTTGTTGATGCTAAAAGAAAATCAAAAAATTTGTGTTCAGATTTTGATTCTTTCTCTCTAATTTTAGCGAATGTTTAATCTAATTTAATTATTATTTAAGAAATTGAACAAAAATAGAGCAATGTTTTGAAAATTTTCTAAAGTAGATTAAATATTTTCCTGAATAACGTTTTAGATATTATTTTATTCAAAATATTTGAATATCAAAAAGTAACAGTTGATAAAATAAACATTTCTATTGAATTTTTATATTTGTTTAACTCAATTTATTATGGTGGAACCCATTGCAAATCTAATTATGTATTTTGATAATGTCATCCTACCTTTAAATTAGATAAGAAGGGCCTACTATCCCATGTGTCCAAAAAAATATTGGAGTCTCACACACCTCTTTTTTCGGTTGTGACAAAATTGAACAGCCAGCAGGGTCAAAATGATTTTCCAATCCTTTACCCAAAAAAAATAGTTTTATGTTCTTTATTTTCACTTTTACATATAAGAGCGTCATTTTTACACATAAGAAATTTGAAAAAGTCATTTTGTTCTATCCAAATTGTAAAAGATCTCATTTCCTCCAGCGAGCAGAGGTCATGTTCTCAAGTCTTGCTAACTCATATAAATGATTAAAAGACATTAGAGACCCAATAAACTGATCGATGCACACAGACTACTCTAATACCACAGTTTTCAAAAAGAGGGGAAAGGCAAGACTATAGAGTACTGCAAGCATAAACCAATTTGAACTTTTACACAGCATATTTGTGGAGTAGACAATATCAACAATTCTACAAGCCAAGGAAACAGAAGCAACAAACATTACACCATTTTATTTCCCCTGTCCTGTTCAGTCTTACATAAAATGAACCAAGCATTTAGAAAGACAGAATGTAAATCAAGAAAAAACACTTGACATTATTATCAAATCTTGGTCACCCTAAGTAACAGTTGAAAACAAAAACTTGTCTATATTATGCATCGGTTTTAAGAGAACCGTCTGGCTGAAATGTACATGCCTTTGTAAGGATCTAGTAGAAAATAAATAATATGGAACTTCACCCTCCCAAGCAAGACTGGATTATGTTTGGGTTTTGACAGTCTTCCATAGCTGCACCCACTCGACCATGGAATCAGCTGCACGGGTGAACACAGGATCTACTCGTCCCAGCTGCTCCTTCACGGCTGCTGCAATCTCAATCACACAATCTTCTGCTGTTTTTGCTGCCGGAGTCAATTTCATTGATTGGAAGAATGGAACAACTTCTTCCATCAGCTTCACCCCCTCCCACTCTTTCTTCAAACTCTCTATGGCATCACCTCTTTCTTTCCTCCAAACGTATGGAAGCCCAGTTTTCACACCATATCCTAAGTGATCACATACTACCTTAACACACATTCCAGTCCATACATCCTCCACAGTTTCCCACCTGAACTTTCCTTCCTTTGCCAACTTGAAAGATGGCAGCAAAGCAGGTCCCACCAATTCACGATCAAATGCTATATTGATTCCGCTCAGAGGCATCATGGCCCTAACTGGTACAGTGAGGACAGCATCAACATATCGAGTGTTCCTCAGCTCCGGCTTGAGGGCTTGTGTAGGTGCATCCAGATCGGCTAAATTAAGCCACAGTCCACATGACAGAGCACACGAGACACCACTTCGCAAGCTAAATGGGTAGCCACGAACAAAATCAGCTCCTTTACAGAAAGGATCATAGAGGGTATTAAAGAAAAATGGGGTGGCAGGAGTCGAGAGGTTATTGATATGTTGTGCGACGGCATCGACTTGGATACCCTTATTATCCTTAGCTGGAATGCAGTCATCATCTATTGAGATGATATATTTCTTCTTTGACAAGAGATAGCCAAAATATCGGCACGAGTAGCCAGAGAAAGTTGCAGCATTTGAAGATCCAATAATTTGTTGAATATCAGCTTTTGTATAGGTATCATAATTAAATCCACCTGGAATTTTAAGTTCTCCTTTGACGTCAGGATCTTTGATAATTATCAGGTGAAATCGGGAGAATACTGCTCTCCATTCTTCCAGAAATGAAGTAAGATCTGGTTCAATTGCAGCTATCACAATATCTACCTCATCATCTCTGATGCTGACTTGAGACATTTTTCCAAGGCTAGAATAAGAAAAAGCAAGAATAGGATTTGTTGCCTTGCGAATGGAGAGAGCCTTTTGCAATAATTGCTTGCTACCAAATAATATCAGAATTTCTCAGAACATCCTGATATAAAGTAGTTATAAAGATTACATTATGAATCATAATGCGACAGAAGGATTTTTTAAAAAAAAACACTTACTAGTAGGAAGCACAGGAGTAAGAACACATTGGATGTTAAATGCGCCAATTAGTTCAAGGATTTCTTCCTTTCCAGTTGCAATAAACAGCTTCAAAATCTTCTCATTTAGCTTCCCAGCTCTCAAGGTCCTCTGCCAAGAAGAGAAAACTAAGACTGTTATCACATGTGAAGCTACTCCAACATGATTGAGTAGATGGATCTTCACAAAAATTTACAGAGTTTGTCATCATTAGATCTGCTTATGGGAGGTTTTCCAGTTCTCATTCAGGAATTTAATAATTTTAATAATGAACATATGGAGCAGTAAATGCATTAATAGTCCACAGCTAGTATATTGGTATAGTCTATAATCTGTATGTTGTAGAAGTTCAGACAGTGTCATATTGTTGAGATGCAGAAAGAAGTGCAGGTGTGAGATATGCCTACGAATTTTGCTTAGTGAAATACCACTTGGAATAAATAAAGATGACCAGCCACAGATTTACAGGTTGAAGTACTAACATGTAAAGAATAGCACTTAAGTAGAAAAGCGACACAACTATGGCCAAGTAACTGCAGAAGGATAAAACATGTAACAAATTCGCCTAGTTCAGAATTCAGAAACATCAGCTACTCCAACAATTATGACCTTACGCAACGTTTAATTCGTGCATTACAGATGCCTATTTCTCCTCATATAGATCAAAAGAAAGTAACTATAGCTTGTCTGTGCAGATGATATCTGATTTCTTTTATTGGGTCACTGTTTGAATTCTGCCTTTTCAGGGCAAAGATGGAAAAAGAAATCCTTTCTATCTCTATTTTGAGAGAATGCCAAATCCAATCACAGTCAAAATTCAGTATAACTAAATAGCTATTCTACGGCGATTCTTGCCGGCCAGCGCTTGGTTTGGTAGCTCAGTTCTCACCCACTATGATCGCTGATAAATTTCTTATTCTTTTCTCTTCTCTTCTTTCCTCTTCAGATTTCTCTCTCTTCATTCGTGGAGAAAAATAGAATCAACGCAGGTTTCAAATCCTTTGACGTCACAAGATGGACTGTCAGCAACGAGACCTGGTACGAATGGTTAGAAAGAAGTTGCAAGATGATGAGACACTCAACCTTAAGCACAAATACCATGCAGTGGATCTGTTACATCCTTAAGGAAGCATCGAGAGATAGGGAAAAAAGATGAGAAGGTGGAAAACAAAGGAGAGACTTGCAGAGCTATTCTGCACTAGGAAATTTAATGTGAATGAAAGATCTCAGGTTAGGTAGGACTAAAGTAGAGTACCTAGAGTGCAAGTTTAGTGACGTAACGCATGACACCGATGTGGAAGCGAAGATTAATGCACAAGTCATATCCAAGAGAGGAAGTTTCAAGTATCTTGGGTACATAATCCAAGGAGACAGGGGAAATTGATGATGATGCCGCACACCGTATTGGATCGGGGTGGGTGAACTATAGACTCACATCCGGGGGTTCTATAGAATGGTGGTTAGACCAACATTATTATATGGGGAGGAGTGCTAGCCCGCCCACGTCCAGAAGTTGAATGTAACAGAGATGGGAGCGGTGAGAGAGGGGTTGGTTATAACAAGAGTTGGGAGAGGTAGAGAATAGGTCAAATAAGAATGTTACGAGGGGGACATGATCCTAAATAGAAAGGTTTGGAGGTCGAGGATTAGGGTAGAAGATTAGTAGGTAGCTGAGTGTTGTCGCACTACTTATGGGAGAGGCAATGGGCTAGTCTCCTCTTTGTTTCTCCTTATTAGTAGTATTATTTAGTAATTGTGTAGCTTCCTTTCTTCCGTGTTTATTAGTATATATAGCTACCTTTGCTTTGTATCCTTTCATTTTGCCGTCTTATATCCTTGCACCTTGAGCTAAGGGTGTATCGAAAACAACTCTCTACCTCCAAGTTTATTTTTTTAGCTCTACCACCAATCAAACCCCACTTTGCGGGATTATACTAGGTATGTTGTATATCCTTGCACCTTGCTATGGCTTCTTCATTTCTTTTGAGTTGAGGGTCTATCACAAACCGTCTCCCTACCCCAACCCAAGGTAGGGATATGGTGTTGTTATTGTTTATGGAAGGTACATGAGCATGTTGCTTCGGGGGAATGAAAGATCAGCCCTAATAATTCATTAGTTGGCATTGAATGCAGGTTGGAATGATATAGCAGTTAAGATAGAGGTTTATACTCCCTCTGTCCCAATTTATGACTCACTTTCCTTTTTAGTCAGTCCCAAAAAGAATGACACATTTCTATATTCTATAATAATTTAGCTTTAAAATGCCCATTTGACCCTTAATGAAATGATTTATAGTCATACAAATATTTATGACTTGTTTTAGACCACAAGTTTCAGAAGTCTCTCTTTCTTAAACTCCATACCAAATCAAACTACAGATAAATTGGGACGGAAGGAGTAAATGTTTCAATATCATGATTAATGCAGAGCATTTCAGAGTCTTTAAGGAGGATTATCCTTATACCAGAGGAGTGCATGAAAGCAAATGGTAATCCAATATCCTCAAAGAGTCCATAGTTGCAGTTGATGGAGGTAATATTCGCATTGCAGAGCCGTCAGGGATATTCCAAAGAAAGTTACATTAGCGGTAGGAGTTGGTGCACTCTTACATGGAAGGTGGTTTACGGGGTCAACATCTATGAATGGCAGTTCCCAAATAGATATATGGCAGAGCAGATATTAAAAAAAAGGAGTGGAAATGGAAAAAGAAAGGGTGCGACTCGAGTGGTGGAATTCGACGATGGGTTGTTCCCCAATCTCTCAAAACAATGATACCACATGGATATGGGCTTTGGGCAATCATCTTCATCTATGGTCGAAGAAGATTTTCTTAGAGGTGGGTAATCTTTGTGGTGGATGGGTTTCCACTGAAGAGGAAACAAAGCTTAAAACCACACCTTAAGTGGGCAAGAATCCAGATCGTAGGAGATGGTCAGAGCTGTCCGAGTGTAGGTGACGATAGAAAGAGATGGATTTAAATTTTATATCCCTTTTTGGGTCAAAAGAGTTGTCTGGTTCAAACCACTGTCGCCAAAATCACTAGAGTTGCTAGGTTTTGGCGAAGAAACTGATGGTCCAAAGCTATCAACATACCGAAGGGCAAAGACGTGCTTTTTGTCCAAGGAAGGTACTGAAAACAGGGCTAACAACGTGCAGCTAATAAAGAGCATGTGGGGACAATTACCAATATTTTAAAATTTGATTTAGGTGCACATGCAAGAGAGATGGTGGTCCCAAGGGTTTTAACTCAAAAGTTTAGGCCAGTCTGGCAGGCCATCAGAGCAGCCAAAGTCATTCTTAACGACTTAAAATCAAAACATCTAAAGGGAAACTTGATCCACTGCTAGAAGAACTAGTACTGCAAACAACAATCCCAATATTTTCTCCATCAGGGGCAGAAATAAAGGGGCCGACACAAGCAGAAATCTCAAACCTAGGGTAAAATAAAGGCAAAGATACAAGTTTTAAAATGTACAAATACCATGGCTTTAACTATGATGACAGATACTCTAAGGGAGGGGGAGCAAACAATGAAAGAGCAACATAATTCAATGGCAATCCATGAAGGGAAGAAATTGACGAATTGTTACTGGAAGATGTCAAACCTAATCAACTTCATAATTTGTTGCTAGACAGGGAGATGCATGCACAATTTGGCACCAAAATTTAATTAAACTGGGAAAATGTTTGGGGTAGATTTTCAAGGACATGAAGAAGAAGCTTTGGAACTACTACTCAAGCAAATTGTCAGTTGAAGGCAGGCTAAGAGAATGGAAGCTGAGGTTTCTATCTAGAGACCTAGATTCAAAGGAGCACAAGAACTTAAGGATTTAACTACTTTTGATGTCAAGCTCAAGAATGATGGGAAAAGGAACAGGGGAAAGGGTAAAAATTGTTTATAACGAAGATCAATTTGGTTTCATGGTGTCAGGGGGCTTAACAATGAGAATAAAATGGCTTTGGAGATACAATATGCATCGTAGAAGGAGGTGATTAAATGCAAGTTTAATGAACTCAATCCATGGTGTACATTTGTGAGCACTAGTACTTATGGGGTTGGAGTATGGAAGACAATTACAGCTCTATGGCCCAAGCTGGAAAGAAACTCACAGATGATAGTAGGAGATGGAAAAAGAATAAAATTCTTGAAGGAAGCTTGGAAGGAGACATTACCTCTAATGGAGACCTTTCCAGATTTGTTTGCTATTAGCAACAACCCAGAGGGCAACATAAATGAAGTTTGGAGTACACAAGACGGGGACTTAACCTTCGGAGGTTGCTGAATGACTGGGAGATTGAAAGGATGACTAACTTGTTACGTAGGATTAGTGATTTCAATGGGACCAATTCTGAACCAGACATCTTGAGATGAAGACAGAATAAAGATGGACAATTCACTCTAAACAGAGCACATAGAAAGGAAGGGATGGTGCAGAATGGAGAGCAGCCAAAATTATGAAGAAACATATGGAAATGCCACGCCCCAACCATGGTAAAATGCTTCACTTGGTCGGTGGCTAAGAGAGCCTGTTTAACACATGAAGTTTTGAAGAGAAAACGAACCATCATAGTCTCCAGATGTTTCTTGTGCAAGGGAACAGATGAAACCAACAATCATCTATTTCTACATTGCAAATTCACTGCATAGATTTGGTCCTTATTTCTAAACCTAACTGAGACAAGATGGACTATGCATGAACATACAATAGACTTGCTATGCTGTTGGATAAAATGAGGTGGAAACAAGAGTAAGTAGAAGTGGTGGAAACAAGAGTAAGTAGAAGTGGTGGAGGATAATCCCACGGTGTAGCTGATGAACAGTTTGGAGAGAAAGAAATGGGAAATGTTTCGAAGATAGATTCAACTCCATTTAAAAAGTTAAATGATATTATATAGTATCTTTCTACTTTTGGTGTAAAGAAATGTGACTAGAGGATTTAGACCATTTTGTAGAATTATGAAGATCCCTGTATGTATTTCTTTTTCTCTTTTTCTTGTAACCAATACTTTTTGATGGTCTCCCTGAGAAATACATATTTGCCAGATTCAAGAAAAACAATATGGATAAAATAAGAGTTGTAAAGAGCTTGATACACAAATTGAATGTTGACATCATTTGTCTTCAGGAAAAAAATATTAGAAGGGGGTGTAAGGGAGAGCATTAAAGAGTTTTGGGGAGGTTAGATGGGTGAGATTTGAATGTCTAGAAGTTAATGGTACCAGAGGGGGTATATTGATGTTATGGGATAATGGAATTTAGAGAGGGACCTCTTTTCAAATTCGTTCATATACCTTAACTTGCAAGTTTGAGGCACTCTTTCAAGATTTTGAGTGTCACATAACAGGGGTATATGCACCAAATTACAGATATGAAAGGGAAAATGTTAATGAAGAGATAGGAGCAGTTAGGGGCTTGATGGGTGGCCTATGGCTGTTTGTGGGACTTCAACATCTCAACATTTCCTTCAGAAAAGATAAACGGTAGCAAGAGATCTCCAGCTATGGTGAACTTCTCAAAATTTTATAGAGGATATAGCATTGATAGATCCCCTACTGGAAGGGGGCACTTTCACCTGGTTCAAGGGTGAGAATCATATGATTGCTTCAAGATTTGACAGATTAGTTTTTTTCAAAAGAGTAGGATGATAGATTCAGTAATATCAAACAACTTCTACAAAGAATTGAATCTGATCACATCCATATATCACTGCAATGTGGTGTCTCAGAACAGAACAAATCCTACTTCAAATTTGAGAATTGGTGGTTGAACACTAAAAGTTTTGTGGACAGAATTAGAGAATGGTGAACCTCTTTTGAGTTTGCAGGCAAGCTTGATTATATTCTGGCTTGCAAGCTCAAAGCACTTAAAGGCAAGCTAAAGGAATGAAGTAGAAGCAGTAAATTCCAGGGAACTTGGGATTTCAAAAGGCGATTTTGAATCAACCTGCTACAATAGATGTTGTCCAACATAATATATCACTGTCAAATGAGGAATCAAGCCACCCTTCTGATGGAGTATGATGAACATATCGAAAATGAAGACATAGCATGAAGACAGAGATCTAGAGCTCTGTTGGCTTTAAGGTGACAGAACCACTAGTTTTTTCCATAAAGTGACCAATGCACATAAGAGAAGCAATCACATAAGTCAATTAGATATGCGAGATGTAACAATGGAGGAACCAGAAGGAATTAAGAGGGTGATCATTGAATTCTAGCAAAACCTTTATTCTGAAATTGTTGAATGGAGACCTGCCAACAGTCTAAGCAATCTTATCAACTGCCCTACCATTACAAAAGAAGAGAGAATCACTACAGGGTGTCTTTGAGGAACATGAGGTGCTCACTAGCCTGAAGATGAAGATGTGTGCCATGTATAAAGCTCCTGGCCAAGATTGCTACAAAAAAATGTTGGGAGATACTTGAACATCATATCATGGAAACTTTCCATAATGACTAATGAAGTGCATTCTCCTTTACGAGTCAGTTTGCGGAGATTTATTAGAGTATTGTGCCTTTTATGAGGAATCACACCTCCATAAAGGTGAACAATGAGTACAAAACATCATTTTGGGAAGATAATTGGTTGGGTTGGGTAGGGGGTGTCTGATAGATTTACCCCTATAGTGGCTATGCAACATCAGATGACAGTAGCAGATGCATGGTCCTCACAGGGGTGGAACATACAACTCAGAAGGAATTTAAATGATTGAGAAGTGGATACATTGACTGAGTTTTACAAAAGGCTAGAAGATTTCAAAGGTTTACAGGAGGGTACAGATTGTCTATGCTAGAAAGAAGACAGTACGGGACTCTTTAAAGTAAGTTCAGCTTACAAGTTGTTGAATCAAAACAATCAACAGATAGCTCATTGGCCTTGGAAACACATTTGGAAAGTGAAAATACCTTACAAGGTCTCTTGTTTCACATGGTTATTAGCACATGAAGCTGCTTTGACCCAAGATAATCTTAACAGGAGAAAGTTCCTCCTTTGTTCAAGATGCTTTCTTTGTGGGGAAGAACTTGAGATTAGCCATCTATTCTTACATTGCAAGGTTACAGATCAGCTATGGATGATTTTACCACCCTCAGAGGCATAGCACAAACAATGCCCAGGAAGATAACTGAGGTTATCCTTTGTTGGGAGGAGGCTGGAGCAGGAGTTGCAAACAAGGATAGAAGAAGGAGTGTCCCAGCTTGGATATAGTGGACAATCCGGAAAGAAAGGAATTTCAAATGTTCTGAATAGCAGTTCAGTACAAAAAATCAAATTGAATTGCATTAGATTTTTTTTTTATGGTGTAGACAAATCTACATAGAAGATACTGAGTCGATCATAGATATCCTAGGATTCTGCTACGTTTTAATCAGCTGTTCTTCCTTTTGCCTTGTAAGTATGGTTTCAGCACAACCTATGTGTTGTTTTGGCCAATATACAAATGTTACTTCATCAAAAAAAATGCTCCAAAATTTATCCAGAACAAGTCAACTATTATTGCCCATCCATCAGCTATCCTGATAGTCTAGGCTGAGAGACAACTTTCTTTCTTTAAACGTCCAGACTATTTTTGTCTGCCAGACACTGAATCAAAATAACAAGAGGTATACTTTGCCCTGCTTTAGTTGCTGATAGCCTAATACCACTGAGCTGAAAGTTGGTTGTCAGGTTCGGGTATAACTTCCTGTTACTTGGTCATAGCTGATAAATTGGAGCAGTGACACAACTATGACCATGTCTGTCCATTTGATAAAGAGCTTTTAACATGGAAAGAGACTAAGTGAGTAGTGTTTTATTCGCATACATGTGTATAAAATTATTTATGCCCATCTATCTTGCAGTGGGTAAGCTGCTTTTTCTAAATCACACACATTCAGAGTATAAATGCAATCAAGCTCATACACATTCAGAATATAAATGCAATCAATCTCTTTAATGATCACTTGGAAAATGTTACGTATTTTTTTTTTGATAAAGGAAAATGCTATGCATTTGACAAATGACCATTCCTACAATTTAAAAAACTCTGGGTTCTCATAAAGTTTAGATATACTTAAAGTTCGTAGAAATTTTGAGAAAGGAAGCGCTTCTGGAAAACTTAGACTCTGATCCAAAGAAACTACTATTCTCCTGTTAAAAACTCAAGTATCAATTCTATTGGTAAATATCAATTCTATAGGTAAATATCAAATCAATATGAAAATTGTTTGTAAATGTTACCCGTTTCAAAGAAAATTTACTGTCTTAAACAAGTCTTTTACAAAATAACAATTCCAGACATTGCTGAAGAGCTTATATAATGTTTCTACCAGTCACTCCTTTTTCTAAAAGAAACATTTTTTTTATAACCATGGTGTCCGAGCCTGCTTATGCGCAGCTCGAGCTTGACTAATTTCACGGGATTACTACCACCTTCCATCAGCAGCAACAAGTACTAGGTAACTTTGTCCACCAAGAATGGATGAAAAGAAATCACCAAGTATTTTTGTCTCTGTTAGGGTTGTGATTTGAACAAGAGACCTCATGGTTCTCAACCCACTTCAACCCCTGGGTGTTAAAAAGATGAGCACCCACCCTCCAAGAAAAAGAAAACACAAGTTAATGTCTTCTATCTCAAAAAGGAAAGAAAAGATAACCATCAATGTGATTTTTAGCTCCTCTCATCATTCAATTTCTATTCCACCTTTCACTTGTAGAATATTTTAAAATTATTTGAGCAAAGTTGAGTTCATCTAAAGTGTGGACTTGGTGGCCAAGTTAATACATATGACTTCAGCACTTATGTCATTAAGTTGATGGCAAGTGCGCATATGTCATCCCTTGATGACCAAGCACAAATTTTCCTTGTCCCAAAGTTTTACCGAAGTGCAAATTTACTCCTCCTTCTCATTGTTCACCACCTCATATACTACTATATATAGTCTTGAGAAGACACAACTTAGTGAAGGAGTAATACTTAGCCAACTTCCAATATCCCCTTCCGACTTGCTTATTTTGTAATCCCTCCGTTTAAAAAAGAATGACCTCATTTCCTTTTCAGTATGTTTCAAAAAGAATGAACCCTTTCCTTTTTTGGCAATATTTTAATTTCAACTTTCCACGTAGCTTGTTTAAGGCCACAAGATTAAAGGGCATTTTGGTATATTTGACACAACTTTAATTTAGGACCACAAAAGTGAGAAGTCTTCATTATTTTCTTAAACTCCGTGCCAAGTCAAACTAGACCATTCTTTTTTTAAATGGAGGGAGTATTATTTATATTTTGTTGATTCATGTTATCCTCTAATTAATATTTCAGTAGGACAATGCCTAGCACTCAAGTATTATATATATATATATATATATATATTACTTAGAATATTATTGTAGTAGTATTTATCTAAATTTTCATATAATTCTTTGATAATATATTTTCCCCATATATATTTTCCAACAATCTAAATAACTATTTCAGCAAAACATAAATACTACAAAACAAGCAAGTCAGAAAGAGGGGTTATATAGTAAGCTAAGAATTATTCACTAATTGGGTTGATGGTCTTAAAGACTTCATCATCCAATATATATAGTAGTATATGAGGCTGTGAACAATGAGGAGGAGAAAATCTGCACTTTGGTAAAACTTGGGGACAAAGGAAATTTGTGCTTGGTCTTCAAGTGATGGCATATGAGCACTTGTCATTTGATGACATAAGTGATGAAGTCATATGTAATAACTTGGCCACCAAGTCCACACTTTAGATGAGCTCAACTTTGCACAATTTTAAAATATCCTACAATCCCCCATATATTTTAAAATAATTTTGAAATAAAGGACTCAAGACTTGCTTAATACTACTTCAGAAACTATTTCTGACACTATCAATGTCCGTACTAATCCTCTTTCTCTAGTTCCGATTGTCATACCATATGCCAAACCATTTTCAGACGTGTCAAATATTGAAATGTTCGCTAATGAAAATTTCAAAAGGTGGCAAGAATTGAGTTTTTTCATTGTTCAATGTTCATGGTGTTGCACATGCATTATTACATCCACAACCTGGCGCGGACGTTGATAACAAAATTCTGGAATCATGGCAATATGCCAATAAGGTATTTACAAACTATTTCTAACAAACTGCTTCATGAGTGTTGTAGTTGCAAAGAAGCAAAAGTTATTTAGGAAGCTTTAATTAAAAAGTTCACTGCTGAGGATTGGAAGATTTTACCAATGGAAGATGAGTAACGAGAAGGAGATGAAAATTCAAATCAATGAATATCAAAAATTGCTTGAAGACTTGAAGGCCGAGGGGATCATTCTACTAGAAAATTTTTTTATTGGAGTGTTGATTGAAAAATTGCCTAACTCATGGAATGATTACAAAAATAACTTAAAGCATGAGCAGACAAATTTCACTATTAAGGAAATAGTGACTCACATTCTAATTGAAGACACCAACAAAAAGGAGTCATTCAAAGCAAAGGAGTTGGCATTCAAGGCAAACTTAATACAAGGTCAAAGCAGCGATAACAAAAGGTATGGTAATAAGTCTCAAGGTTACAAGTCTTATAACCCGAATTTTAAGAAAAAGAAAGGCTCTTGTTTTACTTGTGGAAAACCCATGCTGAAGGAGATGAAATTATTGTTGTTGTCATTTCTCAAGTAAACATTGTAGCACATATAAAAGAATGGGGGTAGACTCTGGGGCTACTCGGAACATTTGTGCAAATCGAGAAGCATTTGCCTCCTATAAATTAATAGGAGATGATAATGAAGTGGTCTACCTTGGAGACTCAATAACTACTAAAGTCTTGGGTAAGGGTAAACTACTCCTAAAGCTCACTTTGGGAAAAATTTTAGCCCTTATGGATGTGCTACATGTTCCTACAATGCGGCAAACCTGATTTCCGTAGCCTTGCTTAATAAAGCTGGAATGAATTTGAATTTGATAAGATCATACTAACAAAAAAAATAATGTGTTTGTGAGGAATGGTTATTGTAACCAGGGACTTTTTGTACTTAATGTTTCTGATGTTGTGAATGAAAAAGTATCTATTTCTGCTTACATGAAAAAGATACGACTAGACAAAATTACAAAACTAGTTATCACAACCCGATAGGTAATTAATCCACTGTACAGAGCTAGGTCAAAATGCAAAAGGGATTATTCTCCTACTCTTACCAAAGTCTGAATAACAAATTGCTGAATTAAGATCATCATCTTCTTCAAAACAAAATAAGTGAATTAACATTATCTTGTTCAGCAAAAAAAGTCAGATAAAATTGCCCAAGTACAACTGTACAAGCTTAAACATAAAAACCCCACTTCCTTTCTCTCTTCAGTCTGGATAGATACATCACATACTAACAGTCAAACTGAAATAAACTAAAAAATCTTTACATATCGACCACGCAAAAGCCATAAAATCCTTTCAGCACTGATTATAATTGAACACCACATACAACTAAATAACAAAGGGAAACCCATGAAAGGAAAAACCAAAAAATGTAGAAACCAGATCACATCACAGAAAAACTACACAAGTATACTCAAAAATTCAAAAAGAGTAAAGCATGCCCCAAACCAAAAGATGCATAACAAGTGCACTAGCTACAAAAGGGATTATTCTCCTCTCTTACATGACAAAGTCTGAACAACAAATTGCTTAAGCAAAAAAAGTCAAGATAAAATTACCCAAGTACAAAAGTAAACATAAAAACCCCACTTTTTGTTATAAATCACACAGTATAACAAAAAAAATCCCAGAAATGCATCAAGAATCAGATCATAGCACAATCAAGAGAAAATAAAAGAAACCCATTGATAATCAGAAGAAAAAAACCCATAAAAGCCAAGAAAGAGTGTTACCAGGAAAAGGTCTTGAAGAATGTGTTCAGGCAAGAAAGATAGATCAGAATAGGAAGAGATATGAAGAAGGGCAGAGTCAACAGCGAGAGAAAGAAGGGAAGGCGGGTGGGTCCTCATTCATTTAACCCTTAAATTACTCCGATACTTTCTCTCTCACATACTCTCTTACACATGTGACTCACTCAACACAACCAAGCAATCACTTGTTTACATCTAAAGATTTGTATTGTTTGCCAATGGGAGAGAGAGATATGGTGTTGGAAGCTACCAGGAAATTCGGAAACCCAGTATCGGAAGGTTTTTTTTTCCTTTTTCCTTTTTTCTGCCTAAAAGAAATTGGGCTTACGTGGAGCTCCGACTAAATCCGTATTGTGTACTGTATTAGCCCATTTGGTGGTAGCATTTATTTAGTACTCGAATTCGAGATTTCTGGTTAAAGGTGGAATAGTTTCATCAGTGCACCACAAATCATGTTAGTAGCGAACACCATATTAAATTTATACATTTGATAATTTACCTCCTAATCAGCTGCTAATATATTTCTTTTAGATAAACTGTAAATACCATTAACAAACAAAGGGCCGAAACACTTATAAAGCACCTAAAATCCATAGCTACCTTCTAGGAAAGGTTCTATGTCTTTTAAGCCTCCAATTGGACAAAAAAACTAGTTACATGAAAAAATGCGGAATCAATCTATGACTTCTATGAGCTTTCTTGGATCCTCTAAACAATGTTACTCTTTGTAAATTCTGTTTTTATCTGTGAAATTACTATCTCACTATTAACAGTTGTGTCTCTATACAACTTCTAGTTCCTTGCCCTCCAAGTGTGGTAAGTTATGGCACTACAAATTGTTGCAACTACTTTCTTTCTAGAATTGCCTCCAATGCTCCCGCTTGATCCTTTCTAGCATTTGTCTCACCTCGCCTAGGTACACTTGCATACCAGTCCATAATAAAATTTCAGCTTTTACTTGTTCCATCAAAGTGCAATGGGCAAAGAGATGCAGTTGAGTCTCCATCACTTGGTTGCGGCTTAAACAACATGTCTCATTATATATCTACATGAATGTTCAAATATAGCATCCGCTCCTTGGTAAGTAACCTGCCTTGTACTGCTAAGCATATTATCATTCTATGCCTTGGCTGTGCTACAAATGTCCATATAAGATCAGTTATTCGTAGCCTATTCAGTTCACCTAGCATTGCATTGTAATTGGCAGAAATTGAATATTGACCAGAGTTAGTCAAAGTATACCTCCCTTGTACGTACTAGTTCCTCATATTGTTCTTCAGTGCATTTAGTTTTTTCTAATACCAACTACAATCTTGAGGTGGGGTATGTTCCCAAATGGAAACATCATTCCTCATATATAGCCCATGGACCCATTTCACCCATAGTATATCTTGTTTCTCTGATAACTGTCAGAGAAGTTTACCAACTGATGCAACATTCTAGATGCTACATCCCTTTATATTTAGTCCTCCAAACTTTTTTGGACAACAAATTTTCTCCCAAGCCACAAGTGGCACTTTTCTCTTCTCTTCATTACTCCCCCAAATGTAGTTCTTACACATCTTGTCAACCTCCTTGAGGATACTTTTGGAAGGATGAGCAGAGACACCCAAAAGTTCTGTATAGAAAACAATACGGCAGTCACAACTTGAATTCTACCGGCATAAGATAGAAGTTTGGAATATCCGGTGTTAATTCAATTAGTGATCTTCATTATCAACTTTTGGCAATCCACTCTCGTCCACTTCTTGGATGACAATAGTGTTGATAAAACATATTTATTATCTTAAAAAGTATAAAAATAATATTTGAAATTCTTTATATCTATTATTAAAGATGGTCAAAAGAATTGATTATATATTATTACCTTATATTTCTTTAGCCTTATTAATATTATATTAAGTATATTTTAGTGTAGCTAACAGTTTGTTTTCTTAATATGGCAGTGGTGAATTGCAGTTATGGAATTAATCAATTATTATTTAATTGGGAATTACAAATTCAAAAGGATTTTTGGTAGTTACTCTATAGCCTTAATGGCAATTATTTTGTCCTTAATGTGCATTGTATGCACGGCTAGTGATATGAACCATATATCTAATATATAGTATGTTTGAGTGTTAAAAGGGGAAGTGTAGAAAAGATTAAAAGGACAACTTTTCTTCCTTAGTTATTTTTGCTGGGTTTTCTTAAGTAAAATATTATCTTTGTTAGTTACTGGCTCCTAGTTTAATACTAGAAGAGCCTGTTGAATTCTGGGGATAACCGGTGAAATATCCTTAAGGACAATGCCATAGACGCACCCCAAGCTACGAGATTTCCGTGATTTCCAATATTTTCCAACAATCTTAAGGATATTTTCTTATGAATCACGGAAACAAGCAATATTCGATCGTCTTTTTAAAAAAAAAAAAAGAAAGTAGAGTGAGGATTGATTTGCAGATGTCAATAAAACTGTCTTCTGACAAGATTTGAATTGTGGTCCAAGTAATAAAGATAGTGCAGCAAGAAGCTTTGTTGCTCGAAATTTAGGATTTACTTCTCCATGTTAAGAAGTGCGAGAGTCCTACTTTTGGAGGTAGTATTGTACAATTTTCGTTTTGATGAAAATTGTGTTTCTGTCGTCAAAAGGTATGTCGGTATGCTAATATTTCTATATTTTAATATTGAGAAATATGACTATTTTAAATTTAAAGTCAATGATAAAATCTGTGAGAAAGAGTTGCGCTGGGAAAGTTGACAATCTTGCTAAGCCAAAAACTAATTTGGATAAAGTAGATGATATTATTGTTGTGGTCATTTCCCAAGTAAATATTGTGGCCAATGTGAGTGACTGGGTGATTGACTTTATGCTACTAAGCATAGTTATGTGAACAAAATAATTGTGTGACTTACACCTAAGTCAATGGAGGAGAGGACTTTATTTATCTTGGTGATTGAAGAATTACATAAGTTCTCGAAAAAAAAATCCTTCTCAACTCACATGTGGAAAAATATTGGCTTTAAATGAGGTTCCATGTTTCTTATATTTGAATCGATTTTGTTGAAGTGAAATTATTGAAAAATGTTGGAGTAAAGCTTCTTTGAGAATGTTATGAGTGTTTTAACTAGCCATGAGTTACTTGTGTTATATGTTTCTCAAGTCATGAACGAAGATGTCAGTACTTAATTATTTACTTTTGACATGCTAACTCGGAACCATATGAATAAACTAGCAAGCTTTATGTTTTTATCTATTAATCTTTTGGGAATAAAACTCTATCCTATGTTGATGTTTCTTGGTTTTCAAAATAATTGAATATAAGTTATGTGATTACCAAGTGTTTGAGATTTGGAGGATAAGAAAGAGGCACCAGCTATTTGTGGGTTTTAATTAAGGAATTTTTCATAGATTATAAAAGTAAAGATAAATATATTCTTGAAGAGACTTACCAATTGGGTGTTATTGGTTTCCTTTTTAGTAAGATTTTAAGTGGAAAAAAAAACAAATCAGGAAGTATGTTGTTCTTTGGGTGATGCACTTTGATTTTATAATTTTTTTGATCACTAGAGTAAAGATATATTTTTGAATAATGATATATAATGTTTGAGTGAAGTTAAATTTTTAGCTTATCATTTATATGATGAAATGTTTATGCGAAAAATTGGTTGAACTTGTTACATAGAAATATTATGTTCTAAGTTGAACTTTTGGAAATATGGGGATAATGTACTTTATGTGGTTTTTGTTATTCAAAATTCAATAAGTGTTTATCTATTGTGTTGATGATTTAAAAATCAGCTAAATATAACGGAGTTGGCTGGTAATGATGTTAAGTGGTTAAGTAAATCCTTAACGAGTATTTATGTTGATATAAAATCAATGAACCTCTATTTGTTGATTACATGAGTTTGAGACAAAGTAATAGAACATTGTTAAGAGATGGAATTATATCCATAAATTGTGTGAAGTCAAAAGTGAATTTGGTCAATTCACTTACTAAAATTTTGGGGAAAAATTAGTAAATGAAGCTTCAACAAGAATGGGACTATTGTCAAGTTGTATATTAAACATGATGGTAACCCAACCTATGTGATTGGAGATCCCATGAATTAGGTTCATATGGGCAATAACAATTTATTGTTTGATCTTATGCACTATAAATTTTTGTCCCATCTGTGATCTATTATGGTGTGCATATAGTGCAAATCTGCACGGAAAGTGAGGTTGAGTTGTGAACTCTTAATCCATAACCATATCCTTTATAGGTGGTGTATTGCTCTGCAGAATACACTTGATGGGTGGACCTATATGAGTGTGGAGTGGTGCCGCTTCAATGAAATTGTGACAGATTTCTAAAGCACTCATGAATACCAAAACACGCGCATGGCCTCTTAGCACAAAACCGCGATAACGACAAAGATTGTGCAAGAATAATGTGATAGAATAAGACTCCGAGCTTATAACAGAATTTTTGGTTCATAGAAGTTTTAAACTTCACCATTTATTCTGTAAGTTTAATCTTATTTTATCTAGGTCTGGTTCATAGTCTACGAGTCACCAGATTCGAAGCATTATTCTTTCTTTTGGAAACCCAGCTATAATTATCTTTTATATAATTTTGATATTATTCTTTACTATTCTTTTTAAGATATACGGGGGATTGTTGATAAAATATATTTATTATCTTAAAAAGTATAAGAATAATATTTGAAATTCTTTATATCTATTATTAAAGATGGTCAAAAGAATTTATTATATATTATTACCTTATATTTCTTTAGCCTTATTAATATTATATTAAGTATATTTTAGTGTAGCCAACAGTTTGTTTTCTTAATATGGCAGTGGTGAATTGCAGTTATGGAATTAATCAATTATTATTTAATTGGGAGTTACAAATTCAAAAGGATTTTTGGTAGTTACTCTATAGCATTAATGACAATTATTTTGTCCTTAATGTGCATTGTATGCACGGCTGGTGATATGAACCATATATCTATATATATAGTATGTTTGATTGTTAAAAGGGGAAGTGTAGAAAAGATTAAAAGGAAAATTTTTCTTCCTTACTTATTTTTGCTGGGTTTTCTTAAGTAAAATATTCTCTTTGTTAGCTACTGGCTCCTAGTTTTAATACTAGAAGAGCTTGTTGAATCCTGAGGGATACACCTTAACCAGTGAAATATCCTTAAGGACAGTGATTTCCGTGATTTCCAATATTTCCAACAATAGAAGCCCAAGATATCTTATTGGAAGCTGTCCCAAAGTGAAACCAGTCATTTCTAACAATTTTCCTTGAGTTCCGTCATCAACTCCAACTATAAAGAGGTTAGATTTATCTACATTGGTCACCAAACCTGTAACCTCACTAAAATGAGTTAAAGCTTCCATCACTCTAGTCACAGAGCTAGCATCACCTCTACAAAAGATCATTAGATCATCTGCAAAGATCAAATGGGTCAACTTGAGGTGTTTACACATTGGATGAAAATGAAAGTCAGGTAAGCCGCTCATGCACTTTAGCGCTCTCGATAGATACTCCATTACTAGAACAAACAAGAGAGGGGACATTGGATTCCCCTATATTAAACCTCTCTTGCCAGCAAAAAACTCATGTCCCTCTCTTTTGACTTTGACTATAAAATACGGTAAAGAGACACATGTTATCACCAACTGCATAAAAATTTTAGGAAATTCATATCCCGTCAGTGCTTCCTCCATGAATTCCCAGGTTACCATGTCGTAGGCCTTCCTTAGGTCTATTTTCATCAAGCATCTTGGTGTGGTTTTCCTCCCATAGTGTCGCATCAAGTCGTGACATATTAAGATTTTGTATACAATGGACCTTCCTTGGACAAAAGCATATTGGTTTCCTGCCACTATAGTATTAATAGCTCATCTCAATCTAGCACTCAAGACTTTTGAAATACATTTGTAAATTACATTGCAACACGAAATAGGCCTAAATTGACTGGCAGATTCAGAAGCTGTGACTTTTGGAATTTGAGCAATGTTTGCGGTATTTAATTGCCTTAACAATTTTCCATTCCTAAAGAACTAAGGATTGCATCCGTAATATCTGTCCCTACAGTCTCCCAAGCTAACTTAAAGAATTCACTACCATAACAATTGGGTCCAGGGATTTTATTATTGTCTATTTAGAACATGGCAGTCTTGATATCTTTAGGAATATAAGCTTGCAAAAGCTCAACTTGTTGATCTACTGTAAGACAATGTCCATTCTTCAAAAAATTCTCACAGGCTTGCATCCTTTAACTGCACTTCTTTCCTTGTAACTCTATGTAATAATCTACAAACAGCTTGGCTATTACTTCTGGATTAGTCTGCCAATTCCCAGAGTCATCCTTAGGTTGAATTGTTGCTTGTTGTAGGCTTTGATGTTTTATGACAGAGAAAAAATATTTGGTATTATCGTCTCCAAGTTTTATCCATGTAACTTTGCTCCTATTTTTGCCTTGTAGGAGGTATGTCTGAATTTTTGGCATTTTTCCTTCTCATTTTCTTGATAATCAACATTCATAGGATCCTGCTGTAACAACTGTTGAGCCTCCCTATCCTCTTTTTAGTCAGAAACAATATTCCTGAAGTCCCAATTATTCAGTTCCTTTAATCCATATTTCATGATCGTTAGCTTCCTAACTACTTTTAGCATCTTGCAGCCTTCAATTTGAGTGTCTCATGCTTCTCTCACTTTCTCCTTAAACCTGGGGCGAGTCGACCATACATTACAAAATTGAAACGACTTCTTGTTCTTTGGATCTGCATTAGTTCGTGTCACTTTAATTAGACAATGATCACTTATTCATTCAGGAAGGTACTTTACTACACTAGAAGGCAGTGTGCTTAGTTATACATTGTTAATAAAGACCCTGTTAATTTTAGAAAAAATCCTCTGATTATCACTTTTATCATTCCAAGTGTATCTCTGACCCTGGTAAGACATTTATATGAAACCACATGTTGCAATACAATTCTGAAAATCTTCTATAATATTAATTATGTAGAATTTAATACTTACGTAATTAGCATCTAAACCAGCTACCAAATGACCTCTAAGTGCATAAGTACCTGTTTATCGAATCGTTATTTAACTGAAGTTTATTGTATAATTTTTTTATAAGGGTATATCCTTTTTTTGAAAATAATTTAATCATATGAGATTGAAAATTGACTGAAGTGCATATAAAATTATCTTAAATCCCAAACATATATTTTATTTTATTTTATCAAAAAGGCCACATGGGGCAGAAAAATTGTTAAATAAAGAAGTGGTATGTGCAAAAATCGAAACCAGTCCCAAAACGGTCCGTTTAAACAAAAACAAAAATAAAAACAAAGTTGAAATAAAAAAGAAAACAAAAGACAAGGAAAAAAAAGTAAAAAGAAAAGTGGAAATGCAATGATCTCCTATGAAAATCTCGAGTCGACACTGCGATGTCGGTAGTGTGTCAAAATCCACTATCATTAGATGACCTAGTTTTGAAGTTACAAGATGAACTGTTCAGCTTGTGTTCGAAGATTTTTATTTTCAAATTTTGTGAGCTAGATGAACTAGTTTTTTGGGTTGATTTCAGTTTCAACGGTCTTAGAATTTTCACGAGATGCTTTGAAATTAGCAGGTATATTAATAGACGAGAGTATGAGTATGAACATCTAAATTCTTACAATATCCTAAAGCTAGTTGAAATTATAGTACTCTTGAAATAATAATTTCTATGTTCAATCTTTACTACTAGCCTTCTATTATTTTCTTTTTTCATTTCTCGAGATTAGATAACTGTTTAATCACGGTCTAGACGTTGACAAGTCTATATTTTCGTTAGATTAGCTTTGAATATGTTAAGTACTAGAATCGAATTCGGACAGTGTTTTCGTCGCCAAACCTAAAAGAATAAGAAAATAAAAAGTTGACTCTTACCCTTGCTTATCTCTTTACTCAGAGAAGCAGCTGTAAGAAAAAGTCACTCAGTGAATCGGTGGATCACACACTTGGAGACAGGGATAGGGGCATGCCTGACTCTTTACAAAGAACAAGTGTTGAAAGAGTGAAGTTTGAGGACAACGGAAACTTGCAAATACAGTTTGGGGGAGGCGGGTGTCAACCTTACCTTATGAGTATTCGGACTGTAATAGTTTCGATGAGAGAAAATAACAAATAAATACCATACAAAAATTTTTTGTTAAAGAATAACATCTAAGAGGAGACATCGACCTAAGGATAGTGCTAAGTTCCCTTTGATATTTCGCAGTATAATCAAAATTAATCCTTAAGACTTTATACTGACTCATCTATTCACTGAACAAATATAAAATATCATAATAGCATAAAATGAATCTGTTTGAATCAAAGAAAATATAAAAAGCAAAGGACAGAGATATAAAGAACCTTAATTATTATAGACAATTACTACTACCTACGGAGACACGAGATAAATATTCTAAAAAAATAACCAGGAAATTAATCATTAATAACTTAATCAAGTTATATTTTTGCTAAGCAAGGTTCCAAGCTAACAAGATATAATAGGGCTACCATCCTTCAATCCCCTCTGGATTTTGTCAAAAGCCAGCTTGCTAAGGACAAGGACGGAGTAACTTCCACTAGAATAGTTAAGCCTACTACGTGTAATAAGTTAGCTCGTTTCATAAATCTTGCTGTATCTACTAACCCGTATAGGGTTAATGAACTTTCTGTAACCCCTTAACAATATATATAATATAATCTTGTTATCCAAAAAAAATAAATAAAGTATATACTGTTAGCCTAAATTTATTTGTCCAAAGAATATAATTAGATAATATATCAATTATGCAATCAAAAATATTCGCACAATTTTAATGGATACTATTGAAAGCCAGAACATAATAAACAGTGTGAATATTTTTGCTATTGTGTCATGATCCAACTCATCGGAGCACCTACTCTAACACCTAGATAGGAGAAATTGTTATCTCCCGTATTCAGGTTAGTAAAACAGAAAACGAAAAAAAGATGAAATTGAAATATGGAAAATATATAATCCGAGTCCACAGAACCCACTGTGTATCATTAAGAAATTTAATCCCCTCAAGTACCTGAGGTTGTAGATTAATGTCTCCCAAGAAAAAACGGATTAACCTATTAAAGAAGTAGTGGTACCTCAAACTCTAATAATTTCAGCGAACTCAAAAATCAGCAACGAAATCACACACAGACTCAGTCGATCGACAATTTTGTTTGTAAGAAAATGTTGTTGACACCCAATTTTGGCCTAACATTTTCAAAATCCATAACTTTTATGTTTAATTTATTAAATAGTTCAAAATATATTTTTTGTCATTTTAAATAAATCTATTAATAGTTATTCTAATTTTTCAAAAACATTAAGATTTTTATTAGTTTATTTTGAATTTTAGTTAATTTTTTATTATATTATTTTTGTCACAATCATGAATATGTTGTGAATATTGTGTTAGTTTGATTAAATTACTATTTTCTGTTGAATCACAATTTTTACATATCATTCATTTTATTCGTTACTTTTATTAATATTCATTTTGGTGATATTTTCGCGCAGTCTAGAAATTCATTTAAATATGGATAAGATTTGCATACACATATATTTTATTAACCGGTGGTTTTGGCCCACTGTTTTAAGATAATGATATTGTACTATTGGTGGTTTTCAATTTTCTATTTAAGCAATAGCTTTGTTATTAAGTTAGGGGTGGTGTATAAGATTTTAGGGGTAATTTTCAGATTTTTAATGTTTAATAAATTCTTTTAGTGTTCATAATTTTCCGGTGACAAGTTCACCGGAGTTTCGCCGGAATAGTCCACCACCAACGACCCCTTTTCTCCTCCTTTCTCACTGTTTTCCGGCAACCCCTTCCCTTTTCCCATTTCTTTTCCGACCAAACAGCCACCCAAAGGAACCCAACTGTTCTTCTTCTTCCTTCAACCACCAGAACCCATCTAGAAATGAAACCTACCACCGTGAGCTTTGAGCTTCGGTGAACACACAAACCAGAAATGAGCTCACACCACTGCGAGCCACCAGTTCACCACCAACAGTACTCTTTCTCACTACCACCGTCTAGCTACCAACTGGCCAGACCCACCTTTTCCGACGGAAATTAACCTGAAATCAACCACGATGTCAGCCAAAGATCCCATTCCTTTTATGTCCTTCTCCAACACAACCAAAGATCCGCCACCACACTCCAAGAAACCTCAACCAAAAATCGAACTCCATCTCCGGCAAACAACCACCACTCCACCGATCCAGATTCAGAAAACCCAAAACCAACCAGATCTCGCACAACGAATCAGCAACCGGTGAGCTCCAGACTCCAACTCCGGTGATGTATTCTCCATGGTTATGTCATGTATTTTGTTTTTTTTGTTAATTTCCTCTCTATTTGTCTCGTTCACCATTTTCTTAATTTAGTCGTTACTAATTTAAAATTATTGGGGTTGATTTTAGTTTACATCTTTTGCTGGTTGTGATTTGAGCGATATGTTCATTTTATTGTGTTTAGCTTACATATTATTAAGTTATTATTTTGATGTAGATAGATTTTATGGCTGCCATTGATTTGAACATTAGTTCTCTATTTATTTTTATTTTTTGTAGTTATTGGCTTGATTAATACGTTGTTTTCATTTTGTTATTTATTATTATTTCCATCATGATTGTTTTACCTTGTATCACTTATTCATTATTTGCTCTAACTATTAATGTCTTTGTTTTGATTATTTGCTATTGTTGTTCATCTGCTTATCTTTGTCATTTTCATTTTTTTTCCTAATCAATGATTGTTAGTAAAGTAATGCTAGATATTTTTAATCTTTTCTATTGGACTATTTAGTTTGGTGAGTTTTATGCTATTTTGTTGTTAATCTTATTATGCTAATTTTTTGTGTTAGAATTGGCCAATGAAAAATCTCCGTCGATTTTAGATGCCTCCCCATTGTTAAAAGACGGATATTTAGTTTAAGCTTATGTATGTCGTATGTTAAACTTGGCCGATGAAGAAATTACTGTCAATTTCCAAGGCCTCCCATGCATATAAGACATGTTTCTATTTTTAAGTAATTATTTGATTTATTTATGTTATTTCATATTTATTTATTACTAACACTTTTATTAAGTGGCTTTAAAGGTACCCCCGAGTCGCTTCACATAAAAGTTATTCCAATGGAGTTCGAATGATATTTTATATTCATTAATATGTATATTATTGACGTTAGACAAACACTACTAGGCCGTTTCTAATATTATCACTTTACTTTATTATTTGTTTATATTTCATGTTTATTGTACTTATTTATTTATATTTCTCCTTCTCAATTTGAAAAAATGAATTCAGTTGGGACCCACAATTGTAGATTTTGAAGGATGCCTAATAATTTCCCTTCGGAATCACTTGAATCCCTTACCTAGATTCTAATGGCTTCGTAGACATTTTTATTTAGTTAATTAATTGATTTCCTAGTTTTCCTAAAATTAGGTGGCGACTCCTTAAAAATTATTTTATTTTTTTAAATTAGATTATTTTTTGAGTTACCATGACGTTTCGCCTTATTTGAATAAAGTAAGGATGTAAACAGAATGGCGACTCCGCTAGGGATAGAGAGGTTCTAACCATTATGAGTTCATTTTTTAAAATTGAGGAGGCCTTTCTTTATCATGTTATACCTTGTATATTGTATATTTTGTTGATTATTTAATTTGTATATTGTACTTGTTATTTATTCATTATCTGTTTAATTATATGTACGCTGGCATTGCGTTCATAAAATTATTCCGCCAATTGACACTTTTTATTTGAAAGCCTAAAGGATGATTATGCGGGTCGCAGTCGTTCATAATCCAAATTGTTTATCGGGATACCCTGACGAATGTAGTTGGCCACTGGATGGTCAACGGTCGCTATCTTCCCCAGCCCGACCCAATACCCAAGGCGTGTTGGGCCCATTAGAAAGACCACCTTGAGTCCAAAATGACCCTCGACCTAAATGGACGATCATACTTGTGTGTTTAAATTTGAGGATGTATATGTCATTTGGTAAACCATTGTCCTTTTGGGTTGGGTTTTTTTTTAATAGCTTACTCTAGTTGAAAAAGAATCTTCACAAGCTATCATTCCATCCAAAAGGTGTTGGCATTCGGTGATGACAAGGAGTTCAAGAAGGAAGGACCCTCCATGAAGGCCTAGTTTAGGATTGTACCCCTGCGTGAGACTGATTATTTATATCCCTTTTCCCTCATTTTGTATCCCCATTTGATTTATTCATGAAATTTGTATAAAAAATTTTCGGGTTGCAATGGAATGTTTTCAAATGGCGTAATGCATCCTTCAAATCGCTAGGCCTACTCTTGGCACAAAAGGGTCACATATTTGTGTAAGACGCACAATAATTGTTTGCATGTTATATGATATATAACTGTTTTGTGTGATATATTGCATTATCCATTGTGAACATGAACTAACACTTTTATCTTTTGAGTAACTTTCTATTTCTCAGCGAGAGGCTAATTTGTGTCGAAAATCAAACTTGCTCACTTTTCGCCCTACAAGGTCAGAAACGTACTTGGAGGTCATTGCTCGTACGAAGCGGTAAGGGACAGGAGGACTCGCGAAATTTGAGTCTCTGTATTTCACAAGACATTAATACCCAATCAGCAAGACAAATCAGGGGAGTCTTTGACTATGAACTCACACTCATCTATTCTGTTATTTATTTTTCATGTTGGTCCTGCTTTCACACATTTCTCATGTTTTTGCAGGAAATCCGTCCCTGACAATAGTTGGGGATGGTTTTAATGATGCATGGTTTTTGTGTATAGTCGAAAGAATACACAGTCTCAAAAGACATTCAAGAAAGAATACAACAACAAGTGATTGCCATAATTGAGAGGACACAGAATATGATGGTGCAAACAGTCAGAAGGCACTCTATGACTAAATATGTAGGCGGCACTAGACTTACGAGTGTCACTCTATGTTTGTCTAATTTTTTTGAATAATTTTATACCTTATCTTCACGAATTACGCGAACCTGATTCTCATCTCGGTGAGATACGTAGGCAGCCCTTCTTGGGTTCGGTATACATTCTTTTAAATTTCAAAAAAAAAATTGTGTGCATATTTTCAAAGACATATCTGCACGAACTACGCGAACCTGATTCTCATCCCGATGAGATATGTAGACAGCCCTTTTTGAGTTCGGTATACATTCTTTTAAATTTCAAAAATAAAATATTGTGTACATATTTTAAGAGTCATGTCTTCTTGGTTGTGACCAATGCAGTTAGGAGCATGTAAGAATATTCGATATGATGGAGAGGACTGACTTTGTGGTAAACCATAGATTCTTTTGGTACCTCTCATTTGTACTTTTGTGATGCTTGAAAATTCTCTTGCAGGCATTCAAGATAAGAATAAAATCAACCTCATGGTTTCATGTGCATTGTGTGGTGAGTTTTTAGATCGAAATTCAATTGCATCGCACTATTGATCTAGAACTTGGCCTGAATGTGTCGAAGCGAAATCCTGAGTAATATTTGGTTTGGGAAAGGATTGTAGGCCTTCTTTGACCCGATTGTACCTTTCAAAGCCTACCAAATGACATTAATCCCTAGTTATCCCCGTTTGAGCCAAGCCTTTTCTTTGGACACTACATCTTAGCCATTACCCTTCTAAGTGCTTATATGCACTATCCCTCTCTTGGCCCAACGTCCTTGAGCGCAACAAAGATGTGCAAATTATGAGAGAAGATCCAGATTTGAAGTTGCCAAAGGCAAAAGATATAAAGTCTCCCCAAGTCAAGAAAGCAAAAACAACTTCTAGAGAAAGGAAAAAGAGAAAAACAAATGAAGTTGAAAAAAAATAAAGAAAGATGAAAACACTCCGACAAGGTCAATGAAAGACAAGAAAGAAAATACTCCAACAAAAAAGGAGAAAACTTCAAAAGAATGGGGCGAAAAGAGGAAAAACTCCAAGAAACAAGGTCTCAAAAGAAGTCTAAACAAAAGAAAGGAGTGAAGAAAGGAAAAGCTCCAACAAATAAGGATTCAAAAGAAGTCGAAACAAAAGAAAGGGACAACAAAAGGATCAGACGTCAAAGGCGTGGCAATCATCAAAACACAAATTCAGTGTGACGCTCAAAGAGGGATTAAGTAACTCTTATCCCAAATAAATATCCTACCTGTCCCTAAGCCTATATTACAAGCCATTGACAAGTCCTACGTGATCTTATTCCAAATGTTCTCACATTAGTAGAGATTTACATAAGGGCCAAGCATATGGTATCACAGTTGCATAGGTTGAACATTCTTGTGAGTGTGAGTGCACATTGAAAAACGTCCTCAAATCAAACACTTCAAATATGTGTGAAAATAGGACTTTACTTTTTGTGAGGGCACTTGAAACATGAGAATTGATATAATTCAAAACCTTTGTTTGAACCAAGATGAACAAATCTTGTCAATACTTAAGTATGTTTGAGGTACCACTTGAAATTATAGGAATTATCTCGAATTCAATCTCAGTTAAGAAAAAGAAGAAGAAATTTACATGCATTCCTAATTGTTGGTACTAATTGTATTCAAGATTTGACTATCTTTTCACATTCTTCATTTTTCAAAAAGAAAAAAAGGGGCAAGCACCCACCTTTTAATATCTTTCAAAGCAATTTTTTAGGTTTTTTTTTCTTTAAAGAATAATACTTTTCATTCCTTTTTTCGGGATTGTCCATTGTAACTTGTGACATTAGGCTAATCCCATCGGTGTGAGACACCAATTTCACATCATTGGGTCGTCCGTCCCAAAAATGTGACATGTCTTTTGTCTTTAGGTTTTGAATATTGTAAAGAATATTACATTCATATTTCTTCATGTTTATATGGTACATTTGTTACTGACGATCTTGTCTCATATTTTGTAGTATTCATCATCAAATAGATATGTAGGCCCCACAGTGGTGATCATGTACCCCATGTGATTTTCATTTCTCATCATAACAGAAATTGAGACAGAATTTTTGAAAAGATCAAAAAAATTTACAATAAAGAGGCCATCTCCAGCAAGTCAAGAGTGGAGATTATTTTGAGATCTGCCAAAAGATCTAACTGGGACAGAAATTTTGAGGAAGACCTCAAAATTTCCATCAAGTACTGTCATAAGTTTGATAGTCAACTTCAAATGATCCAGCATCGCTTGAAGGTCAAGGTCAACTTCAGAATCTCCATTGCCCAGTGAGGCATCATCTTTATTACCATTGCCCAGTGAGGCATCATCTTTATTACCATTGTCCAGTGAGGCATCATCTTTATTACCACTGCCTAGTGAGGCGTCATTTATGTTACCATTGCCCAATGAGGCATCATCTTTATTATTGTTGCCCAATGAGGCATCATCTTTATTATTGTTGCCCAGTGAGGCATTATCTTTATTACCATTGGCCAGTGAGGCATCATCTTTATTACCTTTGCCAGTGAGGCATCGTCTTTATTACCATTTCCCAGTGAGGCATCGATTTTATTACCATTGCCCAGTGATGCATCATCTTTATTACCACTGCCCAGTGAGACATCATTTATATTACCATTGCCCAATGAGGCATCATCTTTATTATCGTTGCCCAGTGAGGCATCATCTTTATTTTATCGCGAGAAGGTCATCATCATTGTCTTTATTGCCCAGTGAGGCATCGTCTTTATTACCATTTCCCAATGAGGCATCATCTTTATTACCACTGCCCAGTGAGGCATCATTTATATTACCATTGCCCAATGAGGCATCATCTTTATTATCATTGTCCAGTGAGGCATCATCTTCATTTTATCGCGAGAAGGTCATCATCATCGTCTTCATTGTCCAGTAAGGCATCGTTTTTGTTACCATTGCCAGTGAGGTATCATCTTTATTACCATTGCCCAATGAGGCATCATATTTATTACCATTACCCAGTGAGGCATCATCTTTATTATCATTGCCCAGAGAGGCATCATCTTCATTGCCCAGTGAAGCATCATCTTTATTATCGTTGTCCAGAGAGGCATTATCTTTATTACCCAGTGAGGCATCATCTCTATTTCAGTACCAAAAAGTCATATCCATTATCTAGTGAGGCATCATGTCTATTTAATTATGGAAAGTCATTTTCATTGCCCAGTGAGGCATCATATTTATTACCCAGTGAGACATCATTTTCATGGCCCAGCGAGGCATCATCGTTATTTCATTGCCCAGTGAGGCATCATTTTCATAGCCCAGTGAGGCATTACCTCCATTCATCACAAGAAAGGCATCATCGTCATTGCCGAGTGAGGCATCATCTCTACTTGATCGCGAGAAGGTCATCATCATCGTCATTGCCCAGTGAGGCACCATCTCTATCTTATTTCAAGAAGATCATTTTCATCTTCACGGCCTAGTGAGGCATCATCATCTTTAATGCGAGAATATCATCACAGAGAAAACCATCAGCATATTACAACAACTCATTTCATACTACCTCAAAATCAAGAGAGTAGGACATTGCAGAATTATATTGCAGCATTAAACATAAGCTTTATTTGCTCTATGTCTAACTGAAAGAAACTGATGTCGAGTATTCAAAGAGAGCCATTGCATTTTTCATTTGTCGAGAGGGCCATTGCATATTTAGTAGGATATTTTAAAGTCGCATCTATTCGGAGGTGAAGGATGTGCACCCATTCCACATTGAAGTTGGAGGAGGCTGGCGTTGAAAGATATTTTTTAAGTCGCATCTATTCGGAGGTGAATAATGTGCACCCTATATATTCAACGTTGAAGTCAGAGGAGGCTGACGTTGAAGGGTATTCATATTCCATTACCGGAAGTGGTAGTGTTCACATAGATCCTACCAATGGATTCTCCTATGTCTTACTGATGGACATGCATTTATTTTGCCCAAAGATCCTTCCAATGCATTCTCATATGTCCTACCGATGGACATACATTTATTTTGTCCAAAGATTCTACCAATGGATTCTCCTATGTCTTACCGATGAACATGCATTTATATCCCATCGATGGATCATTATCATTTGTCCTATTGATGGACATGTATTTATATCCTACTGATGGATCATTCTCATGCGTCCTGCCTATGTACATGCATTTATTTTGCCATATATCCTATCAATGGATTCACATTTGTCCTATCAATGGACTGACAATCATTTTGCCACCACACTCATATCCTATCGATGGTTATTGTTTGTCTTTTCAATGGACTCATATCACTCTTCAACAATCAGCCGAATGTTGTCAACATGCATGGATTTTGAAGCAAGAATGACTTCGAATCACCAAGACAACAGCGTATCCACATAAACATGCAAAGAAGATGATAGAAAGTATCGTAAGGGATGCTACATTTTTCTTTAATTTATGCTCTACTAATGAGTTTTATCTTTGTTTTTTTGAGAACATCCAAGAGTATGCATTCTCAATTAAGCCACACTTGTGGACTACGTCAACAAGGAGGCAACACAACGTGGAACCTTTTGGAAACAAGTTGAGGAGCGACTTCCACCACATTCAAGCCACACTTTTATCTAAAGGTCATGTGTTCGGCCAAAATTGAGTTTGTCAATTTTCTTTGTCCATGATTTATTTAATCAATTATATCCAACGAAAGTGACAGCTGTTGACACCTAATTTTGGCCTAACATTTTCAAAATCCATAACTTTTATATTTAATTTATTAAATAGTTCAAAATACATTTCTTGTAATTTTAAATAAATCAATCAATAATTATTCTAATTTTTCAAAAACATTAAGATTTTTATTAGTTTATTTTGAATTTTTGTTAATTTTTTATTATATAATTTTTGTCACAATCAGTTGAATATGTTGTGAATATTGTGTTAGTTTGATTAAATTACTATTTTCTGTTGAATCACATTTTTTACATATCATTCGTTTTATTCGTTACTTTTATTAATATTCATTTTGGTGATATTTTCGCACAGTCTAGAAATTCATTTAAATATGGATAAGATTTGCATACACAGATATTTTATTAAGTGGATAAGATTGCATACACATATATTTTATTAACCGGTGGTTTTGGCCCACTGTTTTAAGATAATGATATTGTACTATTGGTGGTTTTCAATTTTCTATTTAAGCAATAGCTTTGTTATTAAGTTAGGGGTGGTGGATAAGATTTTAGGGGTAATTTTCAGATTTTTAATGTTTAATAAATTCTTTTAGTGTTCATAATTTTCCGGTGACAAGTTCACCGGAGTTTCGCCGGAATAGTCCACCACCAACGACCCCTTTTCTCCTCCTTTCTCACTGTTTTCCGGCAACCCCTTCCCTTTTCCCATTTCTTTTCCGACCAAACAGCCACCCAAAGGAACCCAATTGTTCTTCTTCTTCCTTCAACCACCAGAACCCATCTAGAAATGAAACCTACCACCGTGAGCTTTGAGCTTCGGTGAACACACAAACCAGAAACGAGCTCACACCACTGCGAGCCACCAGTTCACCACCAACAACACTCTTTCTCACTACCACCATCTAGCTACCAACTGGCCAGACCCGCCTTTTCCGACGGAAATTAACCTGAAATCAACCATGATGTCAGCCAAAGATCCCATTCCTTTTATGTCCTTCTCCAAACAACCAAAGATTCGCCACCACACTCCAAGAAACCTCAACCAAAAATCGAACTCCATCTCTGGCAAACAACCACCACTCCATCAAACCAGATTCAGAAAACCCAAAACCGACCAGATCTCGCACAACGAATCAGCCACCGGTGAGCTTCAGATTCCAACTTCGGTGATGTATTCTCCATGGTTATGTCATGTATTTTTTTTGTTGATTTCCTCTCTCTTTGTCTCGTTCACCATTTTCTTAATTTAGTCGTTATTAATTTAAAATTATTGGGGCTGATTTTAGCTTACATCTTTTGGTGGTGGTGATTTGACCTATTTGTTCATTTTATTGTGTTTAGCTTACATATTATTAAGTTATTATTTTGATGTAGATAGATTTTATGGATGTCATTGATTTGAACATTAGTTCTCTATTATTATTATTATTATTTGTAGTTATTGGCTTGATTAATACGTTGTTTTCATTTTGTTATTAATTATTATTTCCATCGTGATTGTTTTACCTTGTATCATTTATTCATTATTTGCTCTAACTATTAATGTCTTTGTTTTGATTATTTGCTATTGTTGTTCATTTGTTTATCTTTATCTTTGTCATTTTCATTTTTCTTTTCCTAATCAATGATTATTAGTAAATTAATGCTAGATATTTTTAATCTTTTCTATTGGACTATTTAGTTTGGTGAGTTTTATGTTATTTTGTTGTTAATCTTGTTATGCTAATTTTTTATGTTAGAATTGGTCAATGAAAAAATCTCTCCGACGGTTTTAGAGGCCTCCTCATTGTTAAAAGACGGATATTTAGTTTAAGTTTATATGTGTCGTATGTTAAAATTGGCCGATGAAGAAATTACCGTTGATTTCCAACGCCTCCCATGTATATAAGACGGGTTTTTATTTTTAAGTTATTATTTGATTTATTTATGTTATTTCATATTTATTTATTACTAACACTTTTTCTAAGTGTCTTTACAGGTACCCCGGAGTTGCTTCACATAGAAGCTATTTTAATAGAGTTCGAATGATATTTTATATTCATTCATATGTATATTATTGACTAGGCAAACACTACTAGGCCGTTTCTTATATTATCATTTTACTTTATTATTTGTTTATATTTCATGTTTATTGTATTTATTTATTTATATTTCTCCTCCTCAATTTGAAAAAATAAATTCAGTCGGGACCCACAATTGTGGATTTTGAAGGATGCCTAATACCTTCCCTTCCGAATCACTTGAACCCCTTACCTAGATTCTAATAGTTTCGTAGATATTTTTATTTAGTTAATTAATTGGTTTCCAAGTTTTCCTAAAATTAGGTGGCGACTCCTTAAAAATTATTTTATTCTTTTAAATTAGATTATTTTTTGAGTTACCACGACGTTTCGTCTTATTTGAATAAAGTAGGGATGTAAACAAATGTATACAAAAGAGAGAAAAAATTTCAGTGTCGAATAATGAGAGAAATCCTCTCTTTTTATAGTCAATCATAGGTGTGAACATACATGTTCATAACGGACGTATCTATTCAGAACGGTGGTGTCTTTTGGGAAAAGAAGCATCTGTTCGGAAGGAACAGGTCTCTTCTGTGTGACGTTACTCCTAACTAATTTCGTGAATTAATTAATTAAATAACTAATTAATAATTTTGAATTACTATTGAGAAAAAGGAAAGGAAAGTAATTAACGAGATTGATTAAATAAATTTTGTCCAAAAATATTATCAATCAATCACCAAATCCAAATCCAAATTCGAATCTGAAGCCAAGCGAGCAACGACGACGGCGCAATGGGGCATCCTCTACTTAAACCTTTAAGAGCTAAATGAAGTGTGTCCTAATATAAGGACAAACTTTTTCCTTTCTTCTACCAATATGGGAGAAATGATTTTTCATTTTCCCTCCAAATTGGTTCCCCTACATTTCTCAATTTCTCATTCATTCTTATTTTACCATTCACACCTTGCTTAAACCCAACAATCCTCGACATGAATGGGGAATGCCTATTGTTAAAACATATGCATGAAAAGCTTGTGTGTCTCGTAAGTAAGGATTAATTGCATCTGGATATGTAGGTTTCTCTTTGAACTTTCCGTAGTGAACATATATTGGATATACTCAGTCAATCGGTAGATTTGATAGCTTTGAACCGTCAAGCTTTGGTATATACCTAGACAACATAAGTCACACAATCAACCCTTGAACTGTTCTTGGTTCTCATTGTTTTGTTCATTTCAGCCATGAACACGTCTTGATTTATAAATGCGTAGAGAATTGGCCTTACCATATTCTCCTTGAAGCGGCTTATGCTTCACACTTACATATGTGATTTCTAAATGTGTTATCCCATCGATACACTATTTGATGTACCCTGTATCAAACTTAAAAACCATTAAAAAGTCCTAATGCCTTTATCATGGTTACTGAACATTGTCTCATCATGAGAATGTGCTATAAAATAATCTTTTAACAATGTTGAACCGTCATCTATGACTTTGTTTGATCTCATTGAACCTTGATCTTAGGATCTCCAGTCTTCTAGGTAGAGTTACCACCACGATGACTTGTCCTCAGCAATAGTCACATTCCCGTTGATGATCTCTCAACTCCTTCTCTAGTTAGGCCTTTTTAAAGTGGATCCGACACATTATCCTTTGACTTCACATAGTCAATCATGATAATTCCACTAGAGAGTAGTTGTCTAACAGTGTTATGTCTCTGTCGTATGTGATGAGACTTACCGTTATACATAACGCTTCCAGCCCTTCCTATTGCAGCTTGACTATCACAGTGTATGCATTTAGGGGCCATAGGTTTGAGTATCTTCTAAGAAATTTCGAAGCCATTCAGCTTCTTCACCTGCCTTGTATAAAGCTATGAATTCAGACTCCATTGTAGAGCAAGCAATACATGTCTGTTTGGATGATTTCTTAGAAATTGCTCCTCCACCAATAGTTAAAACATATCCACTCGTGGATTTAGTTTCATTTGACCCAGTAATACAATTTGCATCACTATATCCTTCATCAACTGCTGGATATTTGTTGTAATGCAAAGTATAGTTTTGAGTATCATCTAAGTACCCCAAAACCCTTTTCATTGCCATCCAATGATTTTGATTGGGATTACTTGTGTATCGACTCAGCTTACTTATAGCGCAGGCTATGTCTGGTCGTGTATAGTTCATGACGTACATCAAACTTCCCAATACTCTGGCATACTCCAATTGAGACTGACTTTCAACTTTTATTCTTAGCAAGATCAAGGTTCAAATCAATTGGTGTCTTCGCCCTTTTGAAATTCAAGTACTTAAACTTTTCAAGTACCTTTCGAATATAATGAGATTGAGACAATGCTAGACCCTGGGGAGTTTTATGAATCTTAATTCCCAATATCAAATCGGCAACTCTTAGGTCTTTCATATCAAACTTACTTGCGAGCATACGCTTAGTTGCTTTTACATTAGCAATGTCATTGCTCATTATCAACATGCCATCCGTATATAGGCATGCAATGACCTCTTGATTTGGAACATCTTTAATGTAAACACATTTATCACATTCATTGATCTTAAATCCATTCGCCAACATGGTTTGATCAAACTTTGCATGCCATTGTTTTGGTGCTTGTTTTAGTCCATAAAGTGACTTAACAAGTTTGCACACTTTCTTTTCTTTACCAGGAACTACGAAGCCCTCGGGCTGTTCCATGTAAATTTTTTCTTCCAGCTCTCCATTCAAGAAGGCGGTTTTTACATCCATTTGATGGATTTCAAGACCATATACTGCAGCTAGTGCAATTAGCATCCGAATTGATGTAATCCTAGTCACTGGTGAGTATGTGTCAAAATAATCAAGACTTTCTTTCTGTCTAAAACCTTTGACGACAAGTCTTGCTTTGTATTTGTCAATAGTTCCATCAGCTTTCATTTTCCTTTTGAAAATCCATTTCAAACCCAAAGGTTTGTTTCCTGGAGGAAGATCAACCAACTCCCAAGTATGGTTGCTTAAGATTGAATCAATCTCACTATTGACCGCCTCTTTCCAAAAGGTTCTGTCCGTAGACAACATAGCTTCCTTGAATGTTTGAGGCTCATTTTCAAGAAGGAATGTTACAAAATCAAATCCAAATGAAGTAGATGTCCTTTGACGTTTACTACGCCTTGGACTCTTTTCATTAGGTACATTCCCTTTTTGGTTCTTCTCGAGGTCGTTTAGACCCTTCACTAGATAATTCGAGTCTAGTTTTATATGGATAGATATGATCAAAGAATTCAGCGTTATATGATTCTATTACCGTATTGTCATGAATATCCGGATGCTCAGAATTATGAACCAAAAATCGACATGCCTTACTGTTTGTGGCATATCCAATGAAAACACAATCCACAGTTTTCGGTCCTATTTTAACCCTCTTAGGTATAGGAGCTTGGACTTTGGCTAGACACACCCCCACACTTTGAAATATTTCAAGTTGCATTTTCTACCTTTCCATTTTTCATATGGAATAACATGTGTCGTGCTGTGGGGTACTCTATTGAGTATCCGATGTACTATAAGGATAGCTTCCACCCACAAGTTTTGCGGTAAACCTGAACTTATAACTAAGGCATTTATCATTTCCTTTAAAGTTCGGTTTTTCCTTTCCGCAGTTCCATTAGATTGAGGTGATTATGGAGCAGTAGTTTGATGGATGATTCCATTTTCCAAACATATCTCTGCAAATAGAGATTCATATTCTCCACCTCTGTCACTTCTAATCATTTTTATCCTTTTATCCAACTGATTTTCAACTTCTGTTTTGTATTGCCTAAACACTTCTATTACTTCATCTTTACCATTTAGCAAATATACATAACAATATCTAGTGCAATCGTCAATAAAAGTTATGGAATACTTTTTCCCACCACTAGACGGTGTTGACTTCATGTCACAAATGTCAATGTGAAGCAATTCTAAGGGGTATGAATTCCTTTCAACAGATTTATAAAGATGCTTAGCATACTTAGATTCAACACATACTCGACATTTTGATTTATTGCACTCAAAGTTAGGCAAAACATTTAAGCTGATCAGTTTTCGCAAGGTTTTGTAACTAACATGTCCCAAACGTTCATGCCTTAAATAGTTTGACTCAAGCAAGTAAGAAGAAGCAGAATCTTTATTCATATCAACTGCAATTACATTGAGTTTGAAGAGACCCTCAGTGAGGTAACCTTTTCCTAGATACATTTCATTCTTACTCACTACTACTTTATCAGAAACAAATACACACTTGAATCCGTTCTTGGTCAGAACTGGTATAAAAACTAAGTTCTTTCGCATTTGTGGAACAAACAAGACTCTATTTAAAGTCACCACCTTGCCTGAGGTCATCTTCAAATAAATCTTGCCAGTTTCTTCAACCTTCGCAACAACGGAGTTAGCCATGAACAACTTCTCATCCGCTGGGGCTGGAGCATATGATGCAAATAATTCTTTGTTGTCACACACATGACAGGAGGCACCAGAATCTATCCACCATTCCCTTGGATTTTCAACCAAGTTGCATTCGAAAGCATTGCACAGAGATCATCTTTGGATTCAACCAAATTTGTTTGATCCTTCTTCTTATCCTTCTTAGGGCCCCGACATTCAGTAGCCCCGTGACCACGTTTGCCACAATTGAAGCAGTTTCCAGTAAACTTCTTCTTAGGAGTATTGCTCTTTGGTCCAGATGGTTTCTTTCTTTTCCTTGACTTTGTGGGATCTTCTTCAACAATATTTGCTCCAGGTATTGCTGAATCACCACGTGATCTCTTTTCTGCGGTGTTGTTATCTTTTTCGATTCTCAGCCTTACCATGAGATCTTCAACAGTCATCTCCTTGCGCTTATGTTTCAAGTAATTATTGAAGTCCTTCCACAGCGGTGGTAACTTCTCAATAATGGCCGCCACTTGAAAAGCATCATTCACAACCAACCCTACATTAAAGATTATGTGAGTATTAAGAACAAACTTAATATGTTCAACATTGGTATTAAATAAAATTATACCTTTGCCAAGGAGATCTTAGATTATAACCTGCAACTCCTGACCTTGAGTGACAACAGTCTTACTGTCTATCATCTTATTGTCCAAAAACTTTGCCACAATGAACTTCATCATTCTAGCATCCTCTATTTTGTACTTTTTCTCTAAAGCATCCCACAGTTCTTTGGATGTCTTCATATTGCTGCACACATTGTACAAATCATCCTGCAGGCCACTCAGAATATAGTTTTTACACAATAAGTCTGAGTGTTTCCATGCTCATGTTACCAAGAATCGTTCTTCATCTGGCGTTTCATCCGACAGAACATGAACATTCTCATTAATAAACCTTTGCAGACTCAGCGTCGTCAAATAGAAGAACATCTTCTGCTGCCATCTTTTAAAATCAGTCCCAGAGAACTTTGCAGGTTTCTCTGCTGGTGCAATAACAACAGTTGAACGATTGAGTGCAACCGATGTTTTTGCAGCACTCAATGTTCCAGTATTAACTTAACTTGAATTAGTCATTTTTCTGTCACAAATGGCAAACAATTTAGTATATGAAATACTAACAGTACAGATTAAATCTTTATTCAACCTATTTCTGATTTAACAATGAAGTTCTGATTTTCTTCTAATCGTTAATCAAATGAATTTTTAAATTCAAACAGAGTAGAAACCCCAAAAGGTTTTAATCTCCAGAAACCTCAAATATAGAAATAAATCTACAGTAAATTTCTTAAGCTTGTTATCTCCTGTATTCAGGTTAGTAAAACAGAAAAAGAAAAAAAGATGAAATTGAAATACGAAAAATATATAATCTGATTCCACAGAATTCACTGTGTATCCTTAAGAAATTTAAGCCCCTCAAGTACCCGAGGTTGTAGATTAATTTCTCCCAAAGTAAAACCGATTAACCTATTAAAGAAGTAGCGGTACCTCAAACTTCAATAATTTTAGCGAACTCAAAAATCAGCAACGAGATCACACATAGACTCAGTCGAACGACAATATTGTTTGTAAGAAAATGTATGCAGAAGAGAGAAAAATTTTCAGTGTCGAAAAATGAGAGAAATCCTCTCCTTTTATAGCCAATCATAGGTGTGAACATACCTATTCAGAACAGACATATTTGTTCAGAACGGTGGTGTCTTTTGGGAAAAGAAGCGTTTGTTCGAAAGGAACATGTCCCTTCTGAGTGACGCGAATTTTCAAATAAATTCCGTAAATTAATTAATTAAATAACTAATTAATAATTCCGAATTACTATTGAGAAAAAGAAAAGGAAAGTAATTAATGAGATTGATTAAATAAATTTTGTCCAAAAATATTATCAATCAAAACATTTGCCAAATCCAAATCCAAAGTCGAAGCCGAGCGAGCGACGACAACAGCGCGAGGGGGCATCCTCTACTTAACCCTTTAAGAGCTAAATGAAGTGTTTCCTAATATAATGACAAACTTTTTCCTTCCTTCTACCAATATTGGAGAAATGACTTTTCATCTTCAATGACTTTTTATTTGAAATAACTTTTCATTTTCCCTCTCAATTGGTTCCTCCACATTTCCCAATTTCTCATTCATTCTTATTTTCAATTCACACTTTGCTTATACCCAACAAAACTTTACCCTAAAACTGGGTAATTAATTATGGAAGTGAACAAATTATAAGCTAACACCCTATTTACATATAGAAATACTTTTAACTTTATTTAAAGTAAAGTCCTTTTGTATAGAAATACGCTGAACGCTTCCCTATCAACTAGTCTAAACAGGTACAAGAGCTTCTGAGAGAGTATAAAATTATGAAAAGAAATACGACACAACTTTCACCATAAGGAAAGAGGAGTAAAAACTGTCGGATATCATCTTCATCTTCACCCATGAAACATCACTGATCCTGAAACCAAACTATGCCAAGTGATATAACAAAAGTAGTACCAGTACAAACAACACGTACTTGTAAGCATCATCAGTCGACCTGAATCCACCACATAACATCATGCAAATAATCAAAGAAATATGCAAACTGGAGATAAAATTAGTACCCAATCCTCTCAATCACCACTATTACCATAAGTAGAATTACATTGAAACCCATATGTTCAATCTGAAGTCACCCCACCTTCTTCCATTGTCGACTTCACCATCTAGGTCATTCACCGTCATATCATATTATAATCTAACCTTTATATCGCATAGAAATATCTCAAATACAAGATCACTACTAACTTCGTTAACAAGTCCACTACTCTCCCTTAAGCTCTCATGTCAACACCCTATCCTTTGACCAATTTAGTAAACCGCTTGCAAGACTCTTACTAAATCACCTTGCTCAAATCTCTCTTATCAGATATCTCCCAGACACTTAGATTGACAATACAGTGCAAACTAGTGAATAAGCCAAACTCTCAATCAACATCATGACTTAACAACGCTCCAGTTATACGAAATAGGAACAGGTAACCACAACTTAGTAAGACAAATAACATACAATTATAACCACCATTGGAAACATAACCCTGACTCTTAGTCCTCACCCAAACTTAACATTCATAAATCACATGATCCACAACCTTACAATAACTCATATCTGATTCATCACACCTTTCAAATAACCCGAACCGCCAAGGATCCTTAAGACATCATCAACAATGTTTAACATGCAATTCTGATCTACAAAAAAATCATTCCAACATTTAAACACAAATTTCGGCCACTCATGAACCACTAAGTGACAATCACAACACGAAGAAGTAAATCGGATTCACTCATGAAACCCACACACAAATAGTTAATGTATCAGGCCAATGTATATACCGATGTGGTACCCGATCCAATCATATGAATATCCCTATACCAGATGTGATATTCGTGCCAACCATTAGTATGTACCACATGTGGTACCCAAGCCAACTATGGGATATCCTGTATCAGGCGTGGTTCTCTCCCCTTTTCTACTTAAAGCTCAAGATCTCACTTCTTAAACTTAGCTGTTTTATCGGATGGAAAAAATCTGATCAGAAACTTCTAATCAAGATCATCCCATGAGGTGATGAAGTTTGCTGACTTCGATTTCAACCACCATTTTGCTTCCCCTAGCAGAGAAAAGGGAAACAGATTAAGCCTCACGTAACTAGGAGATACCCCAGTTGGCGTGTAAGTGTCACTAATCTCTAGGATGTTTTGGATATGCACTTGGGGATCTTCATGAGGAAGACAGGTGAATTGTCCATTGGTGTGCAAGAGTTGCAGCATATTCTGCTTCAGTTCAAATCTACCCCTAGCTGTCAGTTTCGGAATGCTAAAGGTAACATTAATTGTGAGTGGGATTGTCACATCACGAGATATTCTAACTGTCATCATTTCAGGAGCCTCTGGTTTCGAATCAGCTAAAGTGTCACGACCCAAAAATGGACGTGATGACACTTGTCTATTCCCACCAAGACAAGTCAGTCTCAACCCAACGAAAACGAAAGAAATGCAGAAAGATAAAGCAAGAATAAGACAAAGGTGAAAAACTTATTCATTCTAAATAATACCCCAAAACCTGGTTGTCACGTGTACAAGCCACTAATACATAAAGCGCGGAATTAAGAAATAAATACAAGTCTCAATGTCTTTGTTTCTCAAATAGAACAATGTATAACAAAAAGGAAAAGAGGGCCCGCCGAGATTACAAGGAGCTACCTCTCAAATCCTTCCATGAGCCATGAAGTCAGAAGAAGAAGAAGATCACATGGGTCCGGGCTCGGAACCAACACAAGTGTAGAAGCAAGGAGTGAGTACCAACAACACGGTACCCAGCAAACAACCTAATAAACTAGGCAATCTAGTTAGAATTGAATACCCCTTTCCATACCAACCAATCCTCTTGAAACTACAACCTGTATAGAAATCAGCCCAACCTAATAGTTCTACAATAAACAGCTCACAAGGTTCAATAATCACGATTCAATAGTCACAATTCGATAGCCAACATGAACCAAGTAAGTCAATCTCAAGTATCAAGTAGATTATTCACAAGTATCACGCATATCAATCACAATTAACAAATAGGACAATCATAAGTATCAAAATGCCTCAAAACACAAGAATCAATCCACCCTGGAACCATTTCTCATCGACTTTATGTCAATCGCTAGCTAGAAATGACCCGGTTTTATATCAAACACTAGCCGAAAATGACCTCGGCTTAATATCAATCACTGGACGAAAATGATCTTGGCTTTATATAAATCACTAACCGAAAATGACCTTGACTTTATATCAATCACTAGCCGGAAATGACCTTGGCTTTATATCAATAACTAGTTGAAAATGACCTCGGCCTCACAAGCACTTGCAGGAAATGACCTTGGCATTACAATCTCTTGCCCGAAATGACCTCAGCATCACAAGTTGTCACATGTCTCATCACGGTGGCCAACAATCAATGCACACAAATAATATCACACCACACGAAAGAGATAACAATTCAAGCAATTAAGTCAGTTCAAGCAATTCACAAACCAATCAAATAGAGAACACAACTAGGCAATTCACGATTTATCATTTTCATCGAGAAGCCTTTTCATTTTTTCCCTTCTTTTATTAGTTAACAATGATCAAGTGGAGCAATAAACCCTTCACCTCAATCTTGATTACTCCCCAACTCACATACTATGAAGAAAAGTAAACAATCCTACTAAATTACAAAGTTTAAGAGATCACTTGCCTTAAAACAATCAATTAATCAATCTAAACTTGAGTTTTCCCCTTCCGAATCACTTCCAAAGCCACAAAATCTATAACAATCAAGTATTCACAATCAGTCTTCGGAAACAACAATATCCACATCAATTATTTAGAGAAATGGGTCAATCAACTCAAAACTCAATTTCAAAAAGAAGGTTTGAATCTGGAAATCAATACTTGAAAATGATTTTTAAGGCTTTAGTAATTCATTGATGAAAACCATTTCGAAAAAGGGATCAAAATTAGTTCATAATCTCCATTTGAGATCAAAATTCAAGTTCTTGCAAAATCTTGCCATTTTCCAAACCAAATCTCAAATTATGATGTTAGAATCCATAAATAACAAAAGGGAAATGAAGCTTTAGGGTGACAAAGGCTTACCCAAATGATTTAGCACAAGAAATCCTTTCAAAAATCGCCTCCAAAGATTTTCTAAGCTCAAAAATAAAAAATGAGGCTAAAACCCCAAAATTTTCTGTCATAAAGCCCTCTCTGATATCACAAAATTGACCTTGGATTCGCAAAACCAAACCCCGCAAATATCTCAGGCATCACAAAAGTGAACGGGCCTTCGCTTTTGCCAAGCTCGCGATCGCGAACAGGCTCTTCGCAATCGCGAAGGTCAAGGAAAGTTGACCCTTCGCGAAAGTGAACCAAACCTTGCAAACGCGAGCCTCACGAAAGCGAGCCCATCCTCGCGATCGCGAGAGACACTAGATTCAGGCACCAAAAATATTAGGCAATACTCAAAACATCAAAAAGACCCTCGAGATTCGTTCAGAACCCTGCACACACAAACCATATATGCAAATCGATTATACTCGACGTTCTGGACTCAATGGAATCTTCATAATAGGCATTCGAGGTCTACTCGACCCGACATCCATGAAAACCACAAGAAACTAACTTCTACGCCTAAAATCATCCCCCCGAATCCAACGAAACCCTTCAAATTCTTATTCGAGTATCCGAAACGTGAGTGACACCAAAAACCATATTTTGGCAACTTAAGTCTTTCAAACTCAAAACTTGCACAAATTCTCAACTTTTTAATCAAGGTTCGAAACCAACTTCCAAAACTCAATTAGAAACAACTCGGGGTCCATATTGGGAGGGGAAAATGATAATTTTCCAAAAATGGCCAATCGGGTCATTGCATAAAGGGATTGGATATTGCAAAGCCGCCTTCCTTCTCTAGTAGTGGAAGAATCGTTCAAGCTCAAGCAGCGACTTTATAAGTTCTCTGGTTCTCTCTAGTATATTGATTTAAATCAATTGTAAATAATAACAACTAAGATCAAGTTGTCAACACTTGAACAAATAATATAGAATATAGAAAAATTAAATATTTAACTAATTTTAAAGTCTCCGACAACAACGCCAAAAAAATTATTGCTTCCAAATGCACACGCAAATGTACGTGGGCAGCCAAGTAATATAGTGACTCTTAAGAGCCGGCTTGTCAAACCTTAAAGGACTTGTGATTAACAAATATCCAATTTCACTTTTAACTATCATTACTCACAAGTGTGTAAAGAGAGTTTGAAAGATGTATTGAACTAACAATTGTAGTAAATAAATTAACTAACCATAACAAGCGGTGATTCGATTTCACTTAGGAGTTTTTTCAATTACTTGGGAAATTCTAGGGGTGCGACATTAACAAGAATTCATGCAAAGTATTTTCCACTTTAGAATCCGAATGATTATCAAGTTACTGATTTACTAGGTTAATATTACGATTATGGTCTTCTGAGCCTCTAATCACCTACCATAATTGACAATCTAACTACATCGTTAAGTTGGGATAGATTGAACCAATTGTGGAGTATTAAGCTTACTTCCCGTTTTGAGCCAAATATTGTAAAATAGGTATATCCTTATCCTAGATACAAATCACTCTAAGTTTCCAAAAAAGAATGATCATGCTTTGTGTATCCCAAGTTTGATCTCTCTATTCCTCTCCCGAGTTCAGGAAAAGACAATATATCAAGTATTAAAATAGTAAAATGAAGAACACATGAATAACTTGTAATGATAACCAATCTTCATCTAAAGTTTCATACTATACAATCATTCGTAGCCGCAATCCCAGAAAGAAGGGATTTAGCCACTCATGATAGTCCGATTCGCAAAGTTAGAATCTTCAATTATCATTCAAGAAATTAAAAGATGAAAAAAAGTAGGAAAGAAACCTAAAAATTGAAGAAGAAGTTCGTCCAAGTTGTTTTCTCCAAGAATTAGAAAAGGAATAATTAAATTAACTAAAAACGAGTCTATTTATAAGCAAGAAAAATGCGTGAAAATCTTGCACTGCAGGTCGACACGTGGTGGAAGCGGACCTGCCTTGTCTGCATTTTTGACTACTCCCCGACATGGACTGAATACGGACTTCACTAGTCCGTTCACTTTGAGAATTGAATTTGTCTCCCAGCTCCGCAACACGGAGAGGAAACGGAGTTGGGTTCATTTTTCTTCGAGCTCTCTTTTTGCCTTCCTTGTGACTTGAACAACTCATTTCCAACCCTCAATTCCACCTTCATCATATATTTTCTCCATTTAAGTGTCCTTCACGCGTGATTCTTATCCTACAAACACCTAATCGCGTTAGTTAACAAAATAACATAAACATGGCCAAACAAATGCAAATATGAAGGATTTTGTTCTCGAAGTTAGTTGTATTAAGGATTTCACTTGGCATTTAAGCATATAAATGCGCCCAAGATTAGACATATCTACCGAAGATGTTTGAAAATGTAAATATTTCCCGAAGAATATAATGTCAAGGATTGAATTTTTGATGCTATATTTTGTAAAATGTTGATAGAGGTGATACTTGTAAGTGGTTTTTGGATTCAATGTTAAATTTTCGTTTATAATATATTCTTTTTCTATGCTCTTCTTTTTGTTAAAATATATATATGTCATTTATGCTTATACAGAGAAAGTCATATAGATTACAACTAAATAGCTACAATTTATTTAATTTACACTATATATTAGAGGTGCGGAACACACTACTATATTTATCATATGTAAATGAAAACAAAATATAGTCTTAATGAAAGATTATAAATTTTATTGAATTCCTTACTATATATATAAAGTCTTTAAATAAAGTATAATTTATTTAAATTCCACAGTGTTAAGAGGAGTCCGGAATCAAAGGGCAACAAAAATTGAACCAAAAGGACAACAAAAATTGAGGATCAAACCAAAAGGACAACATTTGGATGAAAGGATGGATGCCATTAAATCATTCGTTGGAAGGCGCACACTGACATGCTCCTTGTGAGGCGCACGCTGACATGCGCCTTGTAAGGCACACGCTGACATGCGCCTTACAAGGCTCATGTCAACATGCGCCTTACAACATTAAAAAAACGTTTTAAAATATTAATATATATTCATTCTCCATTAATTTTTCAATTGTTTTGTTGTTGTGTTTTCATGCTTATTTTTTTTATTAAGAACCGATAATGTGATAACAAAAAAAAATCAAAATCATTAACAATTAAATATTGAACCCATTAAATTTAAATCGATCATAAACCAATCTCTCGTGGCACACACTTATTTGTACATATACATATGCACATATATAGTTCTGTAATTTTATAAAATATACATATTAAACGGATGATATATTTATATATATTATTAATTGAATTTAAAAATCCACAAATCTATGTATCCGGCTTATTTATACATATTTATATATATTCTCGATATTATCAAATTATATTATAAACACTATTAAACTTGACCGCATCACTTACACTTTTATTTACATATAAATAGTAAAAATAGAAAAAAAATAAACATGAAAACACAACAACAAAACGATTGAATAAATAATGAAGAATATATATAAATATGTATAAATAAGTCAGATACTAAGATTCATGGATTTTTAAATTCAATTAATAATATATATAAATATGTAATAAGTATAATATGTATATTTTATAAAATTACAGAACTATATATGTGTGTACGTATATGTTCAAATAAGTGTGTGCCACGAGAGATTGGTTTATGATCGATTTAAATTTGATGGGTTCAGTATTAAATTGATAACGGTTTTTGGATTTTTTTCTATTATCACATTATCGGTTCTTAACAAAAGAGTAAATACGAAAACACAACAACAAAATCATTGAATAAATCATGGAGAAGAAATATTAATATTTTTTAGATGTTTTTTTTAATGTTGTGAGGCGCATGCTGACATGAGCCTTGTAAGGCGCATGTCAGCATGAGCCTTGTAAGGAACATGTCAGCATGAGCCTTGTAAGGAACATGTCAGCGTGCGCCTTACAAGGCGCATGTCAACGTACGCCTTTTGATGTGAGGCCAAAAATATATATGTTTATCATTATTTGTCTCACATTTAGTATTTTTATTTATCCTGTTTGACCATGAATTTTATGGATTGTGCGAAATAGTGTATTTTATTTGTAGGAGTAAATTGGTGTAAAGTTGAAGAAGTTTGGAGCTAAAACGAATTAACTATGGAAGATTATAGAAGGAAATCAAGCAGACAGTTTACTAGATTAAATTGAATATAATAATATATATTATATAAGGAGAGAAAATTGATGAAAGTTGAGGTTGAATATGAATTGCTGCCACGTGGCAATTGAGGAACGCCACAAATTTGAGGCGGTTGGACGAATGTTGTTCATGCAGAAGACCAAATTCCTCTTGGTTTTGGGTTCCTAATTTGTTTTGGACTCAATTATTTTATTCAGAGTTTCCTACATCTATAAATAGTCAATAGGAATAATTATTTTAAAGGGGAATCTTTGTAGAATATATTGTGGAAGGAAAAGTTGTCAATACTTTTTAGGGTTCTTTTCTTCTTCTTTTTCTTAGGTATTAGTAGCTAAAGACCCTTGTTCTGAGGCTGCGACTACGGGTAATTGTTGAACATTTTTTAATTAATTGTTGGTTATCGTTTAAATTACTTTTGTGTTCTTGTTTTAGTTTTTCATGCCTGATCACCATAGAAATAAATCTATTGTCTATTCTTGGACTCGGGAGACAATAAGGTAGATAGACCAAGGAATATGAAAAGCTTGATCTAACTTTCATATCACTTGATTAGATTCGTGTTTAGGAGTGATGCCCGAACGAACACCAAGCTTGGTTACGAAACAGGATAGAATATAAATGCTCGCCAATTGGGACTGCCTATCCCCGCTCAGCGATTCAGCTAGACAACTAGTTGGAGTAGGCGATTAGAGGTTGAGAGATCATGATCATAAAATCAACCCTGTAAATCAGTAATTTGATAACCTTAGTTAATTCATTACATGAGATGCGATACATGAAGCCTTAAGCATGCTGCAGCCCTGGAATTGTCCCAATTATTGTAAGTTAATCTTTTTATTTAATTCTTGCATTCTTTTATTTCTCTTGACACTTTTAAATAAATAATTAGATCAGTATAATTTGTAAATAGTTAATTGACAAGTCCATGTGGGTTCGATAATCCGGCTCTTTTAGAACCACTATATTACTTGCACGACCAAGTACACTTGCGTGTGCGATTGGGAGCAACAAGTTTTTTGCACCGTTGCTGGGGACTTAGAAATTAACTATTCTTCTAGGTTATACTTTTTCTTTTTATTTATTTTAATTTTTCCTTTTTGTTTTATTAATTAGATTTTTTTCTGAACAATTATTTTTTTTCCTTTGAATAATTTTAGTACTCTTATTGATATGAATGATTGGGATAATTCGTGGTTGGGTGAGGAGTATCCATATAAGTATCCTTGTAATTATTGTAATGGACCCCACTTGGTTATCGAGTGTCCTATATGTCATATATGTGGTGGTCAATTTGGTCATTGGAATGGTTGTCCTAACTCTTATTCCCCTCCCTTGAACCCCTATTATGATTCTTCTGTTATTTGTGATGTTGGCAGGGGTGATGAAGTGGAGAACAAATAGTTGAATGTGTGGAAGAGCAATCAAAAATCATGGAAATGCTGGATAAGCTTGACGCTATTCAATTGCTAATTACAGTCCTAGATAAATAAGAGGAAGAGATTAAATCCCAACAAGGAGAAAGTTGTGAAGAAGCAGAGATAGTGAGTCAAAGTTGTGAAGAAGCAGAGATAGTGAGTCAATCTTGGCTACAAGAACAAACTCAACTTCTAAAGTTTCAAGAATCTATCCGTGATGACCTGACATACATGACAACCCAACTGATTGAAGGAAGAGTTGAGCTCACACAAGAAATAGATCAATTTGGCTCAGATATTCATGACTTGGAGGCTTACTTGAACAAAAAGATTGATGCGTCTGATGCCCAATCACTAATTGTCATGGATGATGACCAACTAGTGGAGCAAAAAGAGGAATTCCAACCATTCAACTATACCTTGTTCCTTAATGTCAATGTTGAGAAAGAGTACAAAAATGAGAATGTTGTAAATAATGTTGCTTTGGAGTTGAGGCATTCTGGACCTCATTCTAAACATTTTTCTACATTATGCTTGGATGACGACATGAAGTTCGAGTCATCTGAACTAATAGAGGAGTGTCTAGATGAGGAACAAGGCCCCTACATTCTAAAGTTTTCTAATCCACTCAGACAAAACATCATTCCTCACATAAGGGCCAAGAAGTGCAAGATGCGACATTTATTACTTAGTTCCTTTATCTTTATACCACCTCCCCCAGAGAGGAGTAGAAAAATTGATGCAAAGTTAGGGGTGCAATTCATAAGTTCAAAGTGGAAAGAAAAGTGGTGAACTTACTTGTGTTGTGCCGCGACATTAAATTAGGCACTTATTGGGAGGCAACCCAATTTATAATGTAGCTTTTTATTTTTATTTTTATAGTGTCATTTTTTTTCCTTTTGGGTCTTGTTTTTGCAGATTAGGGGAAGTCTGTGTACCCAAAAATTTGAAGCAAAGGAGCAGGTTTGAGCTTAAGTGTGGGGTGCGTACGACCCTTGATGAAAATTAAGAGAACATGCTACTAGCTAGGCTTAGAGGCCTCAGGGAGTTTTCCTAACCCTTCTTTTAAATTTTACTTGATGCTTTGGGGACATAACATCTTTTTTAGTGTCGGGTGGAGGAATGAATTCCTAGTTTTTACTGTTTTATTGAGTCTTTTCTTTTTTTAGGATGGGTTCCTTGGCTTTTGTGTTCTGTTCTTTTCCTGAGGATAGTCCCTTTGAACTGATAGGGAGTAATTTTTTTTTTGAGAGAAAAGAAAATACCCTTTTGAGTTGTGTGATACTTGTTATTTAGGCCTAGTTTTGAATAGCACTTTCTTGTGAATGCTTGATTGCTAATGAAATTGCAGACTCTTTGACACCGAAGTTCATGGTTGTGACTTTGTTTATAGCTTATTTCATTTTGTAGTTTGTTGTGATCCTGTCTCTCTCAGAAGTGGAATTGATCCATCTTGATTGATACTTGTGCCATGTGTGCTGAGAATTTGTTTATTCCATGTTTTACATCTTAGTTTAGAACTTGCCCTGCATGTTATTGAAGCGAAATAAAAAGTGTTGATTTGTTTGGGAGATGATAATGGGCTTTCTTTGATTTGTCTTGTAGCCTTTTCAGATATTATATCACTAGTTAGCCCTTTTGAGCCTGTAGACTTTTGTTGGTAGCCATAATTTGCCCTTAACTATTTTGTTGAATCCCTAGTTTTTGCACCTTGCTTCCTTGAGCACTGTAGCATAGACTGATTATAATTGTTATATCTGAAGAAAAAAAAGGGATGGTTGAATGAAAAAGAAATCAATGATAGCTACAAAGTGATGAAATATGCCCTCTTCGAAAGAATGTGACATGAAAAAGAAAAAAAAAGTGAGAAGAAAAAAAAAATCTTTGAGAAAATAAAACAAAAAAATTGTGAAAGAAAAAAATGATTGAAGTATTCTTGAGATGATAAGAATTACTTGTGAAATAATTGTTGAAGAGAGGGCTGAAAATAAAGAGAAGAAAATAATGGGTGATGAAGTCTAAAAATACAAAGTGCTTAGGAAAGTCTAAGTCACTATTATATAGTTTTCCTACCCGTCCCCTAGCCTACATTACAACCCATTAAAGTCCTATTTGATTCTATTCAAGCATGCTTAATTAGTGAAGATGTACATAATGGGCAAGCCTATGATTCTTTGTGCATACATGTAAATTTTATTTCTGAGTGTGAGAATTGTTCTTTAATGTGAAGTCCTTAATTTATATTCAATCGTTTGAATTGAGTGTGTGAACTATTTCTTCTTCTGAGGGCACTTGTTTCATGATGGATAGGTGATTTTATTAGCTTTCTTTGATGAGAGTAGGTGAGCAAGCTTAAATTTGATGAGTTCAGAGTTCTTCCTTGAGGTTATGAGGTTAGAGGTTTGTTGATTATTTGTATATCTTGCATAATGAGCGGAAATTGTACTTGATGTTTTTAAATTTCAATATGGCCTAATTGTTTGTATCAATCAAAGTGATGGCATTCCTAGTATGATTTTTTGGGATGAACTATAATGCTTGCTCGAGGACGAGCAAAAGTTTAAGTGTGAGGTGTTGATGTGAGGCCAAAAATATATATGTTTATCATTATTTGTCTCACATTTAGTATTTTTATTTGTCCTGTTTGAGCATGAATTTTATGGATTGTGCTAAATAGTGTATTTTACTTGTAAGAGTAAATTGGTGTAAAGTTGAAGAAGTTTGGAGCTAAAACGAATTGACTATGGAAGATTATAGAAGGAAATCAAGCAATCAGCTTAATTGATTAAATTGAATATAATAATATATATTATATAAGGAGAGCAAATTGATGAAAGTTGAGGTTGAATATGAATTGCTGGCTCGTGGCAATTGAGGAACGCCACAAATTTGAGGTGGTTGGGCGAATGCTGTTCACGCGGAAGACCAAATTCCTTTTGGTTTTGGGTTCCTAATTTGTTTTGGACTCAATTATTTTATTCAGGATTTCCTACGTCTATAAATAGTCAATAGGAATAATTATTTTAAAGGGGAATACTTTGTAGAATATATTGTGGAAGGAAAAGTTGTCAATACTTTTTAGGTTCTTTTTGTTTTTGTTTTTGAGGTATTAGTAGCTAAAGATCCTTGTTTTGAGGCTGCGGCTACGGGTAATTATTGAACATTTTTGAATTAATTGTTGGTTATCGCTTAAATTACTTTTGTGTTCTTGTTTTAGTATTTCATGTCTGATCACCATAGAAATAAATTTATTGTCTATTATTGGACTCAGGAGACGATAAGATAGATAGACCAAAGAATATGAAAAACATGATCTAACTTGCATATCACTTGATTAGATTCGTGTTTAGGAGTAACGCCCAGACGAACACCAAGCTTGGTTACGAAACAGGATGAAATATAAATGCTCACCAATTGAGACTGCCTATCTCCGCTCAACGATGTAGTTAGACAGCTAGTTGGAGTAGGAGATTAGAGGTCGAGAGATCATGATCATAAAATCAACCCTGTAAATCAGTAATTTGATAACCTTAGTTAATTCATTACATGAGATGCGATATATGAAACCTTAAGCATGCTGCAGCCCTGGAATTGTCCCAATTATTGTATATTAATCTTTTTATTTAATTCTTGCATTCTTTTATTTCTCTTGACACTCTTAAATAAATAATTAGATCAGTATAATTTAGTAAATAGTTAATTGACAAGTTCATGTGTGTTCGATAATTCGACTCTATTAGAGCCACTATATTACTTGCGCGACCACGTACACTTGCGTGTGCAATTGGGAGCAACACCTTACAAGGAGCATGTCAGCGTGCGCCTTCCAACCAACGATTTAATGGCATCCATCCTTCCATCCAAATGTTGCCCTTTTGGTTTGATCCTCCATTTTTGTTGTCCTTTTGGAAATTCTGCTCAATTTTTTTGTCCTTTTGGCTCCAGACTCATGTTAAGAGCTAATTACATTATTTCCCTACTCTTTTTCAAAATACAAAAATCCCTTAAAATTTATAAATTTTGGATATATCACTAGACTTCCGGATACATAACGGGACTTATGGATACATCACTGGACTTCCGGATACATCAGCAGACATCCAAATACATAGGTGAGGGATATATCCGAGAGGGGATAGGACATCCGGATACATCACTAGACTTCTGAATACATCAGCAGACATCCAAATACATAGGTGAGGGATGCATCCGAGAGGGGAAGGATGCATCCGAGAGGGGAAGGATGTATCAGAGACGGGAGGGATGTATTCGAGAGGGGGATAGGGATGTATCAGCGAGAGGAGAGTGATGTATCCAAGAGGGGATTTTTGATTTTTTTTTTAAATGGTAGAAATTTTAGAGATTGTAGTAAAATAAGATGTGTGTTTAGGTAATTTTTAAAAGCGCGATTATTTTGGAGTGACGATAAATATAAATTGAGTGGACTCACTACACATGAGTTTCAACTTGCATTTTTACCCTTTATATTTTGCATAATGTATTGCTTATTCTAAAATTATTTATATCGCTTGAAAATGTTTTGTATTGAATAACATGGAATACACGTGCAACATACGTGTTTGAAAACTAGTAAATCATGAATAACTTTCACTTGGTACATGATCTTTAACTTGTTTCTGCAGCATTTTGAAGAAGTAAGAACAAGGAGACAACACAAGCAAAGCTGTCATATCTGCAAAAGAAAAAAGAGAAGCTGTGTAAGCTGGAGGATATATATATATATATATGCACGCAATTCTATGACTAAGAAATGAATTACCTCTTCTTCACTCTCTTCTACACTTGAGTAATAATAGAAATCTGTTACATGGACATCAAGTCTTTCCTCTCCTGTGTAAGCTTCTACATCTTTCTTAATTTTCATGGCTGAATTTCCAATGTGACGTTTAGTTTGAACCACTCGAATGGACTTTAAAGTTTCTATATCAGCAAAAGCAGAAGGGATCTCCGTAAGGTCGTCACAATGTTCTAGTATTAATTCCACAAGCTTGGGAAAAGTTTCTGTATCAACTTGCCATTCTGTAAAAAAGACATATTCCAAACGCAAAGTCTTAAGACTTTGATAGCTGTCCTCACTTGCGTCCCACTTGTCCTCAAGGAAATAACAGTATAGAAGCTCTAGAATTTCAAGCTCAGGCAATGTCGTGATTGCTGACAACAAAGCAGGACTCAGGTGAAAAACATCCAACGGTAACTCTTTCAAGCTGGTAGGGAAGTGATATTCATTGGGATGTTGGATTTTGTCTAACTCGGAATAATCAAAGACGGTATCACTGCTCAAGACATGCCTGTATCTTATAATGAGTGATTCAAGTTTATTAAGGACATCAAACTTGGGAAACCAATTATCGTGTGTAGGAGGATCATTCGGTTCCACAATGCTGCAATCAAAGTGCTGAAGATTTGGGAACTTCTCCAGAGCATCAGTCGTGCGTTGAGATTATGAGATTTCAACTTGGGATAAAGTTGTCAAGTGTTCTAACTTTGAATTGTCAGCTTCCAATATTCTACTTGGCTGATGCACAATGTTGTCCTTGTCCTCTTCAAAGAAAGAACTAGTGTCGATACTCACATGTTTCAGCTTTGATAGTTCAAATATTCTGGGCAGTAGTACCATGATGGAGTATTCCAGTTTGATCAACAGAGTTTCCAGATTCTGGAGGTTCAACCATGATAGCAGCAGAGCTTTTACATCAGTCTGAATCCTCAAGAACCTCAAATGAAATAGGAAGCCTATTTCTTCCATTGAAGACTCTTTCAGAATAATGTTACCGAGTTGCAACACTCTAACAAGTCTAAAGTGTCTTGTGTGACTGAAGGGATCAACCCAATTTTTCACTTTCAATGATATGAGATGCTTACTACCAGCTGAAGACTTACTAGAATTGAACAAAACACATCTTTTGTGGAGTTGGGAGTTGTCAGTATAAATGGTTAGACGACGGTGTATGAAATCTGAAGCATGAAATGGAGCACCTGAATTGATTAACTTGAAAAACTTTTCCTTTTTGGATTTTACTGAACAAAAATCATGCACATAGCAAACCTTGATGGCAACAGAAAAAGGGTGACTATTCTTGGACACGCTACGATCCACCATTACCAGGCTACTGGAAATTAAAGCATCCAAGTAACTTTGAGCTACTTCCTCTAAATTACTCTTGGACGGAATATAAGGATCAACAAACCCTTCGGCCATCCACAATTGCATCAACTTAGAGACTGGAGTTCGTTTGTTCTTTCGAGATCTTCCAAAGTAAAGCAACAACGGCTTCAGGTGATATGGTAAGTGGTCATAACTTAATTGCATAACCTTCATCATCTGTAAATTGTTTTTGGCAGAAATAAAGGAATCCAGATTATCTTGAATCTTAAGCCACAAATCCTTTTCCTTTTTATTTCCTCTAACAATTACTCCAGCAATTAAAACAATAGCCAGAGGAAGCCCTTGACATTTCTCAACTATTTGGTGTCCAACTTCTGACAGTTCAGCAGGGCAGCTTCCTTGATCTCCAAATACCCTTTTTTCAAATAGATCCCAACTTTTTTCAGGTGTTAAAAGTTGAAGGTAGAGAAGATCACTACGGCATTTAACTTGCAAACCTACCTTACTACTTCGGCTAGTTAAGATAATTCTATTTCCTCTCTCAACCCTTGGAAAGCATGCTATTAACATTTCCACTGTTGCAATATCCCACACATCATCCAAGACGATGAGGTACCTTTTATCGTATAGTTCTTCTCGTAGCTTTTCAGCAAGATCAACAACTTTATCACCCTCATTACTTTCTGCAACTAGCTGAAGAATCACCTGCAACACCTTTGACTTGTTATACTTTTGGGAAACAGTGCACCAAGCACGAACATTGAAATGACTAGCAACTAATGTATTTTTATACACTTTGTTGGCTAGAGTAGTTTTACCGAGTCCTGGCATTCCAACAATCGAAATGACATCAAGCTTGGATTCATGTTCATCAAGGAGCTGGTCAATGATCAAGGCTTGTTCTTCCTCATGACCTACTGTTACCTCAACAAAAGATGATGAGGTTGACTCAATAGGCTCGTCGGAAGACTTTGCATCAAGGAGGTCATCCTCATTTTTATCCTCCAGCTGTAAGCTGGTGACTTCTGTCACGATAAGCTTGATCTTATTAGTGACACTCGGAAGTGAGAATATGAGATGCGAGAGAGCATTATCTCTGACAAGAATGGAATTAATGACATGTTCTGGTTCATATGCCACATCTAAAGCACGCACCCAACAATCTTTAACTATTCCGCTAATGTCATCCAATGTTTGTCTGACTTTCCCGAAAGATGATCTAAGGAATTCAATACTTTCTTTCACCATCTCAATTTCTTTCTTTATTAGAGCAACTGAATAAGCATGGGAAATGAGCAAATCATTTAAATGTCTGAGTAGAAGATTCATGAAGAGTAAACCATCATCCATAGGAAAGCGAATTTGAGATGACTTTGGGGCTTTCAAAAAAATCTGTCTGATATCTCCCTTCATTTGTTCAATTACTTGCAACAAGCGTGGAGCTGAAAAGTCCGCTTCGTTGATAATATTCTCAGAGCTCTCCTCCAACAGCTTGCTCACCAGAATAGATATCTTCCTTGTAAGTACTCCAACATGTGCCAACATATCATTCAGTTTGTCACGGTGGATAAAGCGTTTTGGTATATCAGTGAGAAAGATCAATAGGAACTCCATCATGACATTAATGCTTTGAGTTGGAGCGTAATTGACAGCTACTGTACCTACCATGCGTCCTTGGATAAGAATCAGATAATTTTGAAGAATCCTTGGAGATGCTTTTAGAATTTGCTTAACAAACTCTTCTAGTTCTGTTGACCTTGATTCTTTCATGAGCTTAGAAGTACAAATGTATAGAACCTCCCGCTCAAGAGGGATTATGTCGATGAGTAGAGAAGTGATCTTGGAAGAGCATCGAGAGACGTCATACTCCTTGTAATTGTAATTTATAAGACAAACATCCCGTTCATACTTTCCAGTCCAAAGATCAAAACAGAATTGTGTTACTCTATCAGCAGTCAATTGGAACCGAGGATAGAGATATTCAGTACTTGTTTTGTTAGCCAAGAGTATAGGATAGAAATCTCTCAGATGTCCACATACTTGTCGAAGAATCTTGTAGTCACTCGTCAGGGGGAGAAGCAAATTAGCACAATACTTTGGTAGATCATGGAGGTGCTTGAGGAGGCTATCCCTATATTCAAACATTTTTTCCTCTGTCATCATGGCTACATTCTTCAAACTCAAATAACTTTTGATTTCTTTCAGCAGGTAAGGCATAAGATGATCCATGTCGTATTTATCTCGGATAAATTCATCTTCATAACGCTGCAGACATGTTGACCAAGATAGTCTCGCTTGCCAAGTATGCACCCTGCAAGACCTTGGCGGGGAGTATGCATCAATTGATGCAACTCTGAGGGAACAGCTGCTAGGTGGAGCTAGTATGTTTAACAAAGGTTTGATTCTTCTTGTTTCTTACAACGGGATTGCCCTGTAAGCTTAGAAGTTTTGGCCAGAGTTGTTCATACACATGCTCGGAACGCAAATCAAGGTGGAGATTGAAAGAGTTGGTTTGGTCCTTGTGGAGACAAACCTAATAAAGATGAATTAATGTGAAGATTTGGTAGGAACATAATTCTTTGGTACAAAATAAAAGGTCAAGATAGTATCTTTGTAGGTGAAATTTAGGTAAACCATAAAATTTTAAACCTTGACATTTTGACACATAGTGATGTCATGGATGACATCAATAGGAAGAATTCACTCCTATAAATAAGTAGCTCTCGATTCATTTGTAACACACCTCTCACTTGCCGAGAAAATGGTCAAATGCCCCCCTGATCTATGACCATATTTCCAATTACACACTTAAACTTCACGGGGGTCCTATCACCCCCCTGAACTGTTTAAAATTGAAATTATTATACCCTTTAAAAGTCACAACCACATTTATGTTGATGGGTGAAACTCACGCGTTTGACACATGGAAATTCCATTAAAAAAAGCATTTCTTCAATTTTTTTCATTATTCTTTACTCTTTTCTTCTATTTTTTCACCATCTCTACAAATTCAAAAATATTTTCACCATTTTCACTATTACCATAATCACCAAAGGTCTACCAATCACCACAATTTCTCATCCATTAGTCGATTTAGTGTATATCATTTCTGTCAATGTTGACTTGCTACAACAGAAATCTCAAGAAAAAGTATATTGTTGTTTTCAATTGTGATAGCCAAAAACATTTTCATTCTCAAAATCAAATCTAGGTTTCACCAAAAATTTAAAATTATTTGTGGGTTTGGATTAAATTACAAAATTGGAGCTCCGAAGAACCAAAATAAGAATTTGCCAATCGAATTGACCAGTGGGTTGGCACGAAAAAGGATGATCAACAACTCGAATAATATTGATAAAGTGTTGATTTCAAAATTTCCTAAATCCATACACAAATTAGAATCAAGAGGAACACTGAAATTCTATGGTAAATTCGTGGACATAGTAATGGCAGCAGCAACTTAAGAATGGTAGGAGATGGAAAGATCTGGCCATGAAGAAGAAGAAGAAAGTTTCTATGAAGAAGAAAGAAAAGAAATAAAGAAAAAAAAAAGATATATATATACTAAAAATAAAAATAAAATTTTAATATTTATTTTCGCTGCTCACTCTCTCAGGGAGAGTGAAATACACTCACTTCACCACATAAGCATTTAGGGAGATGATAATTTGAGTTTTAAACAATTCAGGAGGGTGATAGGACCCCCGTGAAGTTTAAGTGTGTAGTTGGGAATCCGATAATAGATTGAGGAGGCATTTGACCATTTTCTCCTCACTTGCCTTTTCAACTTTTAAGGCATTTGATCTCCTCTCTCTTTTGTAGTATTTCACTTGTATTCTTTTTGGAGTGAAATAAATATTGATGCAGTTGTTCTTTGGTGGACGTAGGATCATTCTGATCTGAACCACGTTAAATATTGTTATTCTTACTTGTTCTTTATTTTCTCGTTTCCGCTAACAATACTAAAAAAAAGGTTCAATCCAATATAATATAAATAAATTAAAGTATTAGAGCGATGGTTTCACGTGGCCTATTTTATATTTAGAAGTCAATAGTTTTGATTGCCTTGCATCTTGTAACCATAGCTAGAGCCTAGCTATTTAGTCTCTATTAATCATTGCAACAAATAGAACTTATTATTCATTCATTTCAATTTATCTGATACTCTTTCTAAGAAATCTGACACAATTTAATAAAAATGACATTACTTCACACTCATATATAGATCCATTTATCCATCAAGTGTATTTTATATATTAATAATCACCAATAAAAAATATAGCAATAGATAAAGAATTTACAATTCAGACTGACTTTCCTTACATATTTACATTATATGCATAACATAATAGAGCATAGAAGGGACAAATCTCATAGTGCACAAGATTAAACAATGATTTATTATTACCATACGAACCTATTTCATGAAATCTTTAATCACATAAATTGAGTTACCATCATATTCGACATACAACTTTCATTTATAATTAATTTTTCTACAAATTTAATTATAGCATTGGCCAAATTCACTTCTAACCTCACATAATTATATGAATATAATGCCATCTCAAAACAATTATTTTATCACTTTATGTCTTAAATACATATATTTAATTTTACAATTGATTTCCATCTTAATTTACACGACATACGATAGTTGTATATTTTTATGGTCAAGTTCATTAGTGGCTTTGGGCACTGTTAAGTAAGAAAGTTTTGTGAGGACTCTATCTATCATTTTATCAATTGTTAGTGGACATTTTCTATATGCAATTTTCAAACTATTTAATTAGATAAAATTTTATCATTCATATTAGTAATAAAACTAATGTAATATATGAAATTTGATTAATTACATGGACATAGTATGATCACGATTTTGATTAAATGGTGTATATACTTGGGAGTCGGAGATTAATCATGTAAGAGAATCTTTTGAATGTTATTAGTTATAGAAGTAATTAATTTATAGAAAATATGAAATCATAACAAATTTCCTCAAATATTATTAAAATCTTACAAAATGTTGCATCTATAGTTGATAGAATTTGAGGAAACAATATCACAAAGAAGGCATCACAAAATTTCCTCAAATCTCTATTTCCCTATTGAAATAAGGATGATAATCAGTTCATTAAAAAAACATAATTAACTATTCTTTGTTGTAATTAACGGTAAATTTTATGGAAAACAATGTTTTTAAATATAGAGAAGTATTGAAAACACGCCTAAACTTGGCGCAAATTATTAGTTTCATCCCAAACTGTATGTTCATGACATCAGAGGCAGAGCTAGGTGGGGGTTCGTGGGTTCGGATGAACCCACTAGCTTTTTCGTAGACCCTATATTTTATTAGAAAATTAAATCAATATATGTATATTAACTTGTGAACCTTCTAACAAAATTGATTTAGAACCCCCAAACTCCTAACCCTGTCTCCACCTCTACACGACATCATGCAGAAAATGTCAAATTGTGCAGGTAAGACGTCAGAGGCGAGTTCTCAAAATCAGATATGTAGGCGACCGAACTTTTCATAGTGATCAAGAATCAAGGACATGCGATGTAAGGGCTCGTTTGTTGTGAAGTATAACACCAAATATATGAGATTATATTAAATTATAGTATCACTTAATTTGTTATTTAGTTTGTAAGTTTGGAATAATTTATTTAGAAATTAATAATTAATATCGGGATAAACTATCCCTTTTCTTGAATGGTATAGTAATCGCGAGATAATTTATTTCGGGATAAAATAGGTAAATGATAAAGATATCTTTTTAAACCTTTTTTACACATTACTTTTCACATTCATGAAGGGCATTTTTGTAAACAAATAACTTCTTAAAATTTATGGAATGCATATCAATTTGAATACAACAAACCAAAAACTCAATAAGAAATAATCTCACCATATATCTCATAATAACTAATCACATCATAACTTATACCATCATAACTAATCTCGTCAAGATCTGAACTAAGAATAAAATCAAACAATAACCTTTTTTGGGACAATTTTCTGATTTATACTAATAAAACTTCGAACTATTACAACTAAGAATGAAAATACGAGTACTAAATTGAACTACTCTACTGGGATGCCATAGATGAGTTTGAGATCTGCAGAAGAAGATAAGAAGAAGAAGAATTTAGATTGAGAGAGAAGGAGGAGAAGAAATTTGGAAAGAGAGAAGAAACGAGAAAAGTACCGATTGAGTCGTTAGCTTTCTTCTCTCCTGGTTGTTAGCCTTATAACCACCTCATCCGAGCTGGCATCATCGTAGCCCTTCAAGCTCATTAAACAACTTCTAATCATAGCCATCTATTGAATGTGTTGTTATAACTCATCCGGACCCCATATAGAATCCTCATAACTACATAACTTTATTTTCTCTTTATTTCAAGTCATAACATACCCGATTGCATAAAATAATCCTTGTCCTCAAGGATTAGGTATGAACTCTGGAAACTTGGCCTTGATGAAGTCAAACCTCCCAGGTGGCATCTTCAAGAGGTAAGTTAGACCATTGGATCAGGAGTTTAACTGCAGCTGAATTTTCCCTCTGTACCAGCTGCCTCTGCAGGCTTGACAAGGAATTGGCCTTCAGCATTAGTCATGGGCAGTGTTGATTGAACCACCACTCTAGAACCAACCTTTTTCTTCAAAAGTGAAATATGAAAGACAGGATACACCTTGGAAGAAGGTGGAAGAGCTAGCTTGTAAGCAACTAGTCTAATCCTACTGATCACCTGATAAGAGCTAGCTTGTAAGCAACTAGTCTAATCCTGCTGATCACCTGATAAGAGCTAGCTTGTAAGCAACTAGTCTAATCCTGCTGATCACCTGATAAGGTCCATAATATTTTGAACTCAACTTAAGGTTCTTCCTCAGGGCTAAGGAAGTTTGTCGATAGGGTTGCAACTTCAAATACACCATATCACCAACTTGGAACTCCCTTTCAGTCCTTCGTTGATCAGCAAAATACCTCATCCTCTCTTGATCCTTGTGGAGAATGTCCTTTAATAATTGTTGCATTTGTTGTCGATGCATAATCACATCTTCAACAGCAGGCACCACAGTGTCTAAGAGAGGCCCAAGAGACAGTTGAGGTGGAGAATAACCATACAAGGCTTCAAAGGGGGTGCTTTGGAGACTACTATGGAAGTTGGTGTTGTACCACCTTTCAGCAAAGTATAACCACCTCTTCCAATTAGTAGGTCTGCTGCTAGTCATACACCTCAAATAAGTTTCAATACATCTGTGCATCCTCTCTGTTTGGCCGTCTGTTTGGGGGTGGTAAGCAGAGCTATAGGACAATCGAACCCTTTTTAGTTTGAACAAAGCTTGCCAAAAATTTCTAAGAAACACCTTGTCCCTATCAGTGACTATAGAAGTAGGGGTACCATGTAAGGTCACAACCCTCTTCCAAAACTTATCAGCCGCAATAGTTGTAGTATAAAGATGAGATAGGGCTATGAAATGTGCTGATTTTGTGAACTTGTCAACTACCACCAAAATGACATCCTTTCCTTGAGACTTAGGCAACCCCTCAATAAAATCCACACTAATATGAATCCATGCTTGGTTGGGAATAGGAAGTTGTTGACGATGACCAGGATATGCTATAGTCTCATCCTTACTTTTCTGACAGATATCACATTCTGCTACATAATTGATTACTATCTGCTTCATAAGAGGCTAATAAAACACCTGAGATAACCTCTTAAGTGTTCCTAATGACCCCCTAATGGTGAGCTATGAAAAACTTGTAGTAGTTGTTGTCTTAATATGCCAGTAGATCTCACATAGATTTTTTCGTTCTTTCTCAAGATCCCAGATTGATAGTGACATAGATTAGGACCTTGTAAGTCAACCATCAACTGAGTAATAAGATCGGAAGCAAACGTGTGACCTTCATAACTGGTTGTGATGTCTTGCACCCAAGTTGGAAATGGTGAGCTAATAGCTTGTAATTTAGCATGCAAGGAAACTGTTTCTTCTTTGTGCCCTTCGAATTGTCTGGAAAGAGCATCAGCAACTCGGTTCTCAGCCCCTCGCTTGAACTTAACTTCATAGTCTAAGCCTAACAACTTGGTAAGCCCTTTTTGTTGGATTGCTGAAGTAACTCTTTGATCAAGAAAGTATTTCAAGTTGTAGTGATCAGTTCTTATGAAAAAATATTTATACAGTAAGTAGTGCCTCCACTTGTCTATAGCACTAAGCAATGTCATGTACTCCTTCTCATAAATAGATCTGCCCCTATGCTTCATAGCCAATACTTTGTTGAAATAGGACACTAACCTCCCTTTTTGCATGGAAACTGCACCAATTCTTGAGTGGCTTGTATCTGTTTCAACGACATATTCTTGAGAATAATTAGGTAGGGCAAGAACTAAGGTGTTATACATAGCTTCCTTCAGAGCCAAGAAAGCAATTTCAGCCTCACCACTCCACTTAAAACTGTCCTTTTTGAGGAGATCAGTAAGTGGTCTACATATTGTACCATAGTTGGCTACATACTTCCTGTACTATCCACTCAGTCCTAAGAATCCCCTCAAAGATCTCAAGGAAGAGGGTCTAGGCCACTGCACCATAGCCGCTACCTTTTCAGGATCAGTAGCTACCCCATGAGCACTAATGACATGACCAAGATATTTAACCTTGGATTGACCAAACGAACATTTGGATCTCTTAGCAAAAATTGAATGTTCCCTCAATGTCATAAAAACAGTAGTAACATGATTCACATGTTCCTCAAGAGATTGACTGTATATTAAGATATCATCAAAGAAAACTAGAACAAATTTCCTGAGAAAAGGTTGAAATACCTGATTCATCAGGGCTTGGAATGTGGCTGGGGCATTGGTAAGCCTAAATGGCATCACTCTAAACTCACAGTGCCCCATATGTGTCCTGAATGTTGTCTTAAACACATCATCAGATTTCATTCTAATTTGATGGTAACCAGCTCTTAAATCCACCTTCGAAAATATCATCGAACCATGTAACTCATCCAATAGGTCATCTACAATGGGTATGATATATTTTTCTTTCACTATAATGTCACTCAACCCTCTATAGTCTACACAGAACCTCCAAGTCTCATCCTTCTTTTTCACTAACAATGTAGGTGAAGAAAAAGGCGACTGATTGGGCTGAATAGTACCATGTGACAACATATCCTTCACTTGTTTCTCTAGCTCCTCTTTTTGAAAGTAATTATACCTGTAAGGCCTTCAGCTAACAAGCAATGATCCAGGCTTCAATGGAATTGAGTGGTCTAAACTCCTCACTGGTGGTAAACCTTTAGGTTCGGTAAAGACATCTTCAAATTGTTGCAGCACCACTTTTATTGGTTCTTCAATAGTTTCCTGCTCAGTAGTTGTGTCCATGCTGATCATGAACAAGTGAGCCATCAAAGTCTGACCCTTCCTCATTAGTTTTCCCACTGTATCATTGTTGATCATGTGAATACTTCCCTCTTCAGGAATAGCATGCAACACCACTTTATTGGCCTTTTTGCCAATAGTGACACTCCTCTTCTCATGGTCAAACTTGGTGGGGTTGTATTTTTTCATCCAGTCATTCCCTAGGACTATATCACACCCTCCCAACTTGATAATCCTTAGATCTTCTCTTAATGATTTCCCTTCCATCTTCCAGCTGAAACTAGTACAAGTAGAATTACATAACACATAGTTACCATCAACAATAGTGACTCTCATAGGAGAGCTATAAGTTGCCACATAACCTGTTTCCACCACAGCTTGTGAGTCAATAAAGCTATGAGTGCTTCCTGAATCAACCATCACATTTAGATTCCTATTCTTAGCTATTCCCTTTACTAAAATGGTGTTCACCCCATTGTGATTGCCAGACAAGGCACTCAGAGAAATAGCCTCTTGCATCTCCTGTTGGATTTCCCCTTCAATTATCACATCAGTTAGGGCTTTCTCCTCTACTATTTCACTAATTTCAATATGTGTTGCCCATGCCACTTGCCCATCTTCAGTGCTTCCCTTGATGCAATTCAGCTGCCTATTCTTACATTTATGCTCTGGAGTATACTTATCTCCACATCTGAAACAAAGCTGGTTGTTCTTCCTATATTCATAGACTTTTGGACTCAATCGGTAAGTGGTTGGTCTAGTAAAAGTCATAGCTGATGGTTTTGGGGAAAAACTACTCACAAAAGCTTTGATAGGTCTAGTATCAGTTTTATCCTTCTTAAGAGCTACTTCTATGGCCTTCTCTTGCATCCTGGCTTGTTCAATTGCAAAGCTGAGGGTAGTGGGCTTAAACATCTTAATAGCATACTTGATCTCCTCTTTGATTCCTCCCATGAAACTAGACAGGAAATGAGCTTCATTCAAGTCAGGATTTCTTATCAACATCTCTGCTTTGAGATCCTCAAACCTTCCCAAATATTCATCTACAGATCCAGTCTGATTCAACTTGTTAAAGACTTCCACCACATCCTCCATTAAAATTTCTCCAAACCTAATACATAATTCTTCTTTGAACTCTACCCAGGTCAATACCCCCATACTTAGTACCATAGAGTTATACCATGTTTCAGCCATTCCATTAAGATAGAGTGCTGCTACTTCAACCTTCAAGTTGTTAGCAGTTCTATGTAAATTAAAGTACCTTTCGCATTTTCTGAGCCACACCTTAGGCTGGTGACCTTCGAAACTGGGCAATTCCCACTTAGGAGGGTGGATGAGAACTCCCTGGTGCCTAAAATTCCTATGTTCTTGTCTTGGAATGGGTAAAATTTCATCCCCTTGAGGAATGTTCAGATCAACAGCTACAGGTCTCCTTTCCAATGCAGTTAACCTTTCCACAATTTGTTCTAAAGCTCCTCTGATCCCCACCTGTGTTTCACTGATCTCACGATTACTATTAGCCAACCCTTCCATCATATCTTTATGTCGATTCAATCGATCGTCCATGAATTTGAATCTAGTACCATCTGCCATTATAGATCTTCACACACATGTCACACAACCTAGGCTCTGATAACACTTGTCAAGATCTAAACTAAGAATAAAATCAAACAATAACCTTTTTTGGGACAATTTTCTGATTTATACTAATAAAACTTCAAACTATTACAACTAAGAATGAAAATACGAGTACTGAATTGAACTACTCTACTGGGATGCCATAGATGAGCTTGAGATCTGCAGAAGAAGATAAGAAGAAGAAGAATTTAGACTAAGAGAGAAGGAGGAGGAAGAAATATGGAAAGAGAGAAGAAACGAGAAAAATACCAATTGAGTCATTACCTTTCTTCTCTCGTGGTTGTTAGCCTTATAACCACCTCGTCCGAGCTGGCAACATCGTAGCCTTTCAAGCTCATTAAACAACTTCTAATCACAGTCGTCTATTGAATGTGTTGTTATTACTCATCCAGCCCCCCTATCGAATCCTCGTAACTACATAACTTTATTTCAAGTGATAACACATCATAACTCGTCTTCAAATCAAATCACTCCTAAGAATAGAATCTGGCTCGACTATAAGGTAGCTGACACAATGAGATATTATTATATCAACTTTTCAAATTTTTAAGACATTTTAATTTTATATTATATTTTTTCATTGAAAATTTTCATTGTTTACCTTCTTACTTCATAAAATATGTGTTATATGTACATCCTATTCTTTTCAAACATTACTTACAAGATTGTACTAAATATGTTGTTGCTATTTAAATTATATCAACTAAAATTAAAAATTAAAATCTCTCTATGATATTTGACGCCAGACCTCAAATCTTTCTGAGATGCATCTATCCCTCTAGAGGCATACAACAATGTAAGTATTGTTGGTCCTACTATCGCTGTCGTCAAATGAAATCCCGCATGCTTCCATTCTCATAAGAATGCAAAATTTGACTTGCATCTGGAGAATTAATTTGTTGTATCTACGCGCTAATTGTTGAGGATTGTTGTAACGGTCCAATCTATTAGTGATATTGTCTGTTTTGAGCCTAGGCATGTATGACTTTAAAACGTATCACTAGTAAGTAAGAGCTGCTTACTTATATACCCTACATTTCTCCTATGTTTTGTGTGGGACTTCTTATCTTAAGATGAGGTGTCACACATGTAAAAAAGATTTGAAAATCATATTACTGTTACCTGGAGAAAGAAATAGGAAAAGCAACTGGAAGGAGGCCAGAGCAGAACTAGAGGCGTTGAAAATCTCTAAGGAGTAAAACCTCTATTCCATAGTAAATATATATCATTATAGACGAGTGAGATTGAGAGAAGGAGGATAGAGGCGAGCGAGATTGAGAGAGGGCAGAGAGAGACGAGCGAGATTGAAAGAGGGAGGAGAGAGACGAGCGAGCGAGAGGGCAAAGAAAGGAGATAGGTGAATTGTATTTGTATATCTGCAGGATAATTGTATATATGTAACTAGTTTGTGTATGTATCAATGAATACAATTGTATTAACAAATACAGTTTGTATTCGAATACAATTTCTATCAATGAATAAATTGTATCAGCGAATACAATTGCATAAATATTTATCAAGTTCAAGTGTATTAACAAAATACAATTTGTATCAATATACAATTGTCAATGTTGTATTTCATAACAATTGCGTTTGTATTCATGTGTATGTATCTGTCTGTTGCCATGTGTATTTATATTTGTTGCCTTGTGTGCTTGTATTTTATATCAGTGAAAGAGAGTATTTAGTTGTTGCCATGTGTATTTGTACTTGTATTCATCTATTTGTCATGTCTGTTTATATTTGTATTTGTTGTTTGGTGTGTATTTGCATTCCTCTGTTGCCATATGTATTTGTATTTTGTATCACTGAAAAGAATCTGTATAGTTGACACTTATCATTTGTATAATTGACTGTCAACATTTGCATTTGCATCATTAACTATTATCATTTATATTTGTATTGAGAGAGAACAGAGGAGGCGAGAGAAAGAGATTGCAGAGAGAGGAGAAAATCGAGGAAGAGATGGAAGAGAGAGAGAGAGAGAGGAGACAGGCGAGCGAGAGAGAGAGGAGAGAAGAGAGGGAGAGAAAGAGAGAGGAAGAGAGGAGAGAGAACTTTGCTATAAAAACCTAACTATAGGTACGAATTGTATTTTTTTCAAGCTATAGTGGTGTATATTAAATACATATCACTAGGGGTGTACATGACCAGGTTGGTTCGGATTTTTCAAATATCAAACCAAATCATTTGTGTCGGATTTTTAAATTTATAAATCAAACCAAACTAATCAAACTCAAGTTTTTCAACCTCGAATTTTTTCAAATTTTCTCGGTAAAGTATTCATACAAACATATAATTAACTTGTGCTCCAAATATTTCTTTAATCCTACCAAAATACAACTATATAAGGTGTTTTCTAAGAAAATAACACAAAATATGAGATGAGTGATGACACTAAATATTCAACAAAAAATAATAATGAAATCGCATAAAATAAATATTACAAATTAATAAGTCATAATGAAAATGATCATAATTTAAAAATACTAATCCATGCTAAAATAAGTCTAATAAGTATTACTTACATGATTAAACATTAAAGAAAAATTAAAATTAGGTTATGCATTTTAAATGTCTAATACAAAGTACAATTAAAGAATAAATATTCAACATTATTGTCATTCTTAGTGTTGAAATAATTTTTTTTGTTGGCACTAATATTGATTGGATTTTGATTTGAAATTTATTAGAGTTATTAATATCTATGGACTACAACCTTTATTTAACCATTCAAAATTCTAAGTCTAAAAAACTTGAAATAACATGTTAAAATTAAAGATAAAAAAGTATAAGGAATATTTAGAAATTATATCAAAGTAAATAAAAAATATATATATGTATACATATGTGTGTGGGGGGGGGGGGGGCGGGGGGAGGTTGGTTTAGTCTCGGATTGACTTTTTAAAGTTAAATATAAACCAACCCAACCCAAATGTAGTCGGATTTTTTTTCAATACCAAACCAAGTCAACCCAAACCATTAATCGAGTTTTTTTTTCCGATGTCACTCAATTTACGGTTTGATTCAATTTTTAATTCAATTTTGTACACCCCAATATATCACATGTTTGCCTAACTATAATTTTCCCTATTTTTTCAATCCAAAGACGTCGGTTATGGATTTTGGTATTTTTGTAATGATTCGAAAGGTCATTTTTGAAAATTTTTATGAAAATTACCATTTTACCCCTCCCGATTGTTACCCTGAATAATTTCTTATTGGATTTTGAAATTTGTTTTGAGTTCTGAGAAAGAGTTGTGAATTGTAAAAAATTTAGAGTTTTGAAAGGCTAAAGTGGTTAAGAAGTAGTTTTCGATGTCTTTTGGAGTTTCGAGTCTCGAAATGGAATTCCGTCAATTCCATTAGTCCTGAAATGTGGAAATTGGACTAAGAGAGTTGTCGATTTCAGATTCAGAGTCTTTTCATGGATTTGAGGTCCTAAGTTGGAAATCTTTGAGATTTTAGCCTTTGGACTGACTTTGGTCAACATGCGGGGTTCGGATGCTCAGATCGAATTTCCAATAGTTTCGTTGGATTCGGGGGATGATTTTTGTCTTAGGAGAGTTCTTGGTTGAGTTTTCAGATGTCCCGAGCTTGTTTTAGCCTTTCTAGACATTGTGTTTGTTCATTGTGACTTTCACGGATTTCAGGTCAAGGAGACCTCAGATTCATGTTTCGATAGTTTCATTGAATTCGGAGCGTCAAGTTTAGTTGGGTAGCATATATGATTTGTGTGTTGATGTACCACAGATTTACGGTACTTATCATGCTTTAAACTTGGAGTTTTGCATGTGTCTTCTGCATTTATTAGTAGATGTGATGATATTTTATTTGTGTTTGTAGGAAAATAGGTTTCGACAGTTTAAGGATGAGATTGTAGTGATGCATCAGGTTTTTGAAGACCTACGAGTCAACCTACGAGTTGTAGTCCATTCTACGAGCCGTAAGAATGACCCTTAGGTCTAGATCATAAGAAGATGCACAAATAATTGAGTCCCAGTACTTTGGACTACGAATTGATAAGACGGATTGTGCTAAGGTCTACAAATTGTAGATCATGTCCGTAGAAAGAGTCCAAATAGATTTGAAGAAGCTGCAGTTGATGACTTGGGTCTACGAGCCGTAGTATGACCTACGAGCCGTTCTAGCATGAACCGTAGACCCGATTGTCGAAGCCCAGTTTTTTCTATGTTTTCTTAGTCTAGTTGAATTAGGATTTGATGTCTATAAATAATCTTATTTTATTCATTTTGAACATGAGACAGTTCATACATTGATTTTTGGGTTTGAGAATTATTTTGGTAAACACTTTTCCATTTTAATTCTTGAATCATCAGTTTATATTACATCTTTTGTTCGTCAATTCAAGATTCCGCAATTCAACTGCTCTAATTGTAAGTTCATGATTTATCTTAACAAACTTGATATGAATTGTGATAACCCAAACATGAGTAGCTAAATCTACAACTAGGGTTGTGAGAACTATGAGAAATTAACAATGTAGACCTAATAATTAGTAATTCTTGAATTAGGACATTTTGTTACAAAAATAACAATGTCCTTTTACATACCATTCCACCAGAAAACGTCTCTTAAATCACTATACATTTTGATGGAACCTAGATGAATAGAATATCTAAAACTGTGAGCCTATGTCAAATTTGCTCTCTCAATTCGACTACATCTGGAACATACAACCTACCTTGATACCTAAAAATCTCATTTTCTGTGAGGGAGAAAATTTCAACTTTCTGTTTGCAGACTGCATCTTTCAACTGAATTGATATGAAATCACTATCTTGCTTCTCCTTTATCTCAATTACTAATGAAGACTCGAAAATATTTTGAACTATCACACTATCATCATTGAAATTAGTGAGATGAATTCTCAAATGTACATATCTATGCACCTCCTTTGTAAGCTCTTTTTTACCTTCTTCTACATGAGCAACACTCTTCAAGGACAACCTGCTAAGAACATCAGTAACAACATTTGTCTTACCCAAATGGTAAACCACACTCATGTTATAATCCTTGAAAAGTTTAAGTCATTTTTTTTGTCGAAGATCAACTCTTTCTGACTAAAGACATACGACAGGTTCTTATGATGTGGAAATGTCAACATTCACACCATAATAGTATTGACCCCAAATTTTCAAGGCAAGCATTATTGCTGCTAACTCAAGGTCATGAGTGAGATAGTTCTTCTCATGAACCCTAAGTTTTCTAGAAGTATAAGAAATAACCTTATCATTTTGCATCAAAACACACCCAAAATCAACTCTTAAAGCATCACACTAAACCACAAAATTATTTGTACCTTATGAGAAAGTCAAAACTGGAGCAGAAATCAGTCGAGCCTTCAACTCCTGAAAGCTCTTCTCATAATTTTTTAAACCACTGGAATTTGGCCTTCTGGGGAAACAATAGATGAAAACCCCTCAACAAGCTTCTGCAGTAACCGGCTAAACCTAGAAAGCTCTTAATGTCTATTGAAGTAGTGTGCCTAGCTAGTTTACTGCCTTATTCTTCTGAGAGTCAACCTGAATACCCTCACTGAAAATAACATGTCCAAAAATGTAACTGATCTCAACTAAAATTCACCCTTAGAGAAACTTAACGAACAACTGTTTATTCTTGAGGGTTTGAAGAACTAGGTAACCAGTATGTTCTTCCTTACTACGGGAGTAAATCAATATATCATTTATGAAAACAATAACAAACATGTCAAGGTACTATTTGAACACTCTATTCATAAGGTCTATAAAAGTTGCAGGACCATCGATTAGTCCAAATGACTCATCTACTTTCATCCACCAACCACGACTATCATCTCATCCGTAACGATCACCACCGTCAATCACCACCACCCACTATCAACAACCATCATCCTTATCGCAATCACGACCACTAGTCCACATCTAATTTCAATCGCCTAAATCAATCGTCATCACCAATATACATCATTTGCAATCATACCATCAATCATTATTACATCCCCTAATCATATCAATAATTATCATCATTAAACAACATTATATATCGCTAACCACCATCATCATTCACTATCGTCATTAGTTGTTAGTGTCATACCACTACTAATTATCAACCGCCACCATCAACAGTCACGGTTTGTCACTACTGTCAACCACTATATCATAAGATACTACCACCAGCCATCATCATCTGTCAACACCATCTCAAATCGACACACACGATCACCATCGTTAGTCAATCCACCGCCAATTGCCATATTTAATTTTAAATTTTGTATTAATATAATATTATATCAATTTAGTGTTGTATTTGAATTATTTATTTATTTTTTAAAACAAAAACAAATTTTATACCTTTAGATGTTGAGAAAACACGCAGTTTTAACTATTTAATATTCAGATCTTAATGCAACATCTTAATATTCAGATATGCATTTAGATTCAAACCTCGAAATCTTAATACACATTTTAATATTAAGATGTGTATTCAGATTCAAACGTCTTAATCTTAATGAAATTACTCTCTTTATTTCAAAACATGGAGTTTAAGAAACTACAAAATACTTTTGAATTTTGTGATATTAAACAAAAGATATATCAAATATACCAAAATTTTCTTTAATTTTGTTGTCTAACTATATTATGTGAAAAGTCAGAATTTAAAAAATACCAAAAGAATGAAAGACACATTTTTTAAACAAACTAAATAAAAGTAAAACAAGCAAATTAAAATGGAGGAAGCATTTTAAAAAATACCTTCACGAGAAGTAGTTGATTGTTTGTAATTCTTGACCAATCTAATGAACTAGATTATCTCAAGTGCAACGTTATTGACATACACGACCAAGACATCAACGATGAACTTCATTTTATTTTAGTTCATCAAGTTATACTTAACACATAAGTTGATCATATTCTAATTAATTTTGACCCATATATTACGGCAAGATTATATAAATGAAAAGCTTATCTGCATATTGATGGCAAATACTTTTTAATGAACTGATTTGACATTTGGACGGTGTAACAAACATTTGCCAAATGGAATTTTGCTCATCTTGATTATTAATCTTCTATTTTATTTGAATTTTTATCATATTTATATTTTATTTCAAAAATAAATTCTTGGTGAAAAAGGATTATTTTATATTTGTTCTTTTTGTTGAATAAAAGTTTTGCACTTTTATAAATTGAAGATGTTTCCTTCATATAATAACACAATAACCATTTAAGATTAAATAATTTTGTTTAGAGAAAGAATATTCTCTCGATAATTTTATTTTTTTAAATATATTTATGGCAATTGGTCAAACTATATAAAAATATTATGTTTCTTTTAATATAGTTTTCTTTGTTGATTTATTGTCAAGATTTATAATTATTAGCTTCCGCATGACACCTTGAAGCATATATTTATGCGGGAAACTTACATAAATATGCTATATTAAGAAAATATTTACCATTTATAGCAACAACATTTTTTTTTCACTTTGACACTTATAATACATTTATAATACAATTTTAATACATATTACAGAGAACAATTTATAAAACACATATACAATTTTTTATTGATGGGTAATACATTTATCACACATTTTAATACACTTATAATACATTGTGTCAATATTCTTACCAAACAAGCATGATATGTTTTAAAACATCTTATAATACATCTATATTGCATATGTAATTCACTTTTAATACATAGTGCAGATTTGTCATAGTATTTGCTATGTATTGCTATAAATGGTAATAAATAAAAAGTATCGCTAAAATCAGTAATTATTTATTAAAAAGTATTTATCCAAGTAATTTTTCCTATTTTGAATATAGGAATTTTATTTTGCATTAATTTAATTTTAAAAAATTTAAAGAGCACTAAATTGTATAAAACTCAACTATATATAGTGGGTGCTTCTGCACAGGCCTTCGTGTACAAGAAATGAAGAAATAGATCTTTCTGAAGTGTCGCTTGACTCCTCGAAGATAAGTATAAACTTCTCTTTACCGATTCCCAAGATTTTACTAGACATAACTATTGTATCCATGAGATCGGTGAATCTAAAATTCTGATACCAAATTATCACAGTCCAAAAATTAAATAGATGTGTCGGCAGCTATCCTTACCCAATAGGTGAACCTTATCCGATATTAGTCCATTTTTAATAATTAAATGAAAAAAATAAATGCGAGAAAACACAGTTAAATCATAGTTATAACTTGTAATATAACAACAAAGTGCAACAAGTATAGTATAAGTACATATATAAAATTTACCTGAAAAGTATCTTTAATCGACACCATCGAAGTAGCGGGAAGATTTGGTCATTCGAAACTATCGAGGTAAGATCTACCTGAGCTAATAAGGGTTATGTGATCTAGAGAGCTATGTGTTAGGCTAGAAATATGAAGTAGGCTAGAAATATGAAGTTTTCATTATTAGCAAATGATTAGTAAAACATAACAAACATATGCAAGAAACAAAATATCATGCATATCTCAAATAAAAATTTGTAGTGACTATTGAAGAACCACTTTCCTAATACATCTAATATAATATATGCTATCAAGGTACATTGCAAGGAGTGGAGGAATAGTCTCTTTTTTTTTTTCTTGTACTTTTATGTCAATTCCTCCTTCCTTTGTTATTTCTAGAGAGTGGAACATATATATGCTACAGCCCAAATGGAAGTCCACTAGAGAGACCTTAATTAATGGACTGCATAATCTTTGTGACAGGTAAATCATGAAATTATGTTTAGTGTTACTCAAAGTGTTCGGTCTGAAAATTTTTGTTAACGCTTATAAGTTTTTTTAAAAATTATCTTAATTTGAAAAAATTCGTTGAAAAAAATATTTATTGTCCATGACACATAAGTTCTAACTTTTACCTATAAGACAAAACTTAAGGTTTACAGCGAATTATGTTTCTGTAAATATGTCATTGAACTTCTACTTTATAAGCAAAATTAATTTGTATCCATACCGTAAGTTCGATGGACAATAAAATTTTTATCTAGCGAATTTTCTAAAATAAAGGCTATTTTTATAAATTCTTTATTAAACTGAGCCAAAAATTCAAGACTACCCCTGCGGAGGCCTAAAACTTAACCCCGTAATCCTATCTGAAGCTCAATTGAGGAAGAGGAATTTTTATTTTTTTAAAAAAAAAAAAAATTTGTGAAAGATACTTCTTTTTTCTTTTTTTCAAGTTGGGCACGTATAGTCTGACAGGAGTGGAAAGCTAGTCTGATAGGGGCAAAATAAATAATTTACACATACAAAGTGTTTCGTTAAGTTTTACCACAACATATTACTTTTTAAATTATTTTCCAAGAATCATTTATGGTATCCTTTCTTCCTTGTGTCAAATCCAAAATTTTGATCTAATTTTCTCCTTTCTTATATAAGCATTCAAATTGTTGAATCAAAATCAAACTAATTTAAATTATATACACATAACTAAAATTAAATGAATCCATAAGAGTATAATAAAGCAGTACTATATGTATTAAAAACTTTAACTAAAAGAAGAAAGAAAAAAAAACTTTAAAAACAAATATTTTGAAAAAAAGACATTTGGGGGTTTTGAGGGTAGAGAATAGATCATCATATACATACCTTAAGAAATACTTTGATATCTTCAAGTGTCTGTGTCTGTATTTTTGTTGTTATACCTCTTTGTTTTGGTTAGAAAGACTCTTTGAAATTCGTTCTTTGTTACCTTGGAATTCCTTCCTTGTTATGTTCGATTTGATAAAATTCTTTTGAATTCGTTCCTTGTTCCTTTGGAATTCCTTTCTTGTTATCTTTGATGTCACAAACAAGAAGGAGATTAAAGAATGAACATTTACAAGTATAAATCGAGACAAAAATAACTTGATTTAAGATCAAAAACAAATAATTATAGACCGAGATTCAAGACTATTTAAGGTCCACATTCTCTTATATGATCATAATAGCTTCTATAATTCATCTGTATTAGCTTTCGTATATATATAAGCTAAATGATTAGATCCGAATAAATTTTATATCTTTTTAGTATATATTTCTGTGTAGTCTATTTTGTCATCATTTAAGGTTTGTGATTGTTAGTTTCAGCTGCGTGACGCCTATTGATAACCCTTATTTGGTGTTGTCTTAGAATTGTGCTTATTGTGTATATTCTATTGAATACTTTCTTATAGTCAAACTCGAACACACAATTACAGGTCCAGATTCAGAAATAGTTTAGGGCATAATTAATCATTTTGATGCTTTGATAATTGAGTTCCTCATGAACAAGTAATAACAGACCAAGATCCAGGACCGTTTCAGGTCTATAGTCTCTTATGTGATCATAATAGTTTCTACCATTCTCATATACAAGTTTTCGTATATAAATAAGCTTATTAATTAGATCTTGATAAATTTTATACATTTTGGTATATATTTCTATATGTTGTCTTTTTTGTCATCATTTAAGGTGTGCGATTGTTAGTTTAAGGTGTGGATCTCTTCCGCTTTTGGAGAAAACATAAGTTTGCTTTATTTTTCATAGGCGATGGCCCAAACAACGTAACTGACGAATACACATGCATGGTCTTGAAGGCATTGAAAAATGATGATGTTGAAGGTGTTGGGTCAAATGAGTGGGTATTTTATGGTCCTTACTACTGAGTATACAAACGAAGGTTAGTTGGACTGTTCAGTTCTACCTACGAGAAGATGAACAACAAGCTTGCTATGAGTGTTTTTGATCCAAGGATCAACTTTGTCAAGCAGGACTCTGCTTTTACTTCAAGTGAGTCCTTAAACCACATAAAGGTTGTTCTGAAACCTAATGACATGAAGAGTCTTGAAGATTACTCAAATAACCTAATTGACTATCCCTTGATTCGAGATGTTGCTCAAAAAATTGCAAATATGTATTTTTTGGAGCATTTGCCGGTCTCACTTTCATATGTCCAGGCTTCCATTTTGTTTTTTCTATGGCCTGCAGAATAAGGACTTCCCTGAAATAGAGGGAGTAATGGATTTGAATAGGCAGATGATATTGGCTTACTTCATGAAAGTTATGCACAAGTTTTGCAAATACCTAAATAATCTAACATCAAAAGAAATTGGTTCAACCATATCTCTTCTTAAAGTGATTTTTAGATTAACATGGAACCACGTTCTATATTAGCGGATGAAGATCTCTACGATGCTACGAAGAAAGTCCCAGGATAAGATGAAAGCCAAGTCGGCAGAGGATTTGTTGGACCCAGAACTATATCAGCAGTTTGCTATAGTGGACAGAGAAGATTAATTTGGAAATGCTCTCCCGAATGATAGTGGGAAGATATTTCCTGGTAGTGAAATTAGCTTAAAATCCGATCATTCCAAACTTGTGGGAGTTCCTCATGAACAAATAATTACAGACCGAGACGTAGGACTGCTTTAGGTCTACCGTCTCTTATACTATCATAATAGTTTCTATCATCCTCTTATTTTAGTTTTCTTATATATATATAAGAAAACTATATATATAAGAAAACTAATTGATTAGATCCTATTAAAATTTTATACATTTTTAGTATATATTTCTCTGTGTGGGTCTTTTTTGTTATCCTTTTAATGTTTGACATTATTAGTTTCAGTTGCATGATGTCTAGAGGTAACACTTGTTTGTGCTATGTTAAAATTGTACTTATGTGTATATTTTCTTAATACATTCTTATTGTCAAACTCGAACTTCACAACAAAAGGATACAAATTTTACATGCGAGATTATTGTTAGGTTGTGAAAAGGAAAAACAACAAACTTCAAAAACTTCCCACCAGCCTAGCTATAGAATAAATCTAAAAGAAAATTGTAACTCTGACTTTTTCAAACGTACTTTTGAAGCTTTTGAATCATCATAAATCATTTATATGACGATCAATGCCATTTTTGTAAATATAACTTCATTTAAGGACAAAACTACAATTATAATATTAATGGTTAAAATGGAATTCTAGAAGGATCTATATATTTTTTTTCAAGAAATTTCTACCAAAAATAAGAGATATTTTTAGCTTTTCTTGACATACTTCATTGATAAGAATGTACAAATATATTAAGATGTGGACCTTACATTAATTTTATTTTATTTGTTACTCCCTCCGTTCATCTTTACTTGTCCACAATAATAAAAATGGTTGTCCAACAATACTTGTTCAGTTTAGAAAATCAAGAGATAATTATCATTTTGTGTCTCTTTTACCCTTGCTATTAAATACTATTCAATATCTAATACATTTCTCAAAACATTAAATTTAATATATTCAAAGGGTAATATAGTAATACTATCCCTATTATTTATTATTTCTTAAGATGTGTGACGATTCAATACTGGATGACTAGAGCTGTCAATATGGGCTGGCCCACCCCATCCGGCCTAACCCATACAAGCTTTGAAATTTGACGGGTCAGGCCGGGCTAGCCCATTTTTTTTGTGGGCTAGAAAATGATCAGCCCAGCCCACAAGTACGTGGGCTACGGGCTGTGCCGGGTCAGCCCATTTTTTATTAGAATATGATTTCTACAAGTATTTCTATTATATTGATGATATTTTTAAAAAAAAAACTAATTAAATTCTTAAAATATATTTTAAATTGTAATATTGGATCCGTAAACAGACTTATATATATATATATATATAAAACGAAATAAATAAATTAAAATGGAGAAAGTATTAAGGAGGACACTTTCACGTTATTGACCTAACATGTTTCAAATGATTGTTTGTAATACTTGATCAATATAATAAACTAGATTAACTTAAGTACAACGTAATTGACATACACGACCAAGACATCGACGATGAACTTCATTTTATTTTAGTTCATTCATCCATTTATACGTACGTAACACATAACTTGATCATATTTTAATTAATTTTGAACCATTTATTACGGAAAAAATTTATATATATATATATATACTGATAATGTGCACTTTAATGCATCAAAACACCAATTCCATCTCTATCATATCCTTGCCTCTTCAACTATTAAAAATAATCTAATATTTGTCTCTAAGTTTTTTTAAGATTATAATAACACCTTTATAGAATAATTTCTTGCATTCTTTTTCTTTATACTAGCAAAATTATATAATTTGTCAAGCAGTCAATCATATGATCTGGCAGTATATATATTATTATACCTAGAAAAGAATCATACATTTATGTAGCCTAGCAAAGTTTGTGCTAGTATAAAAATTTTAAAATGATCTAATATCAATTAATTAATCTTCTTTAATTCTTATGAGGAATCATTGAACGTGAGGGGGTGATAATAGGACATATAATTGATCGTTTTCAAGTACTTTGAAGTCAAATAGTTGACAAATTTTGATGTTATAAATAGTTGTAAATTAATAAGAAAAAAATTAACAAGAAGCTAAGAAGATGGGAAAAGCAGTGATATTGGTGGTGAGACTGGTTGTGTTAGTTTGTCTTGTGGGATCACTCATCCTCCTCCTTACAAGTAATCAATATTCCGATACTCAACGCCTTTTCTACTCTGATGATGAGCTTCAAACTAAATTTACTGATTTTCGTGTTTATGTGTAAGTATTTCATTCTCTTCATCATAATTCTCCATGTTTTGTCGTTTTTTTCAATTGAGCACCTGAACATATGATAAAGTGTTCTTAATAGATACTTTCTGAAATTTGAATAGAAAATGTCTAGTAAGAACACTTTATCATGTGTTTAGTCCGTTCAGATGCTCAATTGAAAGATGTAATGTTTATGTGTAAGTATTTCCTTCTCTTGGTGATAATTTTTCTTGTTTTACTTATAGGAAGAATATCATTTGTGAAATATAACATAATAGAATATTTTTTCTTTCTTTCAATTGAGCACCTGAATGTATGATAAGGTGTTCTTACTAGACATTTTCTAAAATTTGTATACAAAATATCTGGTAAGAACACTTCATCATTTGTTCAGCTAGTTCAAGTGCTCAATTGAAATAATTAGTCATATTTATGTGTAAGTATGATAATTCTTCTTGTTTTACTTATAGGAAGAATATCATCCGTGAAATATAACATAATATAATATTATTTCTTACTTTCAATTGAGCACCTGACCGTATGATAAGGTGCTCTTACTTGATACTTTCTAAAATTTGATAGAGAATGTCTAATAAGAACACTTAATCATGTGTTCATATATTCTTATAGTTTGAGTGACTAAACGAAATTTATCCTGTACACTTACGATTGGTGATGATTGCAGTTATATGCTTGTTTGCATTGGCGTGGGAATTGGCTATAATCTCTTTCAAACACTACTCTCACTAAGCATTGGAGTTAGCCTTTTAGATCTATTTGGTGACATGGTAATTAAACCAACAATTTTATCTTCAAAATGTGTCTTTATTCTCTTTTGATTTCATAATTCCTCGAAATGTATTACACGCTTGGTTAAGTCGAAAGCCGGTTATTTTATAAAGTTTATATCATATCAATCTTGTGGTTATTTTATTTTATACTCTAATAAGATTAGACTTTTTGAAACCATCTCATCAACTATAAATTTTGAATTTGCATAAAAAGAAATGATCATAATTGACTGCCATTGTTTTTTTCCAAAATATCATAAATGTTGATAAAAGGCATAAATATTTTTAATAAGTGAAGTAAGTTGCTCGACTAAGACAAATAAAATAGTATCATTTCCTCCAAATTAGCTTAAAGACTTTAAACTACTACTTTGCAGAGTTAAGTTCTACTTTCCCCTATCCATGTCTAATATATTTAAGAAATTCAAAAATAATATTATGCTCTATTCAGTATGTTTTGTCCTGTCTTATCTTGTCCCGTCATGTCATGCCCTTCTCTATCTCATTCAAATCTTTCCATGCCCTGTTTCATTAAGAGTTTCTTCACCCTGCCTTGTCCTACCTCAATTGTCATCCCTACTTTGAATGTGAATTACATGTTGAATTATAGTTGTTTCTACTACCTAGGTCCAAGGGAAAAAAAAAATTCAATATCTAATTATTTTAAACTTAATATTATAAAATATATTTTGCACATATAAATTTTTTTGGCACCGTTCAATATTTTATTGTTTTATTTTTATAAATTAATTAAAACCCTATCAAATAATTCAATACGGTTATAAATTTATATAGTAACCTACTGTTTTATCTTTTTTTAAAAACACTAATAACCGATTCGGTCATTTGATTCGACCTGTTAAGTCGATTTTTAAGAAATCATTAACATCCTATGAAATTGTATTGAGTTTTTGTCAAATGTAACACCTCTATATATTATATATGATGTAATACTCTCTTTCTAGTATTATAGCCTGTTAAATTATACTGATAGTATGAAAATTATGGTATAATATGAATTAATATGTTTCTACCTCTCTTTTTTTCTTTAATTTGAAACAGATCATAGCAAATATACTGGTTTCAGGCGCAGCTGCAACTTATGGTTTTACACTTGAATTGAGCCGCTCAACAGAGCTAGAGCCCACTAGTTTCTTCAACAAGATTTTTGTATCTGCAGGCCTTTCTCTGCTAGCAACTCTCTTCACACTTATTTCTCTCATTTCCTCACATGTTGCTCTAAAGGGTCTTTCCCATTGAATTGAAACAAACAAACATAATTCCCTGTACTATATATTAATTTTCTTTCATTTTCATTCAAGTGTCTCCTTGTAAATGTTCACAATATATATCTATCTTCAACTAGTATTTTGCTAGAACTAACGTTTTGGGAATTTTACAATGCATATGCATCATTGGAATGAGAATAATTATAGAAACCATCCACCTTGTGAGGTATTGGTGGAGCAGTATAGGGAGAGGAATTAAGAGGGATTTACATATGGTGTTCATTGATTTAGATAAGGTATACGAATAAGTTTCTAGGGAGGTTCTATAGAGATTTTTGGAGGCTAGAGGGCGATTGAGGACATGTACATCAGTACATGGAGCCAAGACCGGGGGGCAAACAGTGGGAGGAGACTCAGAGAACTTCCCAATCATGATGGCGTTGCACCAAGGATCAACTCTCAGTGTTGGATATTTTGTAATATATAAAGGTCTTAAATTGAACAAACACATCTGTTCGTGAAAGAACATGACTGTTATGAAAGTAATTTGTTCATGAAAGAACATGACTCTTATGAAGAGTCATCTCTTAAGTTCTATAAATATAAAGACTCTCTGGAAGTAGCCTAAAAAAAATCTGCATGTATAAACAAAGCGCTTTGTTGTATCCTTGAAGAGAATTGTTTGTATTTATCTCAATATGTATATGGGCAATATCTCTTTAAAGAAAGTGATTACACGCCTTAAAGCCATCTTCTTCTTCAATTTATACTTTCTATTATTTTTTCTAACATTTTAAAGAAATTTGATTTGGAGAAGGTATTGGATCCGAACCAAAATTAGATCATTGAAGTTAAGTTGGAAAAGAGACTTATATAAGAGATCAAAAGATAAGCAGTTCTGAAGGTTGTTCGTTGCAAAAGGAAATGGTGAAGGCAACTGGTTCGGCTTTAATATGGAAAAGTTGTCACATGATTAGAGAGATGGATCAAGAAGGAAACGATAAAAATCGGGTTCTATTTTCTTAACTTTGCCTATTTTTATCCTATGAGATTTTTGAGAAATTATTTCCATAAATATTAGGATAAATAATTCACTTGTGATGATCTTGAAATACTTTTAAAATAAGTTTAGGAATAACATATTTGGTATGCTTATTATAAATTTATTATTTGGGACAAGGAAAATTATTATGGCATAACTGTGTTGCATAAAGATCATGTGAATTTTGTTTTTAACTTATTAGATGATATATATGAATTCCTTTACTTGATGGATAATATCTATACTTGAAAGTTATTAGAATAATTTGAAATTAAGAGAAATGATAATTTTCGTTAGATCATTTCACGTTCTTTAAAGGTTGAAAACTTTATCTTCTTATTGAATGCTAATGTGTTATAGTATTGAAATGCAATAAACATGACAACAATATGATCTACTTATGTTAATTAGATGTCCACACTAGTTACAAAAGGGACATTTGAAATACTCAAAGTGTGGGGGTGCTTTGATTATGATTTATAGTCAATAAAATTTGAAGAAGTTTAAGATATAAATTATTTCTTCAACACCCACTAGATATATCTTTGATGTATTTGACATGGTACTTACATTTACAACTTGACAATTTTAGAAATGATTAGTTATTTAAACTGTCAATGTGATATTTAGGCTATAAGCCTTCAAAAAATATTATGTAATTTTGTGAAGTAGTGTCACTTAAAGTGTTGTGACTTTTCATGGAAAAAAAGTATATGTTGTAAGATAAATTTTGTATAGACATGACCATTCATACATAGTTGAATTGATGCGTTGGTCTATAAATAGTAAATCTTCTAATGATAATTATAAAATCCATATAAGTTGAATTTGTAACATGTATGAAGGTGCCATAAGTTTTGCATCAAAATAGACTTGAATTCCACAGTGGAATAAGAATATATTTAGCATATAAATGCTTGAAAAGAAATGCCACAACTGATGCAACCATTCTAAGCTATTGAGATAATGATGATATCTGTGATATACATATGTAAAAGATTTGTTATTGATCTTGTAAAATTTAGTTTCTAAAGATGCAGTATAGTAAATGTGTGAATGAATAAGGCTAAAATCCTTAAACTAAACACAAGTGATGGGAACCCAACTTTGAGTTCGTATACACTCTAACAATACAAGTTCAACGGGTAATAACAAGTTACTTTGTGCTGTTAAAGCACGAGTTTTCTTTTTTAGAGCCTTGATTCAAGTGTACTGCATAATGTTATGTGAGAAGTTGAAGAGTTGTTAAATGTTTTAAATAATAGGGGCATAGTGACAAACTCCATAGTGCAGACTGTTACACGGAATGTTGAATTAATTCTTAATGAAATTAGTAAATGTCTACGGTAACAACAGAGACATAGTAACTAATTTTACCTAATGTATATTGAAGTGGTGCCGCTTGAAAACCAAAGGCCGGCTGCTCTCTCTTCTCTTCTGCGAACTATGTCGCCTTGAAGAAAATCCATGATAGCCGCATCCTCTGCCCAGCCGAGGGCTGTGGGAGAGCCAAACACTAGTTCTAATCCAGAAGCAACTTATGCCGCACGTCTAAATTCAATCCAAACTGAACAAAACTTGAAAACAGCAAAGCTGAAATCTATAGACATCATTCATGGAGAACCTACAATTACATTCACGGTGGAGGAGATAAATCAATACACTATGGAAGAAGGTCTACATCAAGCTCTAGTTTTCAAGTTTTCACATGATCCAATTAATATGCAAGAGGTACGAAAGTTGTTGCCTATACAACTAGGAACTCAAGATCGTTGCCTTGTCGGATGGCTTGCGCTTCGACATATTTTGGTGAGATTCGATAGATATGATGATTATGTATTAGCTGCGGCTAAAAATGTTCAGTACCTTTTGTACAACGGTTTACAAAAGCAATTTAGAGTATTTCCATGGACAATTGGCTTCAATCCAAAAGAAGAGACATCAAGAGCTTTTGTTTGGATATTTTTCCCTAACTTGCCGCCAGAGCTTTTTGCAAAACAATCCTTACTGTCAATTGCCTCGGCTGCTGGTAAGCCAACAGCAATTGATAAAGCCACTCAAGATAAGTCGAGACCTAGCACGGCTAGAGTTAAAGTCGAACTTGATTTACTAGCAAATTTGCCACATCGAATGAGAATTCAATATGTCGACCAGAAAACAGGAAAAAGTGTGGAGCAATTTCAGAAGTTTGTGTATGATAATCTGCCGTTTTATTACAACGTTTGTAAGCACCAAGGTCACAACGAAAGTGAATGTCGACTATTATTGGGAAATAATGCGGCAAGAAACCAAGAAGAAGCATCACAAGTAGGCACTGAGATTAAAAAATATCAAGGTGATGCTCGAGACATATTAGATGAAAAGAGGGCTGGAAATAAATCCCTCGTGGTTGATAAAAGTGGTGTCCACCATCTGGTAGTTGAGGCACGAGAATTGGAGTGCCAAAATAAAGAAAATTTTGGACAACTCTTAAGCAAAACAGTTGCGCACGAATCGGCTTCAGGGGATCAAAGTTTAACCACTAGAAAAACTTTGGTCCTAGAGTTAGAGTTGCAAGTTGATTTCGGGCAGCAATTAAATAGCAACACTGTTGAAAACAAAAGTGCTACTGGTGCGAGACTTGGCATTAAAGATACCGGAGAAATAAGCCTTAATAACGAAGGTGGAAAAAATGATTTTTTGCAGATTGATTCTAAGATTGTTGATGTTGTTCATTCATCAGGGAATAAAGTTGGAAATACTGAAACATTGAAGAAAAATTTGAATGAAAATCAACTTTCTTTGACTACAAATCTCACTCTAGTTCACATTGATGATGAGGGCCAAAACAATGCAGCTACAATCGTGGCATCGACGATAGATGATGGGCAGCAACTAAATGGATCCAGAGGTGATGTGGTGCTTATTGAAAAATCAAGACATCCATTGGCAATTAATGCAACCGTTGATTTCGCATTAGACCCCGTGAATGTGAAGGTAGTGGCAGATGGACCGCAACATGATGCTCGAGGTGTTGAAACTATTGAATGCTTGGTTGACAACATGAGGCAGCAGGTCGACAATACCAACAAAAAATTTGAAAGTGATGTCGGAACTAATTCAATTGCCTTGATGAATGCCAAGAGTACAGGTAAGGGAGTAGAGCTGGTACATGAATCTAATTGGGTTGTGGTGACGAAGAAAACATCTCCAAGTATTGGAATTTGTTCGCCTATTCGTAACACAGTGCAACCGATTGTAGATAGTCAAATTATGAATTCAGGTGCTCGAGAAATTGTTCCAAAGGAGGTCCTGTGTTTTAACACTTTTGATGCTCTTACGAATAATATTGTGCATGAGATCTATTCATCTCAAGTTAACTCTACAAATGAATTAGTTATTTCTAAGGAACAACAAGGTGCAACAAGTACTCTGAAATGGGCAGATATAGCAGATGAAGAGGAAGAACAAGTCACTTCTCCTCCTATGCAAAAGAAATTGAGCCCAACGGCTCCTGCTTTTGTACCTAGTAGTGCCAAGTTAATAACTCCCCGACAAGGTCTGTCACCATCAACAAATGTTGCTGCAATCTTAAGTGATCATTTGGTGAGTTCTAATATTGAAGAATTGGCTTCTCTTACACCAATTAACACTAACAAACAACTACAGATGGTAGTAGTACTTTGTCCCCAAATAAATTTTGCTAACCTAGATGATGAGGACATCTCTGAGGAAGGTGAGGAAGAGGAAATGCTGGATTATTGTTTTGCAATTGCAGCTAGAAATGCAGATATTTCTCCTAGGCAACAACGCAACAACAAAACGAAGCATGGAAGAAAGCATAGTTGGGATGGTAAAGTGACTGAGGAGTTTGTTCCAAGGCACCTACCTATGCGACTCGCGAAGCAGAATCATATGACATTGTCAACAACTTCAACAAGATTCAATAAAGCCAAGAAGTGATGAACTATCAAGTGTTATTGGACAGATTTGAAGAAGAAGACAAGAGAGATATACTGTAGGTTTCTTTAGAAAGCCAATCTATCTTTTTTAGTTCATACATTTGTAAAAGGAAGTTTGAAGTTGATAACTCAACTTTCATCTTGGCTTTTATGGTTTTTCATTACTTAAGAATCCTCACTTGTAATATCATAATAGAGTGTATTATAAACTTTGTGATAATCATAGAATATCTAGTTCTCTCTAGCTCGTATTTTCTTCATGGTTGTTAATTAGTAGAGGTTAGGTACCTCACTAGGATTGGTAAGGTAAGGCCTAGCCTCCCTTGCTTGTACTTATTCCTATTGAGAATTTTTTATGTTTATTATCAATAAAAATCCACTTGACCACGGTCTAGTGGTATAAATTTGCTTTTTTTTAAAAAAAAATGGTGCCGCTTCAAGCAAGATCTAAAGGATTGGTCTTGCAAATATTCATGAAATCAGGATAAGCACATGGCCATAAACGTGCTAAAACAAATTCTAAGGCTTCTAAGCTATAAATAATATTATGTGTGTGATATTTTCAATTTTGACACATGGAGTTGTGGTTCAAATCTTTTAAGATACCAATTACTTCGTCAGAATTTTAAAGTACTTGCACTAACGGAAAATTCAAATCTATTATAAGATACTCTCTTATATGCATGATATTATGAGAAATATTACAAACTAGTGGGGGGTTGTTGGATATTTTGTAATATATAGAGGTCTTAAATTGAATATACATATGTGTTCGTGAAAGAACATGACTGTTATGAAAAGTCATTTGTTCATGAAAGAATATGACCTTTATGAAAAGTCATTTGTTCATGAAAGAACATGACTCTTATGAAAAGTCATATGTTCATAAATATAAAGACTCTCTAGAAGTAGCCTAAGAAAAATCTGAATGTATAAACAAAAGGCTTTATTGTATCCTTGAATAGAATTGTTTGTATTTACCCCAATCTGTATATGGGCAATACCTCTTTAAAGAAAGTGATTACATGCATCAACGCCATCTTCTTCTTCAATTTATACTTTCTATTATTTTTCTAACACTTAGTCCGTTACTTTTCGCACTGGTTATGGATTAATTGGCGTGTCATATCCAAGGTAAGGTTTCATGCTGTATATTATTCTCCGATGATATTATTTCGGTTGACGAGACTACGAGCGGAGTTAACACTAGGCTGGAGGTTTGGAGACAAACATCAGAGTCTAAAGGGTTCAAGTTGAGTAAAATCAAGACTGAATACTTAACTGTAAGTTTAATGATGTTGCACTTGAGATCGGCAGTGAAAGTAAGTCTTGAGTCCCAAGTCATCCCAAAAAAAAATGTTTCAAGTACTTGGGATCTTTACTTTAAGGTAATAGAGAGATCGACGATGATGTTATTAATTCACATAGAAATGTAAGGCAAAGTTGTTTGCATAAGATCTAATGTACTCTTGTTCATTATTGCCTTTCTTATACATATTATGTGCTAGATGAGCAAAATGGAGGCTTGCCTTTGGGATCTTGTGTGAAAAAGGTTTCGTCGAAGCTTAAAAATAAGTTTTACAGAGTGGTAGTTAGATTGACTATATTATATGAGGTGGAGTGCTGGCCTGTTAAGAAATCTCACATTGTAGAAAGTTGTAGAAATGAAGACGTTGTAATGGATGTGTGAACATACTAGAAAAGTCGCAGGGATAAAATTTGAAATGAGAACACTCGGATCAACGTGGGAGTAGCTTCGGTAGAAGACAAGATGCAAAAAGCAAGACTAAGATGATTCCAACATGTGTAGAAGAAATGTCCAAATGCAGGTGTGAAATACTCGCTATGGATGATTTTAGGAGAGCTAGAAGTAGACCGAATAAGTACTAGGGAGAAATGCTTAGATAGTACATGATACAATTTCAATTTGTAGATGACACAAATTAGGGTATAGAAGGCCAATAGGTAGCAATGTGTATCTTGTTATCCGTCTATGTTAGTAGTTTTATTATTGCTCCAGTAGTTTCTGATCCATTGATTTTTATTTTTATTTGTTGTCTTGTCCTTCAATTTCTATTATTATTTGTTGTCTTGTCCTTTTGACTATCATATTATATCGTTGTTGTAGTTATTTTCATGTTACTGTCATTTCTTATACTTCTATTAGATCATTTTGTGAACTGTTGTAGATTTTTTCTCTTGAATCAAGAATTTATCGAAAGCACTCTCTCTTTCTATGGTAGAGATAGAATCTGTGTACACTATCTTTTTCAAATTCACTTTGTGAGATTATATCGAGTACAGGGGCGGACCTACGTGGGTGCCAGGGGTTCACCCGAATCCCTCAGCAAAAAATCATATTATATATATAGAATAGATTTTCAATATTTATGTGTATATATACACTAATTGTGAACCACCTAAATTAAAGAAGAGAGATAGCCCAGTGCTAGTAGACTGTACAACTTGGGCCGCGAATGCTATTCCTAGTTTGGAGGTTCAATTTCTGCCCAATTTGCAGGTTCAATTCCTGTTGGATAAATTTACTTCTTTGGAGTTTGTACTTTGCACTCTAGTTCACACATTTATATTTTTATTTTCCGAATTTCCTGAGTGAAAATCCTGAATCCGCCATTGATTAAGGATGTCGTTGTTGGCGGTGGTTTTCAAAAGGATCTCTAGTTATTTGTTTGTCTCGCAGAGTCGAATAGAAATACATTTTATTGAACTTGTTAGCGGTGCATATTACAAGTGTAAAATCAATCTGAGTAGTTCAATCAACTACCATAGGAGTACCATTTTCATCAAATCTCTTCTTGATCTTCCTTGCCCGTGGTATGGGTCGAGTTTTTTTGTAAAATCTTGACTTGGGGTTTGCTTAAAGAGTACTGCCATCAAACACAAAAGTAGTAGAATCTTCAGTTGCGTTCTTATTCCATAATCTAACAGAAATGATTGAATATTAGACCGGGGCCTTAGACAGGAATCTAGATTGATAAAAAGGAAATTCTATTTTGTTAACATGAAATATGGACTTCAAAGGAATAGGAATATATTTTGTTAAAATTCAAGTTCCCCTGCACTGAAGTTCGACATCTGGCTCAACACACCGAGATCAGTTACTTCCAACCTCTGGCCTGGCTCAACACCGAGATCTTTGCTTCTTGCATTACACACCAACAAACTCCGAGGAACGTGAAACTAGGTGCACATCTAAGAGCAACCAATCACATATGAGACAATAAGTCTCACAGAGACTTGGCTTAGATCAAATTCAGAACTCAGAAACTGCACAACAATGAGTTTTCAAAACAGTAAGGACAACATATTCTGTTCCAGAACCAACACCAAGATAAAGGGGGACATTAGGAGAGTTTTTTCCTAAAAGGAGACAAAACTCACTGTAGAACATTCACACCAATGATTTTACAACGACGTGCAATTTCTAGCATAATCATACACAAATCCAGTATCAAGCTAAAATTTGACAAACTAACATCGCAAATAGAGATGATAAGAAAATACAGACCAAACAAAGAACTAAGACACTATTTTATTCCCACAATCGACATAAGAAACTGAAGCTTTTCATTCACTTCTTCCAAAGTAGACAGGTTACGGAACGTAGATGGGGGCTCGACTCCAGTAAAGATGTATAGCGCCTTTAGTTCATCTACCAACAAAGGTTGGGTGGCTGCTGTGTATCCCACGATTGTTCTCATTGCGTTTATCATCTCCCATATCTTTTCCTCGCTGAAGAACTCCTAGCAATATTATTAAGCAAGCAAAAATGAATCCAAGTGGCTTCAAATACTCTAGCCAAGAGGAATAAAAACAAGAACATATGTGCTAGACCACCTAGGAACAAAGGGAATAAAATAAATGAACCTTGCAAGCAGCTATTACCAAGTAGAATGGCTGAATAACATTAATCATAACACGTCATTAGAATCAAACTGCGTACACGAATACTAGTTGCCATAAGGCTCACTTTAATGCTACTTTGCATCATAATTGGCTTGAGTGAACCAACAAAATGCAAGCCACAGGTGTGGAAACTTAATTTAGGTGCTCTTGGAACACCCAATCCCCACTTAGCCCATTAGTTTTTCTTTCTTCAAAAAGCTATTTATTGATATAAAAGGCACAGTACATCAAACATAAAGCTGGCACACGAGTACTGCTTTACTAGTCTTGTAATGTTCTTCTTCTAATACTACATAAGGACGAAGAATTTGGATGATGTTGGCCAGAAAAGTTGGTCATTTTTCTCTTAATACATAAGATATCATATCGAGTTCATAGAAATGATCCTGAATAACATAGGGATAAAAAGCCAATACAAAATAAATCTAAGTCAAAATGAAGAAAACAGAGAGTTTGGTAAATAAAGACGCATCGATTTGCTAGATCCCAAGTATCTTTACAAGTTCTGTACGGCTAAGAGACAGTAGTAGGGTTGCATTTGTCATGCAATCGCATTCTTCTACACTTCCACTTTCTAGACCCAGAAAAACAAGATCTTAAAAGGTTCCAAAAAGAAAATTGAAAACTCAGAATCTTCATTTACTCTCATCCTATTAAGAGACAAATCTGGCATGCATCCCAAACTAAAAGAATATTTTGACATCTAGACTGCCAGCGGACAATTTGATGAGTGCCGAGTGTAATAACCCACCAAGGCTGGAGCAAAATGGGCTCATACTGAGTTGTAGTGGAGCATCCCGTGCATCACTGTTAGACAAAGATAGGTTTTGACGAGTGACAGGTGCAAGGAACGAGTTCCACAAACATGATCACAGAAGACCAAATCCCAACTGGAATTATGATAGAAGACTAATGTTGAGGCGGTGGAAATATACAGTACTCCAAGTCCCACGAGGAAATGGAATCACTAAAAGTAATTCCAAGTCCCACGAGGAGACGGAACCACTAAAAAGTATTCCAAGTCCCACGAATAAAAGAATCACTACAAGTTGACTGAAGTAGAGTTGAGGAAGGAAAGGAATCTTGTTCTATAAATAGAGCAAGGTTTTAAAGTAGAGTTGAGGAAGGAAAGGAATCTTGTTCTATAAATAAGCAAGGTTTTCTCCAAAGAAGCTTGCGCACTTACAAAGAGAGAAACACGAGTAGAATACGATCAAGCTTTGAGAGAGTTCTGAGCGAGGTTTTCTGAGTGCTGCGAAGAACAAAGCAAAAGAGTTTATTTTGTTAAGTGTTGAGTTTTGTGTTTAATTTATATTGTGGTTGTTGCGTAGTTCTTAGTTTGAGTTAATCTTCAAGTTGGGGACAACTTGAAGATTTGGGAGAACACAAGCTTGGAGGTTTGTGTTCGGAGTCTAGGAATTAGAGTTTATAATTCCTTAGGTTGGAATTAGAGTTTATAACTCCTTAGGTTGCATAGTTTAGTAATCTGTTGTAGTTTGAAGTTTTGAAGTAATAAGAAAGTCGAATAAATATTACTAAAACGGATCTACTTAACTTCAAATTACTGAATGACTAAGGAACGGGTAATTCCTACGTGTTCCATTGAAGAAGTAAGGAGGTCATAATTCCAACAATGACCACCAAGGGAAGTAAGAGTGATGCGAGAAATGGAAGAGCACTAATAACAATGGGAAAGAGAAAGCCAAACTATTGGAAGAAATGAAGTAAAAGTTGCACCCTCTCTACTAAGAGAACCAATGTGTGTGCTTGAGATTCACAAAGAACAAGACCGGGTGAACGTGAAACAACTTAGTTGACTTGAGCAGTGGCAGATAATTGATAGTTTATGTAACTGCAGTTTCTTTTGGCTTATTCATGAATAGTAGCATTTCTTGCTAAGGATTTTTCCTTTCATGAGCGAATTAAAGCAATCAACAGTTTGAATAATTCCCAGTATCTAATCAAAGCAATTTATCGGTAAGCATACTAAACGAGTCCAGCCAGGTTAACCTAAACATGCTTTCAAACAGATTTGACTGATTTTCCGGAGGAACTTCAAAGAACCAAGAGAACTACGAAATATTAAAAAATAACCCTCTCCGAGAATCCCCATAAAATACTGGAAAGCAACCTAAGTTGGAAGAACTAGACTTAGAACTGACCTTGGCGGGTTTGGCCTCCGGAATCCCGGCTCTTCCAGAAACCTGATTGACACCACTGGCATTTGCTTTTTTCGTTTGATCAGTGGTCCCTTTTCTTTCAGACGGAAGGTTCCCGCGGACATCAGGTGCCTTCCTTTGAACCTCTTTTGCAGCTACCAGGTTATCCTTGCCTTCCAATGGACGAGAAGCATCTTTTGCAACATGCTTTCCATTGGATACTTCTTTAGGATCCTTACTCGAGTTTGCAGCTTGCCCACCATCCTTGCCATTTCCTGCATCTCTGCTCACGGGCAGTGTTTTGTCCATCTCAGCAGCTTTTTTGGCCTTCTTGGAAACACCGCTTTGGTTGGCCTCGTCTATTCCTTCTTTGGTCTCCCTTTTCACTGGTAAATGCTTCTCGTCATGCTTCACCTTAACTTCATCCCCTACCTCTTCCTTTTTTCCTATTATTTTCACATCAGTGTCTTCCTGCTGCTTGTTGCTCAACCCCTTTCGTTTCTCTGATATTGCAACATTTTTACCATCACTTGCTTTCTTCTTTTTGTGTTGTTTCTTTGAGCTTTTGCTGAGATTTGGTTTCTTTGTTACTTCTATCACCTCTTTTTCTTCCGAAATAACCTCAGGTCCTTTTTGAGTTTTTGTTCCTTGAAGCTCTCTCACAAGACTATCTACCTTCTCATCTTTGCTTTCCAATGGCTTCTCTACGACTTCTGGACGCGTAACCTTTCCATCCTCATTTCCCTCAACTCCACCTGAACTCTCTAAGGTATCTTCCTTCACTGCATCACCTACATATAATTCAACAAAATTCTTATCTGGCAGACCTGGTGTTAAAGTAAGGTCTTTTTCGCCCTCATTTTCTCCCCTGGCTTCTTTGGCCACCAAATCCAAACCCTCAGTTTCCTTAATCTTATCATCAAATTCCCGATTTTCTGCTTCTCTCCCTCGTTCGATTTCCAAATCCTTCTCCTTCATTGGTCCCTCATTCTCTCCTTCCACATCTTCTTCATATCCTTCTTCTTTAACATCCTCATCTACATTGATCTCTCTTTCTTCCTCCGCTCTTCCAACGTCTTCATCTTCAACAAGAAGAGGTCCTCCCTCATATCCACCGCTCTCCTCCGTCACCAACTCAATTCTCATTTCAACTCCTCCTTTTGTATCCTCCATTTCTTTCTTTTCCTCCTCTTCCATCAACGTTTCTCCACCAATACCCGGACCTTTTCCTCCTACTTGTTCATCATCTTCATACATACACTCTGACCTCGGAAGCAACGTGTTCATAAGCTTCTCAGTACAAGTATAACTAGCAAAAGCAAGACCAAAAGGGATCGAAAACACAAACCCGAGTGAAGAAATAACAATAAGAGGAGGAAGAACCACTGGGGCAGAAGAGATTACAATACCTGTAATCATTACCTTCTTCCCCAACCCAAATCCTTTGTTCAAAATCCATCTTATATTACTCTCTTTCAATTCGTCGTCGTCATCTTCCTCCTCCTTTAACGAAGTATGCTCCACTATCCTCCACTCCACAATTTGATCTTCCATTCTACAAACAAACCAAAAATATCATTTAAAAGAACAAAATAACACAAAACTAAAGTAGTACTACTAATTAGTTTCTAAAATCAAGCAGAATAGAAAGCAACTCCGCTAAAAAGGAATCAATTCCTAAAACGACAGAACCGAAGCTATATCAAATTCCCTTTTGGTTTGTAATCAGACATAAGAAGAAAATCAATCGATCGAAATAAACAAGGAGAATTTCTATACGAGCACTCCTCCCAAAAAATTTCTTAATTCATCAATGCATTCAAAACATGAAGAAGAACACACGAAGATGATGAACGAATTCAACTTTTAATATATACATAAAAATAAATTAAATCATGTATAAACAATATAATTTTACACCAAAGGAGATTCCTAAACCCTATTAGCTCCGCCAGGACCTCAACAATGAAGAATCCAATTGGATTTTAACCATAAATAGAAGAAAACATAGATGTGCGTGCATTCAAGTAAAGAAACAGAGTATAGCTCACCTCAAAAACGATAGAAGCAACAATTACACAGTAGTTCTACTTGAACAATGTCATGATAAGAACCAGTTTTGAGAAAAATATTTGATTACTTGAAGATATTTATTTGTTGAGAATAAGGAGATAAAGTATGACCGAATAAAGTATGCGTTGGGAAAAGGGGAAATTCTTGGAGAAGACGACAGGCGTCATAGTGGGAATGGGATAGCCTGCATGCAATATGATGAGGCAATAGCAGAGGTATCCACGTACCTGCACAGAACAGAGGATTGCTACTGCGCATCCCAACGTGTCTTTAAATCTATTTTGATAGTGAATTTTTCATATATATTTTGAATGGTACTAAGTTATAATACTTTTTACCTAATTTATAAATATAAAAATTTTATTTTAAAAAATTTGAAAATTTCAAGAATAAATTCTTAATCGTCAAACTTAAAATGTTTGATTCTCGAAAAATAAAATAAAATGTATAAGGATATAAAATACTTTTTTGGGTGATGATGTCATTTGGACTACACGACCACTCAACTCCTTTGAGGCTTTGAGCTACAAATTCAATCAAGAAATTGCCCACCATATTATATGAATTCATGATTTAAAATTAAGTAGATTATAATTCGTAAATAATTTTTTTTTTGGTAATAATCTTAAATTATGTTTTTTGAGAAGTTTAGAATATGAAATCATAATTCAAATTATATATTGTTTAAATATTGATTTGAAATTATAATCTTAAATTATGATATAAAATTACATATTTAAATGCAGGCTTAAAAATATCACGCTGGATAGTGTTTGGATTTGTATTTTAAAGAAATTTCAATTTTCTTTTATATATAATAAAATATTGTATATATGCAGATTGAATTGAATGAGTTAGAGGACATAGTATCTCCCTATTCAAGTCAAAGGGGACTCTTCACTTCGAAAATTGAGTATTCTCTCCGGTTTAGTTTATTTTGTTTTTTTAATCTATTATATATTTAAAAATTATATTAAAAGTATTATAAATTATAATAATTAATAGCTTAAAATATTTTTAAAAACATATAAAAATTTGGTTAATTCTCAAAATCCTATCGGTGCAACATAGATTAGAATAGATGGAATGATTCAATCCGGCGAATCCATTATTTATACACTTGCTATGAGCGGTAATTATGCCGCCCATGACTTGAATGTTATTTGAAAATTATGTTTAAAAAAAGTACTATTAATCACAATAATTAACAATTAAAAATATTTATATGTTATATAAGAAATTTTGTTGGCTCTCCTGATTCAATCTTTGCTACCTAAACTTGTCATGCCCCGAGCCTACATCCGGGACATGGTCGGCACTCGAGAACCATCGCTGGTCTCTAAGCGAACTCTTGATATGGCTAACTACTTAGCGGAAGACTTACTCAAGCAAAATGGGAACTCCAAATGCATAATTAAACTCAAGATGTCTCAAAACAACTTAACTCCATGAACATCTGGAAATAGTTAAATGAACATAAGTAATCGACTCAAGGTCTTAAAACATCAACAAGGAAAATAGTGAGAGACTCATCAACTTCTAACTATCTATGAAGCCTCTAGTACAAAGATAGGTGTCGAGACAGAACCCTCGACAACTTAACAAACAGGAAATATAAGTGTGAGGCCCTCCGGAAAGCAAGGAGGCTCACCAAGGCTAGCTGGAGTGCAAATGGTATCAACGAAGCACCTGCTGATGACCCTGAACACATGTATCTGCATCATAAAAAGATGCAGGTCGAATGACGTCAGCGCATTGAATGTACGAGCATGTAAGGGGGGAAACTGAAAGCATAGGCAACTGAAATGATAAGGCTGGAAGACAAACTTACCTCAACTCAACTCCAATACAAAATCAACAATAATAGACGCAATGCTTAAAACGTTATAAAACAGGAGATATAAACTCAATGATGTATAAAAATATAATAAGATACACTTTACTCTTATTTGGGAGATTCTCTAACCGACAACCATCACTATTGAAACGACCCCAAAAATGCCCGAAAATATGCTTCGGAAACACCTATAATTGTAATTTCCATATATCTCAAAATCCGTGCATGATTTCGGAAATTCGACTTCATATTCTTATTCGTGGGGTCAAATTGAGTGGGAAATGGGTCTAACCCGAATTTTAGAACAACCGTATCAAAATTCGAAAATCGCAAAAATTGCGATTTGGAGGGTCAACTTTAAAGGGGCATATCTCTTAGCACACAAGGAACTGGAAGGGCTGCAACCTATCAAATTAAAGCTCTTTGAGTTAGCTTTCCAACGCACTTGGTTTCACCTTATTCCGCGTTAGGATGAGGGAGTTATGACCATTTTCGTAAAACCTGTCTGTGCAGATTTTTCAATTTCCAGTGAGCGAATTTACTAGGCGGGTTGGAGTCATTTTTTATAAAAAGGGGATATGTCCCATACTTAGTCATTTTCTAAACTCCAAAAACACTCTCTAAGCCCTCTCCAAAAATTCCACCAAGATCTTCAACCAAATTCAAACATCTCAAGCTCTAATTCCGGATTCAAGACTCAATCTCAAGCTTCGATTCTCCATTCCAATCTTCATCAAGGATTCTCCAAAGTTGAGGTATGTGGGTTTGATTGTGGAAACCTTCCTTTCCACAAGTCCAACCATTTATCCTCTAATTCTACTTCAAGTTTATGGGTCCTTATGATTATTTATGAACTCTTGAATTATGGAATTACTACTACACACCCTATTATGGTCCATTTTGCATATTATCATGAAATGGAATTATTATGTGATGTTTATGGTTTACATGCTTCCATGATCAAATTATGAAGGTTGATATATATATGTATGTTGTTGGTGGGTTGATTTATATGGATTTTGGAATTGGTTGGAATTAGTATTCTTGAAATACATGATTTCATTTATATGAACAATTGCCCACCTTGTGTTTGATAAAATGCCCATTATAGAATTCTTAGGAAAGGGCAGGTCTAAGGTACGTCC